>CM042148.1:6422704-6427704 GCA_023376005.1 Doryteuthis pealeii
AAGTATTTAGCCTAACTTCCCAACATCAAATTTTCCTCATTAAACGCTAAAAATGTTTTTCCTTATTTTCCGTTTCTTTTCTTTTCTTATTTTCATTATTCTAAGCGCTCTTCAAATAAGTAGTTGGGTCTAACAACTCAAAATGTATATTTTCTTCTTTTTAATTAGTCCAGTGTGTGTGTGTGTGTGTGTGTGTGTGTGTGTACTTTAGGATAAGGGTGCTTAGTGATTGCGGTCATCGATATATATATATACATATTTGTATATATATATATATCATATATAGGCTCTATCACCGTTATTGAGCACTCTTCATTTTAAATATAGCAATATATATATATATATATATATATATATATATATATATATATATAAAGGTAAAATAGTCCAATTGACTGGTAAGTAAGGGATGATTCTATTTGGGATCATCAAATCTTACTGTACATCCATAGTGTATGCTTATGTAGGTGCACACGTATAGATTCATACAAGGATTTACAAAAGCAGATAGTGTTTTGTAAACACTATCTGACTAGATAGTAAGACTAGATAGACTCATATTGAGTCTGGTCGAAATGAATTATTATAGTCAAATGACAGTTGTTAAGTTTGTCTTTCTTTGAAAGTATATATAATATATATATATATATATATATATATATATATATATATATATATATATATATATATATATATAGCCCACCCTTTTGTACACTCTTTGTCTTTACTATTCCAACTTTCTCGCCTATACAATCGTCAGACCAGATCTTGCCTGATGATGGCATGGAGGAGAAACTGACTTCATGTTTACACTAGCGTATTTATTTCCATTTTTATCACTTACACACACACACAACACACACACACACACATATTATATATATATATATATAAATATATATATATATATATATATATATATATATACGAGAGGTTTAACAATAATTTTGCAGACCAATACGTAGTTATTAGATGAATTTTGATTTGAAATATCTATTTATCATATACTTTTCGATAATGCGTTTATATTAACCATGACATTTCACGGATTAAATAGTTAGGAGTTGTCGATAAATGAATAGTTGAGTTAAATAAATGTGGTGTGTGTGTGTGTGTGTGTGTGTGTATGTGTAGGTGTACAAGTATGTCAGTAGTATGTGTGCATGTGTGTTTGTGTTGTGTGTGTCAAGAGAGAGAGAGAGAGAGAGAGAGAGAGAGAGAGAGAGAGAGGAGAGAGAGAACTATAGCATGCATCAGACTTTTACTATTGTTTATATTACTACTCTGATATCATAAACAGAAAATGTACATTTTATTGGAAGAAACAGAATTACAAATATCATTACTTAATTAGAAAAGTACGATTGTCATAACTCATAAAATCCAATGTATGCCTATAATTCCGGCAACATACACACACGCGCGGGCGCATCATAATACATACACACGTGTCTATATGAATGTGTGTGTATATAGTTGGGGGAAATGTGTGGGCACATTGGGCTCCATTCTTTTATTAACAGCACAGACTAAATATGGTTGGCTTTACACAAGACTTCACCATTTAAAACAATTTGTCTGATTTGGTTGCCCAACGGTTAACATCATTAATTGAACTGTTGGACTCTCAAACATCAAAATTGACGAGAGAGGGTTCGTCCACTTTATATAATATCTATCTATCTCTCTCTCTCACTCTCTCTCTCTCCCTCTCTCCTCTCTCTCTCTCTCTCTCTCTCTATATATATAATATATATATTATATAATTATATATTATATATATATATTACTAAAATTATCATCAAGCATGTATTCATTTACTAAGCTAAGCTTAGATGCGGCACAGTCAAAATTAAGGTGCACTAAGTGAGAATTGAATTCACTAACAATGATCTGTTAATCCAGCTTGCTAACCATTACACTACGCGAGATTCTCTTTCTTTATATATCTATGTATGTTATTTTGAGAAAAAAAAAGATTTTTAAAGGCATATCATAGAGTGATTTTTTGTTTTAGCTATGCACTTAAAATTTCTGCGAGAACGAAGTTATTATCGCCACAGTTTGCAAATAAATGATAATTATGAGGTCTGTAGTCACGTTCAACGTCATTTTTATCACCCACGTTCTCTATATCATAAAGATAACTATGAAAACTTAATTAGAATCCTTAACTCCTTCCTCAATAGAAGCATCAATATCATCATGTGAATATGATAACTATAGAAACTCATATACTGATTTCGCAACGTGAATCAAACGAGTCCCCAAAACAGTCAAACGAGTCCCAAAACAGACAGAGCCACAACCTTGTTTTTACAGGGGGGTCTCTCCATGAACTGACATGTCAACTTATATTCATCGTAGCAAACCCATGTTTAACTCATTTGTAAACATTTTTGAATAAGACATGCTTCCCCGTAAACATTACATATTCTTAAGTAATTTCACATGACTTACACTTTTTAACCACCAAAACTTTTAAGACAGACTCTGTTTATTAATAGAGCACACAGTTTGACTTGCTACTATTTTGAATAGCCCAAAACGAGTACTTTTTGTGAGATTGCACTTTTTTTCGCTTAAACCAATTCCAAACATGCAGAGTTTATGGGAAAAAAAATTTCAAATTTATTAATTTTTTTAAAAGTACCAATATTTATTGAATGACCCTTTTATATACAGAAAGAGATAATATACATATAATGAAAAGTACCTAACTTCAATTAATTTTATTGTAGTGGAGGTACGTGGTGCAAAGAATAATGACACGAGTTCAAATCCTGAACGAGACTGTGGAAATGAGTGCAACTAACTATTCTCCCTCCAGCTATGGGTAAATAGTAGGGTGGACCGTGCTCTTTAACCTTTGTTAAGCCACTAGACTTGTAGACTCTGAATTCAAACCTGTTAACTTCTCTTAAGAAATTGACCATGTGTCGCCTCCTGCTCGTGCGGTGGGTTGGTAAATATATATATAATTTGTAGCAAATTATTGGGTTATTCGTAAGAAGAATGAATAGAGAAAATGTTGATCTAAATTGATTTGTTTCTAAGGTTTAGAAGCAGAGATTTCTAATGACCTTCAATAACAATTATGTCAACTCATATGGTCTATGTCACAATTAGATGTCTGGTTTGCCCTAATGCCAAAAGTTATATCAATTTGTCTCATCGTTTCCTCATAAAAGTGGCACTCAAACAAGTGGGTTAATTTATGACTAAAGATGAGAGTGAATGAAAAGTTTTATGTATTTGTTTAACAAATCCTACCCGTGATAACACAAGTTATATAAACAACAACAACAATAACAATATATATATATATATATATAATATATATATATATATATATATAATATATATATAAAGCTAGATAGACAGACGGACGTGTGTATATTTGCGTGCATGTATCTTTGTATGTGCGCGCGTGCTTAAGGAAGTACTTAATTCTATGGCAGTGACGGCACTTTTGTTAACGATGTTTTGCCATATAGTTGTGTATATCAGTTTGTGCTCTTAAAAGTTTACAAAGCAGATCGTAAGCTCCACGTCATATTCACAAGTGCTTCTTGGAGAGCAGTACTCTTTGACACGGTTTAAAATCAACTTCCTATTTGTTTGCCCTCCCTCCCACTGTCTGTCTGTCTCTTTCTCTGTCTCTCTGTCTGTTCTGTCTGTCTGTCTCTCTCTCTCTCTCTCTCTCTCTCTCTCTCTCTCTCTCTCTCTCTCTCTTTCTTTTGCTCGCTCGCTCGCTTTCTCGCTCACTTTTCGTCTCTCCTTCTTTTTCTTGTTCCCTTTGATGAAGATACGACAGTTTAGTTTGAAGTAAGACTTGTTTTCAATTTCTAAGCTTCGCTTATAGGTTAAGCCTACAAGGATTTTAGAATGCAGAAAACTAAAATGAAAAGCTGGCAAATTTCATAAGCAACATTTCTTCAGTATACTAGGGCGTTTTACAAGTATTATCCCTACATTTACATATATATAATATATATATATATATAATAGAGAGAGGAGAGAGAGAGAGAGAGAGAGAGAAGAGAGAGGGAGATAGAGAGATTGAGTATAATTATCTGACATATAGATAGATAGATGTAAACAGATAGATATCACCAATTTGATAAGTTATTATTTTTGAATTTTTCAATAAGTCCTTACATTATTACTATTAATCTGTTACAACTTTTTTTGGCATCTTAATTTCTACTTTCTCAAGTAGATCAATACTTATCGTTCATGGACGTAGTGTATTATAAAAAAACATTTGTCTCCCTTGATCACTTTGTCAGGTAAGCTTCGACAATAAAGTGGAGCATAAATCTCCCTTTTTTCAAATCTATATGCGATTTTGTTTTACTACCTGCTAATAATAGTCTCAAGTTTAAGTTTTACATGATATGGTTTCATTGTTAATATTAGTTTATTACTTAATTACTCAAAACATTAAAATGATGAATGCAATCCAGGAGTTGAATTAGATGTTACTTTCAAAGCTGACAGATATATTTTGTCAATGATTATTTCAATGGAATGATTGGCTGAATGGTAAGGAATTTTATTTCAAGGGAGACAAATGTTTTTTATAATACACTAATATGTCCTCATGTAGAATATTGTACTGAAGCCTGGGTTTCAGTGTCTATACAGGGGAATTGGAGTGCAATATATCCGTTAGCAAATTCATCTGCGAAAATATGCTTGTAATCATGGCACAACGGAGACTAAAATAATTAGAAAGAGTAAAAAATTACAGTTACAGGAGAGATGAGAGAAGTTAGGGTAAACTACTATACTAGAAAGAAGAACGAGAAATAATAATTAGAATTTCTAATTATGTTGGATATTTCTTAATATTCTCCTTTAACTGGAAACTTAGAGTCAAGGCAGATTTAAAAACTAAGTCTATTAACCAATTGAATTTTCTTGCTTATAGAGAAATATGTTATTAGAATAAATTGTGTTATGGATAAAAACTAGCAATAAGGTGAAAAGATTAA
>CM042148.1:6430204-6452704 GCA_023376005.1 Doryteuthis pealeii
GTTACCATAGGCTTCAAGTCAGAAAGGCAAATTGTCTAAACCTATGTACCAACGTATACATATTGGTGTAGTATCTATTAAATAAAACAAATAAATAAATAAATAGCTCTTACATCTGAAATAGACCCTTATCCTGATCTATATCTTTTTTATCGGTAATTTTCTCACTTTCTTATATAGATCCTCGGTTTTTCTTTGTCTCTCTCAAACTCTCTTTTTCATGAATCACTCGTTAAAATTTTCTAGCAATACACACTCTCTCTCTCATTCTTTTCATTATCCTCCTCTCGCTTTATCCCTCCCTACTTGTCAATTTCATTCTATTCTTTCGACAAAGTTTTTCTAACTTCCTTTCTTTCTTCCTTTATTTATAATCTCTATTTCTTCTTTTCTTTCCACTTAACTATTACTTCTTATTTTTCAATCTTCTTTTTGTTATTTTTCCTTTTCTCCCTTTCTCTTCTACTTTCTCTTTGTAATCCTTTACTTTTTTCTTTTTTTTTCCTTAACTTCACTAAAACTCGTGCACCCACTTTTGCCACTGTTTCCCCCTCACCCTCCTATTTCTTCTCTCATCCCCCTCACTTCTATGGCAGCATGTTTGAGATCAAATTACCGTCAAATGCCTATCAGCCTCGTTAACACACAGAAGGGTCCTTACCTATAACAAGTACCCGGCTGCCCTAGCATTTGGTTGTTTGTTTGCAATCCACCCCGGTATAGAGGCCCCTTTCTGGCCCGGCCTCTTTCCCTTCGTGCTTTTAGGACAAAGGTAGACAATTTAAATGGCAAAAACTGGTGTGTCAAACTGTGTCTTATTGCAGGCCTAAAAGGTTTCAATGAGACAGCACAAGAAATAGCCATTTGAGATGCCACGCTTTCAGGACACACACAAACACACTTAAACGCACACGCACGCACACACACACACACACACACACAAACACACACACACACACACACACACAAACACACGTGTATATGTAGAGAGACGGAGCGAGAGACAGAGACAGAGAGACAGAGAAAAGAGACAGAGACAGAGACAGAGACACGTTCTGTCTGAAATGATCAGATGATTTTTAAAGCTCGAGAACTGGTTACGCGGTCATGAGTAAGTTATATACAAAGCTTTTGCTTAGATATGGCACACAGCTTCGCGTTTACTTATAGTACCCATCGTTGCTTAAGTGGCCACGAATTTAAATACTGAACAGTTTTTGGTTCTTAACTTTCAGTCGATGTAGAATTCATTATTACTCCAGAGGGCACTTGACAGCAGCATGCATGGACACTCTTTCAATACGATTAGTAAGGCAATGAGCTTATACTGAGTGCGGATTGTATTAATTTGTTGACCCCCGAAGGTCGTCGCGTGCATATTGTTTGGTAAAAAGGGCATCACACAGGTCTGTTATCCCGTTCCCCAGAGTCCAGAGTGCTTGAGCCTAGTAATTCCACTCCATAAAAACACTTGCTGCCAAACTGCAGTACCACCGCCAGACGTAATATGGACTATAGCTTCTCTGTCGTCAAAGATGACACACGTTTTGACATTTTTTGGTTTTAAGCCTTTATTCACGTACCTAATAGATTAAAGTAATTAATAAAACACATATTTTATAATCTGTTTTAGCTATTGATATAATTCTTTGAACTATGCTCATTTGTTCAGTAATTATATGAATCAGGTATTGTAAATGAATATAAAAAGATTTCAAGCTAAAAGAGATTAACACAAAACCAATTTAAAAATTTTGTTCCATAAAATAAATCATAGATAATCTTGTTGTGTAACGGTTATCGTCGTAGGAAACGGACACGGCAACTCGAGTTCAATCCTGGACGAAGTGTTTGCATTTCACATAGCGCTAATACCTCGAGAAAGGTGTGCATCTAACTGTTCTCCTTTCAGCTAAGGGTAAATAGTTTGTGTGCAGACTGACTATCTAACCATAGTATCGTAAACCAGTCTAGGAGAAGGAACACATCTGAATTTAAAAACTGTTAAACTCCACTTAAAACTGACCTTGTATCGCATCCTGCTCGTGTGGCGGGATTTGGTAAATACATACAGTTACGTTTTTAAAAGAAAAAGAGATTCTGAACCCTTTACTCAGTTTTAAAATCTTTAACGAAAGAAGAACAAGAAGAAACGTAAATCTGCTGATTTTCTTTAATTATTTAATGAGTTATCTGAAAAAATATACTTCAATTTGGATATAACTAAATTCTTATATGAACAAAAATATGTTTATTTAGATGCGACCAACTAAAAAAAAAAAACAATGACCGAATCGTTGATAATATGGATATATATTTAGCCACCAGCGCTAAAATATCGCTATCAAAAGTTCCCGGTTTGAAAAATTGAAGTTCGAATGTTGATTTACCTGCAGGAATGCCTAGTTTATTTTACTATATTTGACTCAGGTCAAACTGACTTGAAATTCCTACAATATTGAGTTACGTCCCCTTACATCTGATCTTTCACATGAGTGGCTCATTTATTGTAAACTGAAGTATGGATAGTCTTGGAAAAATCAAGTGTATTTTACATCTACGCAGTTAAAGAGAGAAAAAAAACATTACAGTAAGAACCAGTGACAGGTTAATGTTGATCGATTTTGTAAGGATTTTGATAGAGAAATAACTTCTTTTTCTTTTCTCTTCTTTTTTTCTGGTAGGTGCAAGTCTGATGCAGCAAATCGGATTTATCCAAATACTTTTGTTGACACTGAACCAAGAAATGATAAGCCGTCATCCCCACCCACCAAAAATACGATGATTTGCTGACTGTCAATTGGATCTTTTTTTCTTATATAACTTTACAACTGAAAAAAAAACTATTAGTATCTTAGTTACATATTGCATCTTTGTGTTTCACAGTATTTTCCAGTGATTAAATTAAATAATCTCAGACTGATATATAAATATTTAACTCATTTTGATATTGGGTACATTCATCGAGCTTTATCCCACTGAGTCTGGTTGAAATTCATAGATAAATCACCCAGGGAGGAACAAAAATAACCCTAACACAAACGTTGGTGTTATTCTTGTATATATGCTTGTGTAGTATTTAATCAAAGATAGTCGTTCCTCACTGGGTAGATAATTCAATTAAATACTGTGAAATATACAAAATCAATATATAACTAAAATAATTAAAGTTTCTATATATATATATATATATATATATATATATATATATATATATTATATTGGATGCACAGGATTCGACTAGAAACTACAAGGTTCCTGGTCGATACCGGCCCTCGCCAATGCGCTAGACCAATGAGATTGTAGCGTTGAGGTGGAGCGCCACACCTACCAGTCAGCTCCTCACTTTACCGCACAGATCCTTTTGCTACTCTACGTGTTGGCGAGGGCCTGTACGAACAGGAACCTTGTAGTTTCTAGTCGACTGTGCACCAATATATATATATATATATAATATTAATATACTTATATAAATATATATATATAAAGAAACTTAAATTATTTTAGTTAATATTGATTTTGTATTTCACCAGTATTTAATTGAATTATCTACCCAGTGAGGAACGACTTTACTTTATTAAAATACTACACAAGCATATATTAAAGAATAACACCCAACGTTTTGTTAGGGTTTATTTTTTGTCCTCCCTGGGTGATTTATCTATGAATTTACACCAGACTCAGTGGGATAAAGCCGATTGAATGTACCCAATATCAAAATGAGTTAAATATTTGTTTGATATTAATCAGTCTGAGATTATAATTAACACTGGAAAAATACTGTGAAACACACAAAGACAATATGTAACTAAGATAACTAATAGTTTTTTTTTTTTAGTTGTAAAGTTATATAAGAAAAAAAGAAATCAATGACAGTCAGCATAATCATCGTATTTTGTGGGTGGGATGACGGTTATCTGTCTTACTGGTTCAGTGTCAACAAAGTATTTTTGGATAAAATCCGATTTGCGGCCACAAGACTTGACCTAACCAGAAAAAAAGAAGAGAAAAAAGAAAAGAAGTTATGTCCTTCAAATCCTACAAAACGATCAACATAACCTGTCACTGTTTTACTGGTATGTTTTTTTTTCTCTCGTTTAACGCGTTAGATGTAAATACACTGATTTTTTCAAAGACCTATCCATATTCAGTTTACAATAAATAGCCCACTCATTCGTGAAAGATCAGATGTAAGGACGTAACGTCAAATATGTAGGAATTTCAATCAGTTTGACACTGAGCAAATATAGTTAAAATAAACTAGGCATTCCTGCCAGGTAAATCAACATTCGAACTTCAATTTTTCAAAACCGGAACTGAAGCGATATTTTAGCGCTGTCTAAAATATATTATCCTATTATCAACGATTCGGTCATTGTTTTTTTTTTGTTTTAGTGGTCGGCATCTAAATAAACATATTTTGTTCATATAAGAATTTAGTTATATCCCAATTGAAGTATTTTTTTCAGATACTCATTTAAATAATTAAAGAAACAGCAGATTTACGTTTCTTCTTGTTCTTCTTTCGTTTAAAGATTTTTAAAAACTGAGTAAAGGTGTTCAGAATCTCTTTTCTTTTAAAAAACGTTACTTGTATGTATTACCAAATCCCGCCACACGAGCAGGATCGATTACAAGGTCCAAGTTTTAAGTGGTAGTTTAACAGGTTTAAATTCAGATGTGTCCTTCTCCTAGACTGCGTACGTACTAGGTTAGAAGTCAGTCTGCCAACTATTTACCCTTAGCTGAAAGGAGAACCAGTAGATGCAACACCTTTCTCGAGCGTATTAGCGCTATGTGAAATGCAAACAACTTCGTCCAGGATTTGAACTCGAGTTGCCGGATCCGTTTTCCACGACGATAACCGTTACACAACAAGATTATCTAGATTTATTTTATGGAACAAATTTTTAATTTTTGTGTTAATCTCTTTTAGTTGAATCTTTTATATTTATTTACAATTACCTGATTCATATATTACTGAACAAAATTTGAGCATAGTTCAAGAAATTATATCAATAGCTAAAACAGATTATAAAATATTGTTTATTAACTTACTTTAATATCTATTAGGTACGTGAATAAAGGCTTAAAACCAAAATGTCAAAACTGTTTCATCTTTGACGACAGAGAGCTATAGTCATATTACGTCTGCGTGGTACTTCAGTTGGCCACAAGTGTTTTTTATGGAGTGGAATACTAGGCTCACGCAAACTCTGGACTCTGGGAACGGGATTAATCAGACCTGTGTGATGCCCTTTTTTACCAAAACAATATTTCACGCGACGACCTTACGGGCGGTCACAAATTATACAATCCCACTCAGTATAAGCTCATTGCTTACTAATTCGTATTGAAGAGTGGTCAGCAGCGCTGTCAAGTTGCCCTCGAGCTAAAAAATGAGATTTACATCGACTGAAAGTTTAAGACCAAAAAACTTTCATTATTTAAATGGCGGGCCACTTAGCAACGATGGGGTACTATAAGTAAACCGAAGCTTGGGCCATGTATCTAAGCAAAAGCTTTCGTATATAACTTTATTCCATGACCGCGTAACCAGTCGCGAGATATTAAAAATCAGCTGACATTCCAGACAAACGGTCTCTGTCTCCTGTCTCTGTCTCTTGTTTCTCTGTCTCTCTGTCTCTGGTCTCTGCTCCGTCTCTCTACATATTAACGTGTGTTTGTGTGTGTGTGTTGGTGTGTGTTTGTGGTGTGTGTGTGTGATGTGTGCGTGCGTGTGCGTTTAAGTGTGTTTGTGTGTGTCCTGAAAGAGCGTGCATCTCAAATGGGCACTATTTCTTGTGCTGTCTTCATTGAAACCTTTAGGCCTGCCCAATAAGACACAGTTTGACCACACAGTTTTTGGCATTTAAATTATCTACCCTTTGTCCTAAAAGCACGAAGGGAAAGAGTGGGCGGCCAGAAAGGGGCCTCTATTACGGGTGGATTGCCAAAACAAACAACCAAATGCTAGGGCAGCCGGGTACTTGTTTAAGGTAAGGACCCTTCTGGTGTTTAACGAGGCTGATAGGCATTTGACGTAATTGATCTCAAAACATGCTGCCATAAGAAGTGAGGGGATGAAGAGAAAAATAGGAGGTGAGGGGGAAACAGTGGCCAAAAGTGGGTGCACGAGTTTTAGTGAAGTTAAGGAAAAAAAAGAAAGGAAAAACAGTAAAGATACAAGAGAAAAAGCTAGAAGAGAAAAGGAGAAGGAAAAATAAAACAAAAAGAAGATTCGAAAATAGAAGTAATAGTTTAAGGGAAAGAAAAGAAGAAATAGAGATTTAAATAAAGAAGAAAGAAAGAAGTTAGGAAACTTTGTCGAAAGAATTAGAATAAATTGACAAGTAGGGAGGGATTAAAGCGAAGGAGATAATGAAAAGAATGAGAGAAAGATTGTGTATGCTAGAAAATTTTAACGGTGATTTCATGAAAAGAGATTGAGAGAGACAAAGAAAAAACGGATCTATATGAAGAAAGTGAGAAAATTACCGATTAAAAAAATTATTAGAGTCAGGATAAGGCGTCTATTTCAATGAAGAGCGTATTTATTTATTATGTTTATTTATAAAGATACTACACCAATTATGTATACGTTCGGTACATGGTTATAGACAATTTTTGCCTTTCTGACTTGAGCCTATGGTAACGAACGCCATACATATTGATGAGTATTAATATATATATAATATATTATATATATATATACAATATATAATAATATATATATATATATATATATATTATAGAAGAGAGAGAGAGGAGAGAGATGTATAAGGGAAAGAGAATGTATAAAGTATGTGTGTTGCGCTTGCGCGTGCGTGTGTGTTTTGTGTATGCCAGTTGATTGGTGTGAAAACATGTACATGTGTGTGTGCCGTGTTGTTATTATTTCTAGATAGATAGATAGAGAAACATTATGAGATGACAAATTAGCTTATGAGAACAATTTAGAGAGAAAAGATAAAAACAAGTGTGTAAAAGAAAAACGAAGAAAAAGAGAGGAGAGCAGAGAGAGAGAGAGAGAGAGGAGAGAGAGATCGAGAGAGAGAGAGAGAATAAACTTAACCAAATTTGGAAAGTACGATCAGATCTTGTCTCTTTTAAATTCAGTTTCAACGTCTTGGGCCCAACATAGACTTCTATCCAATATATATATATATATATATTATATATATATATAATATTATAATATAATATTATATGATATATATATGTGTGGTGTGTGGTTGTTGTGTGGTGTGTGTGATATAGTATAAAATTAGTTCGTTAGTTAGCATACGTACCTCGTAAAAAAACACAAAAAAAGAAGCGTTTTATTAGTTTGTTTTAACGCTGTCTATCAGATGAGACCTAGGATCTTTACTTCTTTGATTAAAAAGGAACTGGTTTAATCAGCCTGCGAGAGATTTATTTTTAGCGCGCATAGTCTGTCAAAGTTACGAGCAATGGAGTTTCCATTGAGGATGAACCAATGCATAGAGCAAATTCAGCACTAAAAAAGTTTCCTATTTGCGCAATAGTAACAGTCCTCATTATTACTGAGCTTAGTTAGTCTGGCAGGTTTGCAGTCTTAGAGAGGACACCCAAAATTGAGAGAGCGAGCACTAGCAAATTCATCTGCGAAAATATGCTTGTAATCATGCACAAGATATCAGCCACCTGTTAGATTTAAATTTGTTGGGAAAAAATACATTTTATTTCCATTTTTTTTAGTAAAGAGATAAAAAAGAAATTTCTGTCCAAATTTCCGCTAAAATTCCACACGGCTGTATATTGCTGAGATATCTCTGCGTAAATCTCCGCGTCCCATGGCAACATACACCCCGCAACAACAACAACAATAACAGCAACAGTAACACAAAAATGGCGGAAGCGAGATTGTGTGACGAGATTTTGTTGCTGAAAGATAAGATCTTCAGCTGGAAGAGGTCACCGCCCGTTTCGGGACTAACAGGAAAAAGAAGAGCCTCATACGTAGGAAAGAGTTCGTTCTGAATTCTGTCCTTCGTCCTTTCTTTCCCCCCTCAATCCACCTCTTCTAATCTCCTTCTCTCTGTCCCTTTCTTAGTCTTCTATCTCTTTCTTTTCTTTCATTCAGTAACATTTTTATTATTAACTCCACCCTCACACATTAGAAGAAGTAGGAAAAAAACCCAAAAAAACCCAAAAACAAAACAATAACAAAAATGTAAACATTTAACATTTTCAAATCATTAAATTCAAAGAATATACGTTATTTTCTTGGGCACCCAATCATTTCGGTCTTGTACCCTATTAAGCAAGCTAAGTTAAATCCCTATAAGTCTATACTTTCTACTAGTAACTTAAATTCTAAGTAATAAAAACATTCTTAAATGATTTGTAAGTATTTCAATAGCAAATTCATTTTTAAAATGCGTTACTATATATATATATATATATTTATATATATTATATATAATATAATTGTTGTGTGTGCTGGTGTGTGTGGTTGACATGTGCGTGTGTGTATGTGTGGTGTTTGTGTGTGTATTCGGCCTTTCGAACATTATCAGAGATATTTATTTATGATTGTTTTACATTTCAAGACTGAAAGTGTATGAATACCACAGGATTGACTTCCGTGCGTGAATGAAACTGAACTTTAAGATTTAACGATTCAAAACATTCTACTCAAACACTGTTTATTGTTTCCAAAGTTTTCTCTCTCTCGACGACGTTAAGCAGTAAGAGGTATAATATATATATATATTATATATATATATATATATATATATATATAGTGGCATGCCAATGTCGTTATCTGAGGGACAAGAGCTCAATCCGAATGAATTTGAGAAGGACAAATGGTTTAAAAGCGTTTTGGTGAATCAGAAAGGTCTCAAATGCTGACCAGCAGATTAAGAATAAGACCTAAAAGAACTCTTAAATCGCCTTCTAAATTTCTTCTGATGATTCTAGTTGATACATGAAACCTTTGGAGGCGCTACTTAGCCTAATTTCATGTATATATTATATAAAATATATATTGGTATAATATTCATTACTGATCAATTTTGTTTAAGTAATTCATCAAACCATTCTCAAAAATGACCAATTGAATTCCTTTCTTCTCATTTTTCTGAAATCATCCCAATTAATTTTAATTTTTTCACCTTATGCTGTTTATCCCATAACACAATTCCTCTAATCAACATATTTCTCTATAAGCAAGAAAATTCAATTGTTATAGACTTAGTTTTTAAAATCTGCCTGACTCTAAGTTCCAGTTAAAGGAGAAATATTAAGAAATATCCAACATAATTAGGAATTCTAATTATATTTCTCGTTCTTCTTTCTAGTATAGTAGTTTACCCTAACTTCTCTCATCTCTCCCTGTAACTGTAATTTTTTACTCTTTCTAATTATTTAGTCTCCGTTGTGCATGATTTACAAGCATATTTTCGCAATGAATTTGCTACGATATATTGCACTCCAATTTCCCCTGTATAGACACTGAAACCCAGGCTTCAGTACAAATATTCTACATGAGGACATATTAGTGTATTATAAAAAAACATTGTCTCCCTTGAAATAATCCTTACCATTCAGCAATCATTCCATTTGAAATAATCATTGACAAAATATATCTGTCAGCTTTGAAAGTAACATCTAATTCAACTCCTGATTGCATTCATCATTTAATGTTTGAGAATTAAGTATAAACTATATTAACAATGAAACCATATCATGTAAAAACTTAAATGAGACTATTATTAGCAGGTAGTAAAACAAATGCATATAATTTGAAAAAAGGGAGATTTATGCTCCACTTTATTGTCGAAGCTTACCTGACCAAAGTGATCAAGGGAGACAATGTTTTTTATAATACACTACGTCCATGAACGATAAGTATGGATCTACTTGAGAAAGTAGAAATAAGATGCCAAAAACAAGTTGTAACCAGATTAATAGTAATAATGTAAGGACTTATCTGAAAAAATTCAAAAATAATAAAAACTTTATCACAATTGGTTGATATCTATCTGTTTACATCTATCTATCTATTATGTCAGATAATTATACTCAATCTCTCTATTCCCCTCTCTCTCTCTCTTCTCTCTCTCTCTCTCTCTCTCTATATAAATATATTATATATATATATATTATATAATGTAGGGATAATACTTGAAACGCCCTAGTATACTGAAGAAATGTTGCTTATGAAATTTGCCAGCTTTCATTTTAGTTTTCTGCATCTAAATCCTTGTAGGCTTAACCTATAAGCGAAGCTTAAATTGAAAACAAGTCTTACTTCAAACTAAACTGTCGTATCTTCATCAAGGGAACAGAAAAAGAAGGAGAGACGAAAAGTGGCGAGAAAGCGAGCGAGCGAGCAAAAGAAAAGAGAGAGAGAGAGAGAGAGGGAGAGAGAGAGAGAAGAAGAGAGAGACAGACAGACAGACAGACAGACAGACAGGACAGAAAAGAGACAGACAGACGTGGGAGGAGGCAAACAAGGAAGTTGATTTTAAACCGTGTCAAAGAGTACTGCTCTCCAAAAGCACTTGGAATATGACTGTGAGCTTACGATCTGCTTTGTAAACTTTTAAGAGCACAACTGATATACACAACTATATGGCCAAAACATCGTAACAAAAGTGCCGTCACTGCCAATAGAATTAAGTACTTCCTTAACACCCGCGCGCACATACAAAGATACATGCACGCAAATATATACACACGTCCGTCTGTCTATCTAGCTTTAATATATATATATATATATATATATATATATTATATATAATATATATAATATATTGTTATTGTTGTTGTTGTTATATAACTTGTGTTATCACGGGTAGGATTTGTTAAACAAATACATAAAACTTTTCATTCACTCTCATCTTTAGTCATAAAATTAACCACTTGTTTGAGTTCCACTTTTATGAGGAAACGATGAGACAAATTGATATAACTTTGGCATTAGGCAAACCAGACATCTAATTGTGACATTAGACCATATGAAGTTGACATAATGTTATTGAAGGTCATTAGAAATCTCTGCTTCTAAACCTTAGAAACAAATCAATTTAGATCAACATTTCTCTATTCATTCTTCTTACGAATAACCCAATAATTTGCTACAAATTGTATATAATTATTTACCAACCCCACCGCACGAGCAGGAGGCGACACATGGTCAATTTCTTAAGAGAAGTTAACAGGTTTGAATTCAGAGTCTACAAGTCTAGTGGCTTAACAAAGTTAAAGAGCACGGTCCACCTCACTATTTTACCCATAGCTGAGGGAGAATAGTTAGTTGCACTCATTTCCACAGTCTCGTTCAGGATTTGAACTCGTGTCATTATTCTTTGCACCACGTACCTCCACACAATAAAATTAATTGAAGTTAGGTACTTTTCATTATGTATATTATCTCTTTCTGTATATAAAAGGGTCTTCAATAAATATTGTACTTTTAAAAAAAATTAAATAAATTTGAAATTTTTTTCCCATAAACTCTGCATGTTTGAATTGGTTTAAAGCGAAAAAAAGTGCAATCTCACAAAAAGTACTCGTTTTGGGGCTATTCAAAATAGTAGCAAGTCAAAACTGTGTGCTTATTAATAAACAGAGTCGTTCTTAAAAGTTTTGGTGGGTTTAAAAGTGTAAGTCATGTGAAATTACTTAAGATATGTAATGTTTACGGGGAAGCAGTCTTATTCAAAAATGTTACAATGAGTTAAACATGGGTTTGCTACGATGAATATAAGTTGACATGTCGTTCATGGAGAGACCCCCTGTAAAAACAAGGTTGGGCTCTGTTGTTTTGCGGACTGTTTGACTTGTTTGGGACGCGTTTGATTCACGTTGCGAAATCAGTATATGATGTTTCTATAGTTATTCATATTCACATGATGATATGATGCTTCTATGAGGAAGGAGTTAAGGATTCTAATTAAGTTTCATAGTTATCTTTATGATATAGAGAACGTGGGTGTAAAAAGGACGTTGAACCGTGACTACAGACCTATAATTATCATTATTTGCAAACGTGGCGATAATAACTTCGTTCTCGCAGAAGAAATTTTAAGTGCATAGCTAAAACAAAATCACTCTATGATATGCCTTTAAAATCTTTTTTTTTTTCTCAAAATAACATACATAGATATAAAGAAAAGAGATCTCGCGTAGTGTAATGGTTAGCAAGCTGGATTAACAGATCATTGTTAGTGAAATCAATTTCACTTTAGTGCCCTTAATTTTGACTTTGTGCCGCATCTAAGCTTAGCTTAGTAAATGAATAGATGCATTGATGATAATTTTAGTAAATATATATATATATATATATATAATAATATATATTATTATATATATATAGAGAGAGAGAGAGAGAGAGAGAGAAGAGGAGGGAGAGAGAGAGGTGAGAGAGAGAGATAGATAGATATAGATTATATAAAAGTGGACGAACCCTCTCTCGTAATTTGATGTTGAGAGTCCAACAGTTCAATTTAATGATGTTAACCGTGGGCAACCAAATCAGACAAATTGTTTATAAGGTGAAGTCTTGTGTAAGCCAACCATATTAGTCTGTGCTTGTTAATAAAAGATGGAGCCCAATGTGCCACACATTTCCCCAACTATAACACACACATTCATATAGACACGTGTGTAATGATATATGAGTGCAGCCCGCCGAGTGTGTATGTTGCCGGATTATAGCATACATTGATTTTATGAGTTTATGACAATCGTTACTTTCTATTAGTAAGATATTTGTAATTCCTGTTTTCTTCCAATTAAAACAAAAATGTAACCATTTCTGTTTATGATATCAGAGTAAGTAAATAAACATAGTAAAAGGTCTGATGCTGCTATAGTCTCTCTCCTCTCTCTCTCTCTCTCTCTCTCTCTCTCTCTCTCTCTCTCTCTTGACACACACAAACAACAACACAATGCACAATACTACTGTATCTACTTGGTACACGCTACACATACAACACAACACACACACACACACACACATTTATTTAACTTCAACTATTCATTTTATCGACAACCTCCTAACTATTTATCCAGTGAATGTCATGGTTAATATAAACGCATATATCGAAAAGTATTATGATAAATAGTATTCAAATCAAAATTCATCTAATAACTACGTATGGTCTGCAAAATTATTTGTTAACTCTCGTATTATATATATATATATATATATATATATAATATATATATAATATATATATATGTGTGGTGTTGTGTGTGTGTGTGTGTTAAGTGATAAAAATGGAAAAAATACGCTAGTGTACATGAAGTCAGTTTCTCCTCCAGTCCATCATCAGGCAAATCTGGTCTGACATTTATTAGGCGAGAAGTTGGAATAGTAAAACAAAGAGTGTACAAAGGGTGGCTTTATTATATAATATATAATATATTATATATATATAAATATAATATATATATATATATATATATAGATACTTCAAGAAAACAAACTTAACAAACTGTCATTGACTATAAAAATTCATTTTCGACCAGACTCAAATATAGTCTATCTAGTCTACTATCTAGTCAGATAGTGTTTACAAAAACACTATCGCTTTTGTAAATCCTTGTATGAATCTATACGTGTGCCACACATAAGCATACATATGGATTACAGTAGATTTTGATGATCCAAATAGAATCATCCCTCTTAGCTTACCAGTCAATTGGACTATTTTAACCTTTATTATATATATATATATATATAATATATATTATAATATATATGCTATATTTAAAAATGAAGAGTGCTCAATAACGGTGATGAGCCTCTATATATGATATATATATATATACAAATATGTAGTATATATATATCGATGACCGCCTCACTAAGACCTTATCCTAAGTACACACACACACACACACACACACACACACACACTGGACTAATTAAAAAGAAGAAAAATACATTTTTGAGTTGTTAGACCCACTACTTATTTGAAAGAGCGCTTAGAATAATGAAAATAAGAAAAGAAAAGAAACGGAAATAAGGAAACATTTTTAGCGTTTAAATGAGCGAAATTGATGTTGGAAGTTAGGCTAAATACTAGATGTAAAAAATCTGAGTCATATTTAAATGAATTTTAATTCGGTTAAAACGAAATTTAGTCATTTAAGTCTAATCATTAAGGCAGTCACATCTCTGGCGTTATATTAGGTAAAAGATGGCAAAGCAAAGAGTGACAGAGTATGAATGTGACAGAATTATCAGCGGCAAAGCAAGTTCTCTCAACGTGCCATCGCTGAAGAGATGGAACAGTAAAAAACGACTGTTTCAAATCTAGAATGACCCTGAGGGATACATAATAAGAATTTCAAGAGTCGTCTAAAAGGATTTTGAACGGTGTTGAACAGGAGGATTCGGAGCGATATTACCAGCTGATCATTGCAACAAGATTTAAGATCTTACGCAGACTGCAGCTCAAGAACAATTAAACGGCATTTCTTTGAGAGAAAAAGGCTTAAAAAAATCTGTAATATATCTTTAAAGTCTACGTCTCCTATACCACAAAACAGCACTCAGTTTTAAAGTTTTCTGAGAAGCACCAAACATGGGTACATGAAAAGTGCGAAGAAGATTTGTATTCTCTAATAGGAAAAACATAAACCTTCAGATATTTTCCAACGTTATTGAAATGATAGATATCCCACTGGAGATATTTTCATGACAAACAGAGGAGGAGTTCCATTTATTATCTGGAATGCTTACTCCTTCCAAAGAAAAACAAGGGGAAGCGAGAAGGGGGCTTCAGTTATACAGGGGCGTCAAACTGTGACTAGTTACATTAGCATGTTAGAAAGAGAACCTTGTGGGGAAAATACGGATCTTTCAGCAAAACAATAGTGCAATCCATAATGTTCATCAGAAGAATAAATTTCCATAGCGCATATCGTGTTCACTTTTGGATCATCAAGTGTGGATCACCCAACCTGAACCCTATCGAAAATGTTTTGGGTTACGGGTAAGGAAGTTCATAGAAAGGGACGTCCATTCCAAACTGCATTAATCTGATTTTAAGCCATTTTCACCACTTGAATAACATTCCAGCGCTTATTTTATATATCAAAGCGAATTCAAGATATTCATTACTGAGATATCTTTTTGGGAATTTCCTACTCTATTGGACTTCTTTGAGGTAGGTATTTACCTAAAATGTTCACACGCGTAAGATGTGACCAGCGTTTTTAGTATGGGACATCCAGCGATAAATCGAAATATCGTAGTAATAGATCTTGCGAGAGTAGCTTGCTAAAATTTCACCCCAATAGACGCCCTCTCTTAAGGTGTAAGTCTTAAGTGCAAGTATTTTTCTTTTAAAACGTTTTTAACTTTTAATCCTTTTCAATTGTTATTTTATTTTTCGAGGCACTCCTCAATACGTAGTTGATCACAAAAGGTTATTTTTATTTTTTTGGTATTAAGATTTGGACAGCAATATATATATATATATATACAATATTATATATTATTATATAATATATAGTCATGACCAGACACCGTGTTCGAGTTTACGTCTCATGAGTTGTGGCTAGACTAATATATTATATATATATATATATATATATAGAGAGAGAGAGAGAGAGAGAGAGACTTAAGCCTGTTGTTTACATATGTTATATATATATATATATATTATAATATATAATATATTATATATATAATAGTTTACATATGTTTATATATATTATGTTTATTATATATATATATATAATATATATAATAATTATAGTATATATATATATGTGAAAAGAAAAATGAATAAAGGAAAAAATGTTGAATAGATAAAAATGATTTTACTTAAACACGTGTTTTGGACAGGATTTTTGTCATGTACATAATATTCTATTTATTATTATTTTAAATATAAGATAAAATAATAAGAATAGAAAATTATTAATCTTTAAGCATACAAGAATAACGGCCTTCATCAGAATAAATTTCTCTGCTGCAGAGCGTTCTCCAAACCTTTAAAAAAAATCTCTTTTTCGAACACTTTTATTTTTATATTTAAAATAATTAATAAAAGAATACATGTGATATGAACAAAACCTTTAGCCGAAAACACGTTGTTAGTAAATCTATTTTATTCACTCAGTATTTTCTTTCCTTTATTTTTCCTTTCAACATATCGCGCGATTCATTCCATTTTCAACTCCACACAAACACACACACACACACAACACACACACACACACATATATATATATATATAATAATATATATATATATATATATTACATTATGATATTCCCATGTCATCAAAAGTTATGTATATTAATAACAACATTTATATATATGCATGATAGGTGGATAAAGGTAGACAAACACGGGATGTGTTGGTGTGTGTGTGTGGTTGTGGGTGTAAGTTTGTATTATTATACATTTTTTCACGAATAATATATACTATATATATAGATATATATATATATATATATATCATAGTTAACCAAATGTGACCTCACACCTTCAAGTCTATATTCTTAAGTCTACTGAAATGACAGGAAGATTTGACTAAAGTTTTGTTACATAGTCAACTTAGATCCTTTATTCATAAAACTCCCAGGGAATGTTCACCTGTCTATTATGGCCCCGAACATTTCCTTGGTCTTTTCATTTGCCCTGTAGATTTGATCATATGATATTCATGTATCCTCTAAAAAGTTTGATTTAGCAGACTTGTGGTCGTATCGGCTTCAACTCGTCATCCGACACTTATGTGCAGCATCGAGTAAGTACCACAGACGATTGTCCGAAAGCGATTGGTCATTGCTTGCAAAGAATCTGACATCGATTTTATTTCATATTTCAAATAGGTAGCGATTATTTCTGCCTAAGTATCATTAAAGGTCAATGCAGAAAGCGATCTTTTTAATGTCTGCATCAATCATCATCATCTCCTCAGGGCGAGAGGACAGCAGGGATTTATTTGGACTTCTTTTGCCATCCTTCCTATCAGCCAACCTCTTGTGAGTCCTTTAGAACGACGGTCCAGTGTCCGCCAACAGACTGATGAAATGTAATTTGCCTGATCGGTCAACTCTGGTGTGGCTATATGTACGGAAGCCATAGGAATAAAGCTCTTTATGAGTTCGTATTACCTTATAGCAGTGTCCAGTAAATGTCTTGCTTGGATGTTTTGTGAGATGGGAAGATAAGTTGACCGTACAGCTGCTATTTTGTTAGAGGTATGTCTTTCAAGATTGTTAAAAACAAAACACACGCAGCCTTACTATGTAGACTCATCTAACTTTTTCTTCAGGCGTTTCGTTAAAAATTTTAAGTGTGCAATCATACAATAGCCATAACAAGCTCAGTTATAATAATTGAGAAACTGTACGATTAACTATCTTCCACTTTTCCCCGCCATTACAACCAGAAAGAATGGGCAAGAAGAACTCAGAATTTTGAATGCTGTTTTTCAAGAAGGGTATTCTCCACCTGAACAAAAATTGACATGCACAAATGCTTCTTATCATATTTTCCCAATTAAATGCGAATCACATTGTAGTAAATCTTAATTTATGTTCCGTTTCTTGCCAAGTTTTTCAATGGAATCTGAGCAAAGCAAATATCTTCAGATGTCCAGGGACTTCTTCACGTATCCTTGCTGATTTGAACAGGACTGTTGGCCATGATAGTTTCGATTTTCCTCTGATCTCCAGTTCACCTATCTATTCTCAGGTCGTGAGAGTGATCCAAAACATCCCTTACGATGTATCATCATCTCCTTCATGCATTCCATAACTTTTCTGCTCTCTGGCAAGGTCAGCTATTTCTCCATGTTTGCTTCTTATTTTCAATCAATGATCCACTGGGAACGTTAAAATCAACGAGACGACAAGTCTTTCTTTTCTTGTTAATTAACATTTAGGCCTGTATTCTTTACAAGATTGAGATCATCCTTTTGTACTCAAAGCCCAGAGAATTGTCATGTGTGATTTCTAGTGCAGATTCTGGATTGTGCCCTTATTATTGATGTATAATCAAACTTTTGATGTCTGAACCAAGTAGTGAGGCCACCATTTTCTTCAAACACTTCTACTGATGTATTCCATTTCGTGCCAGTTGCTGCATTCGCTTATTGATGTAACTGTTTCATCTCATACCACACAATATACACTTGTTATTCTACTACTTAAAATTTGCGTTGCAAATTAGTTCTCATGGCATCATTTTGTATTGCTATTCAGTTTCTCTTCGTTACTGTTCCCTTCTTAAGCCGATGCAGGTTAAAAAAGATCTATTTTCATTATGGACTTAACAGGTAATACCACTTTGAGTCTGAGTGGACCAAAGGTTCTATGCTTAACCGACAGCAAAAAAAATTAAGAAGAATAAAGGAAGAAGGGGCTAAAGAAACGAATTTGAATGCAACGATTAATTGATTGATTGATGATTTTAACGGCATGTAAACCAGTCTGGGTTTATTTTATGTATTAGATCGGTATTGCTACATGATAAGTTATATTTACATTATTGGTAGTTTCTGGGGCTAAGAATTACGCTGACTATATGTCCTTACAGAAGATTAAGACCTTTCCAAAAAAACTGAGTATGACCTAAAGTATGTGTGTCCTTGAGTATGACACTAAAAGTGCCTCTAGGAGTTAGGCTTTCATTCTGGAGCTCTGGGGAATGTGGAGTACCACTTCATAGGTAATTACTTCCTAGCGTCCTACATACCTGCAGATAGGTAAGAATACTTGTAGCATACACGTGCAGAAAGCTCCCAAGAAAACTACACAAAATGTAAAAATTAATTATAATGAAGCAAATACCCGAATTCTTAATACATAAAATAAACCCAGCACTGTTTACATGCCGTTAAATCAATCAATCAACAATTAATCGTTTCATTAATTCGTTCTTTACCCCTTCTTTCCCTTTATTTCTTCCTAATTTTTTCTGCGGTTAAGCATAGAATACGAGACGGACTGAACTCCATGACCTTTGGTTCCACTCAGACTCAAAGTGGTATTACCTTGTTAGTCCCATAATGAAAATAGATCTTTTTTACTGGCAATGGCCCTAAAGAAGGGAAACCATAACGAGAGAAACTGAATAGCAATACAAATGATGCCGCATGAGAATAATTATGCCCAACGAAAAAAATTTATAATAAGTGTAGAATAACAAGTTATATTGTTGGTAATGCAGATGAAACAGTTAATCACATAAAGCGAACTGCAGCAAACTTGCACGAAAGAACACATAGTAAGAAGTGTTTGAATGAAAATTGGTGGCTCACTAGAAATTGTCAAACACTAAAGTTTGATAATATACTAATCAATAATAATGGCAACAAACCAGAATCTGCACTAGAAAATCACACATACAATTCTCTGGGCCTTTGAGATACAAAAGGATAGCTTCAATTCTGTAAAACTACAGGCCTAATTGTTAATTAACAAGAAAAGAAAAAGAACTTGTCGTCTCGTTGATTTTAACGTCCAGCGGATCATTGATTGAAAATTTAAAAGAAAGCAAACATTGCGAGAAATAGCTGGACCTTGCCAGAGAGCAGAAAAGTTACTTGGAACATGAAGGAGATGATGATACCAATCGTAATGGGAGTTTGATCCTCCTCACGAACCTGAAGAAATAGATTAGGTGAACTGGAGATCAGAGGAAGAATACGAAACCATCATGGCCACAGTCCTGTTCAAATCAGCAAGGATACGTAGAAGAGTCCTGGACATCTGAAGATATTTTCTGTTGCTCAGATTCCATTGAAAAACTTTGCAATAACGGAACATAAATTAAGATTACTACAATGTGTGATTCGCACTTTAATGGAAAATATGATAAGAAGCTTGTGCGATGTCAATTTTTGCTTCAGGTGGAGAAACCCTTCCTTGAAAAACAGCATTCAAAATCTGAGTTCTTCTGCCCTTTCTTCTGCGTTGTAAATGCGCGGTAAAAGCTGGAAGATAGTTAATCGTCAGTTTCTCAATTATTATAACTGAGCTATGTTAGTGCTATTGTATGATTTGCACAACTTAAATTTTTAAACAACGCCAGAAGAAAAAGCTTTAGATGAGATCTACATAAGCTGCTGTGTTGTTGTTTTTAACAAATCTTGAAAGACATACCCTACAAAATAGCCAGCTGTACGGTCACTTATCTCCCATCTCACAAAAACATCCAAGCAAGACATACTGGACATGCTATAAAGGTAAATACGAACCTCATAAGAGACTTTATTCTATGGACTCCTGCATATAGACACACCAGAGTGATCCGATCAGCAAAAACTTACATTCATCAGCTCTGTGCGGACACTGGACGTCGTCTTAAAAGGACTCACCAAGAGCGATTGCTGATAGGAACGGATGGCAAAAGAGCAAAAAATCCCTGCTGTCCTCGCCTGCTGATGATGATGATCCTGATGATGATGCAACAGTTAAAAAAGACCGCTTTCTGCATTGACCTTTAAATGATACGCTTAGCAGAAAATATCGCTACCTATTTGAAATATGAAATTAAAATCGATGTCAGATTCTTTGCAAGCAAGGCCAATCGCTGGGACAACGTCTGTGTTACTTAACTCGATCCTGCAAAATAAGTGTCTGATGACGAGTGAAGCCGATACGACCAAAGTCTGCTAATCAAACTTTTAGAATACATGAAATATCAATGATCAAATCTAACAGGGCAAATGAAAGACCAGGAAATGTTCGGCCATAATAGAACAGGTGAACATTCCCTGGGAGTTATGAATAAAGATCTAAGTTGATGCTAGTTTGTAAACAAAACTTTAGTCAAATCTTCCCTGATCATTTTCAGTAGACTTCAGAATATAACTTGAAGGTGTGAGTCACATTTGGTTAACTAATATATATAATATATATATATATAATAAATCACTATATATATATATTCGTTAAAAAGAATGTATATAATACAAAACTTTACACCCACAAAACACACACACACCACACACAATCACCGTGTTTTGCTCGTACCTTTATCCACATATAAGCATATATATAATGTTTGTATTATATACATAAACTTTTGCATGAACATGGGTATATATATATATATATATATATATATATATATATATATATGTGTGGATGTGTGTGTGTGTTGTGTGTGTGTGTGTGTGTGTGTGTGTGTGGTTGAAAATAATTGAATCCGACGAATATTGTTGAAAGGAAAAATAAAGAAAGAAAATACTGACGTGAATAAAATAGATACTAACACCGTGTTCGGCTAAGAGGTTTGTTCATATACACATGTATTCTATTTATCATTATTTTAATATAAAATAAAAGTGTTCGAAAAGAGATTATTTTAAAATGTTTGGAGAGACGCTCTGCAGCAAGAGAAAATTTATTCTGATGAGGCCGTTATTCTTTGTATGCTTAAAGATTTAATAATTTTCTATTATTATTATTTTTTATCTTATATTTAAAATAATAATAAATAGAATATATATGTACCATGAACAAAATCCTGTCCAAAACACGTGTTAGTAAATCTATTTTCTATTCAACAAACATTTTTTCCTTTATTCATTTTCTTTCAACATATATATATGATTATATATATATATTATATCATATACGTACTTATCTATATATAAACACTATATATATTAAACATATGTAAACATATATATATATATATATACTATAGTATATATATAATATATATTATATATAAACATATGTAAACAAAACAGCGCTTAAGTCTCTATATCTATCCTATCTCTATATACTATATATATATATATATATATTATATATATTTAAGTCTAGCCACACTCATGAGACGTAACGTCGAAACACGGTGTCTGTCGATGACTATATATATATATATATATATACTATATATATATATTGCTGTCCAAAATCTTAATACCAATAAAAAATAAAGAGAAATATACCTTTTTGTGATTCAACTACGTATTGAGGAGTGCCCTCGAAAAATTAAAAATACAATTGAAAGGATTAAAGTTAAAAACGTTTAAAAGGAAAATACTTCACTTTAAGACTACACCTTAAAGAAGATGGCGTCTATTGGGGTGTAATTTTAGCAAGAGCTACTCTCGCAGATCTATTACTACTCAATATTTCGATTATCGCTGGATGTCCCATACTTACAACCTTGGGTCACATTCTTACGCTGTGTCTGAAATTTTAGGTAAAACACCTACCTCAAAGAAGTCCTAAATAGAGTAGGAAATTCCCCAAAAAGATATCTCAGTAATGAATAATCTTTGAAATTTCGCTTTGATATTATAAAAATAAGCGGCTGGAATGTTATTCCAAGGGTGAAAATGGCTTAAAACAGATTAATTGCACTGTTTGGAATTGACGTCCCTTTCTATGAACTTCCCTTACCGTCAACCCAAAAACATTTTCGATGGGGCTTCAGGTTGGGTGACACAACTTGATGATCCAAAAAATCACGATATGCGCTATGGAAAATTTATATCTTCTGATGACATTATGGATTGCAGTATTGTTTTG
>CM042148.1:6455204-6550165 GCA_023376005.1 Doryteuthis pealeii
GGTTTCTTCCACTTTATCTCTCTTCTCTCTCTCTCTCTCTCTCTATATATATTATATATATATATATATAATATATATATATATTACTAAAATTATCATCAAGCATGTATTCATTTACTAAGCTAAGCTTAGATGCGGCAACAAAGTCAAAATTAAGGTGCACTAAGTGAGAATTGAATTCACTAACAATGATCTGTTAATCCAGCTTGCTAACCATTACACTACGTGAGATTCTCTTTTCTTTATATATCTATGTATGTTAGTTTGGAAAAAAAAAACAGATTTTTTAAAACGCATATCATAGAGTGATTTTTGTTTTAGCTATGCACTTAAAATTTCTGCGAGACGAAGTTATTATCGACACAGTTTGCAAATAGATGATAATTGTGAGGTCTGTAGTCACGTTCAACGTCATTTTTATTACCCACGTTCTCTATATCATAAAGATAACTATAAAACTTAAAATTAGAATCCTTAACTCCTTGCTCAATAGAAGCATCAATATCATCAATGTGAATATGATAACTATAGAAACATCATATAAACTGATTTCGCAACGTGATCAAACGAGTCCCAAAAACAGTCAAACGAGTCCCAAAACAGACAGAGCCCACAACCTTGTTTTTACAGGGAAGTCTCTCCTGAACTGTCATGTCAACTTATATTCATCGTAGCAAACCCATGTTTAACTCATTTTGTAAACATTTTTGAATAAGACAATGCTTCCCCGTAAACATTACATATTCTTAAGTATTTCACAACTTTTAAGACAGACCTCTGTTTATTAATAGAGCACACAGTTTTGGCTTGCTACTATTTTGAATAGCCCCCAAAACGAGTACTTTTTGTGAGATTGCACTTTTTTTTTCGCTTTAAACCAATTCCAAACATGCCAGAGTTTATGGGGAAAAAAAATTTCAAATTAATTTTTAATTTTTTTTAAAAAGTACCAGTATTTATTGAATGACCCTTTTTAATATACAGAAAGAGTAAATATACATATAATGAAAAGTACCTAACTTCAATTAATTTTATTGTAGTGGAGGTACGTGGTGCAAAGATATTATGACACGAGTTCAAAAATCCTGAACGAGACTGTGGAAATGAGTGCACTAACTATTCTCCCTCCAGCTATAGGTAAATAGTAGGGTAGGAGGGACCGTGCTCTTTAAACCTTTGTTAAGCCACTTAGACTTGTAGACTCTGAATTCAACCTGTTAACTCTCTCTTAGAGAATTGACCATGTGTCGCCTCCCTGCTCGTGCGGTGGGGTTGGTAATATATATATATTTTGTAGCAAATTAATTGGGTTATTCGTAAGAAGAATGAAATAGAGAAAATGTTGATCTAAAATTGATTTGTTTCTAAGGTTTAGAAGCAGAGATTTCTAATGACCTTCAATAACAATTATGTCAACTTCATATGTCTATGTCACAATTAGAATGTCTGGTTTGCCCCTAATGCCAAAAGTTATATCAATTTGTCTCATCGTTTCCTCATAAAAGTGGCACTCAACAAGTGGTTAATTTATGACTAAAGATGAGAGTGAATGAAAAGTTTTATGTATTTGTTTAACAAATCCTACCCGTGATACAACACAAGTTATATAAACAACAACAACAATAACAATATATATATTATATATATACTATATATATATATATATATATATATATATAATATATATATAAGCTAGATAGACAGACGGACGTGTGTATATATTTGCGTGCATGTATCTTTGTATGTGCGCGCGTTGCTTAAGGAAGTACTTAATTCTATTGGCAGTGACGGCACTTTTGTTAACGATGTTTTGCCATCTATGTTGTGTATATCAGTTTGTGCTCTTAAAAGTTTACAAAGCAGATCGTAAGCTCCACGTCATATTCACAAGTGCTTCTTGGAGAGCAGTACTCTTTGACACGGTTTAAAATCAACTTCCTATTTGTTTGCCCTCCCTCCCACTGTCTGTCTGTCTCTTTCTCTGTCTGTCTGTCTGTCTGTCTGTCTCTCTCTCTTCTCTCTCTCTCTCTTTCTTTTGCTTCGCTCGCTCGCTTTTCTCGCTCACTTTTCGTCTTCTCCTTCTTTTTCTGTTCCCTTTGATGAAAGATACGACAGTTTAGTTTGAAGTAAGACTTGTTTTCAATTCTAAGCTTCGCTTATAGGTTAAGCCTACAAGGATTTTAGAATGCAGAAAACTAAAATGAAAAGCTGGCAAATTTCATAAGCTGCAACATTTCTTCAGTAATACTAGGGCGTTTTACAAGTATTATCCCTACATTATATATATATTATATATATTATATATATTATATATATAATATATCTGTGCGGTAAAGTAAGGAGCTGATGGTAGGTGTGGCGCTCCACAGATGCTAAAACAATCTCCTGGTCTAGCGCTATTGAAAAGGGATAGACGCTGACTGGCTGATACCGACTAGGCCGCCCCGTCGACTTTACTTTACTATATAATATATATATATATATATATATAGTGAGAGAGAGGGGGAGATAGAGAGATGGAGTATAATTATCTGACATATAGATAGATAGATGTAAACAGATAGATATCAACCAATTGTGATAAGTTTTTATTATTTTTTGAATTTTTCAGATAAGTCCTTACATTATTACTATTAATCTGTTACAAAACTTGTTTTTTGGCATCTTATTTCTACTTTCTCAAGTAGATCCAATACTTATCGTTCATGGACGTAGTGTATTATAAAAAACATTTGTCTCCCTTGATCACTTTGGTCAGGTAAGCTTCGACAATAAAGTGGAGCTAAATCTCCCTTTTTTCAAATCTATATGCGATTTTGATTTACTACCTGCTAATAATAGTCTCAAGTTTAAGTTTGTACATGATTATGGTTTCATTGTTATATTAGTTTATTACTTAATTACTCAAAACATTAAATGATGAATGCAAATCCCAGGAGTTTGAATTAGATGTTACTTCAAAGCTGACAGATATATTTTGTCAATGATTATTTCAAATGGAATGATTGGTGAAATGGTAAGGAATTTTATTTCAAGGAGACAAATGTTTTTTTATAATACACTAATATGTCCTCATGTAGAATATTTGTACTGAAGCCTGGGTTTCAGTGTCTATACAGGGAAATTGGAGTGCAATATATCCGTAGCAAATTTCATCTGCGAAAATATGCTTGTAAATCATGGCACAACGGAGACTAAAATAATTAGAAAGAGTAAAAAATTACAGTTACAGGGAGAGATGAGAGAAGTTAGGGTAAACTACTATACTAGAAAGAAGAACGAGAAATAATAATTAGAATTTCTAATTATGTTCGATATTTCTTAATATTTCTCCTTTAACTGGAAACTTAGAGTCAAGGCAGATTTTTAAAAACTAAGTTTGAATTGAATTTTCTTGCTTATAGAGAAATATGTTATTAGAATCAATTGTGTTATGGGATAAAAACTAGCAATAAGGTGAAAAAGATTAAAATTAATTGGGATGATTTCAGAAAAATGAGAAGAAAAGGAATTCAATTGGTCATTTTTGAGAATGGTTGAATGAATTACTTAACAAAATTTGATCAGTATATGAATATTATACCAATATATATTTTATATAAATATATACATGATAAGCATTAGGCTAAGTACGCCTCCAAAGGTTTCATGTATCAAACTAGAATCATCAGAAGAAATTTAGAAGCGATTTAAGTTCTTTTAGGTCTTACTCTAATCTGCTGGTCAGCATTTAGAACCTTTCTGATTCACCAAACGCTTTTAAACAATTTGTCCTTCTCAAATTCATTCGGATTGAGCTCTTGTCCCTCCCAGATAACGACATTGGCATGCCACTATATATATATTATATATATATATATATATATATATATATATATATATACTTACTGCTTAACGTCGTCGAGAGAGAGAAAAACCTTGGAAACAATAAACACGTGTTGAGTAGAATGTTTGAATCGTTAAAATCTTAAAGTTCAAGTTTTCATTCACGCACGAAGTCAATCCTGTGGTATTCATACACTTTCAGTCTTGAAATGTAAACAATCATAAAATAAATATCCTCTGATAATGTTCGAAGGCCGAATACACACACAAACACACACACAAACACACACACATACACACACGCACACACACACAACACACACACATATATATATATATATATATATATATAATATAACGCATTTTAAATGAATTTGCTATTGAAATACTTACAAATCATTTAAAGATGTTTATTATTACTTAGAAATTTAAGTCTTACTAGCAGAAGTATAACTTATAGGGATTTACTTAGCTTAGCTTAAATAGGGTACAAGACCCGAAATATTGGGTGCCCAAGAAAATAACGTATATTCTTTGAATTTATGATTTGAAAATGTTAAATGTTTACATTTTTTGTTATTGTTTTGTTTTGGGTTTTTTTGGGGGTTTTTTTTTCTACTTCTTCTAATGTGTGAGGGTGGAGTTAATAACCTAAAAATGTTACTGAATGAAAGAAAAGAAAAGAGATAGAAGACTAAGAAAGGGACAGAGAGAAGGAAGATTAGAAGAGGTGGAATGAGAGGGGAAAGAAAGGACGAAAGAGACAGAATTCAGAACGAACTCTTTCTCTAACGATGAGGCTCTTCTTTTTCCTGTTAGTCCCGAAAACGGGCGGTGACCTCTTCAGCCCTGAAGATCTTATCTTCAGCAACAAAATCTCGTCACACAATCTCGCTTCCGCCATTTTTGTGTTACTGTTGCTGTTTATTGTTGTTGTTGTTGCGGGGTGTATGTTGCCATGGAACCGGGAGATTTACGCAGACGATATCTCAGCAATATACAGCCGTGTGGAATTTTAAGCGGAAATTTGGACAGAATTTCTTTTTTTCTCTTTACTAAAAAATGGAAATAAAAAATGTATTTTTTCCCAACAAATTTAAATCTAAACAAAGGTGGCTGACTATCATTGTGCCATGATTTACAAGCATATTTTCGCAGATGAATTTGCTAGTGCTCGCTCCTCATTTTGGGTGTCTCTCTACTGCAAACCTATACCAGACTAATCTAAGCTCAGTAAATAATGAGGACTGTTACTATTGGCAATTAGGAAACTTATTTTAGTGCTGAATTTGCTCGTATCATTGGTTCTATCCTCAATGGAAACTCCATTGTCGTAACCTTGTGACAGACTATGCCGCGCTAAGTAAATAAATCTACTCGCAGGCTGATTAAAACCAGTTCCTTTTTAATCGAAAGAAGTAAGATCTAGGTACTCATTGATGACAGCGTTAAAAGCAAACTAATCCAAACGCTTCTTTTTTTGTTGTTTTTTTACGAGGTACGTATGCTAACTAACGAACTAATTATATTAACACACACACACACACACACACACACACACACACACATATATATATATATATATATATATATATATATATATATATATTGGATAGAGCTCTCTGTACTGGGCCCGAAAGACGTTGAAACTGAAGAAAAGAGACAATATCTGATCGTACTTTCCAAATTTGGTTTAAGTATTCTCTCTCTCTCTCTCTCTCTCTCTCTCTCTCTCTCTCTCTCTCTCTCTCTCTCTCTCTCTCTCTCTCTCTCTCTCTCTCTCTCTCTCTTTTTCTTCGTTTTTCTTTTACAACACTTGTTTTATTCTTTATCTCTCTAAATTGTTCTCATTAGCTAATTTGTCAATCTCATATGTACTCTCTATCTATCTAAAATAATAACACACACGCACACACACATGTACATGTGTTCACCCAATACAAACTGGCATACACAAACTACACACACGCACGCGCAAGCGCACACACACATACTTTATACATTCTCTTTCCCTTATACATGTCTCTCTCTCTCTCTCTCTCTCTATATATATATATATATATATATATATATATATATATATATATATATAATACTTCATAAATATGTATGCGTTCGTTACCATAGGCTTCAAGTCAGAAAGGCAAATTGTCTATAACCTATGTACCGAACGTATACATATTGGTGTAGTTTCTTTATAAATAAACAAATAGATAAATAAATAGCTCTTACATCTGAAATAGACCCCTTATCCTGACTCTATATCTTTTTTATCGGTAATTTTTCTCACTTTCTTATATAGATCCTCGGATTTTCTTTGTCTCTCTCAAACTCTCTTTTTCATGAATCACTCGTTAAAATTTTCTAGCAATACACACTCTCTTCTCTCATTCTTTTCATTATCCTCCTCTCGCTTTATCCCTCCCTACTTGTCAATTTCATTCTATTTCTTTCGACAAAGTTTTTCTAACTTCCTTTCTTTCTTCCTTTATTTATAATCTCTATTTCTTCTTTTCTTTCCACTTAACTATTACTTCTTATTTTTCAATCTTCTTTTGTTTTTTTTTTCCTTTTCTCCCTTTCTCTTTCTACTTTTCTCTTTGTAATCCTTTACTTTTTTCTTTCTTTTTTTCCTTAACTTCACTAAACTCGTGCACCCACTTTTGCCACTGTTTCCCCCTCACCCTCCTATTTCTTCTCTTCATCCCCTCACTTCTATGGCAGCATGTTTTGAGATCAAATTACCGTCAAATGCCTATCAGCCTCGTTAACACACAGAAGGGTCCTTACCTATAACAAGTACCCGGCTGCCCTAGCATTCGGTTGTTTGTTTTGCAATCCACCCCGGTATAGAGGCCCCTTTCTGGCCCGCCCCTCTTTCCCTTCGTGCTTTTAGGACAAAGGTAGACAATTTAAATGGCAAAAAACTGGTGTGTCAAACTGTGTCTTATTGCAGGCCTAAAAGGTTTCAATGAGACAGCACAAAGAAATAGTGCCATTTGAGATGCCACGCTTTTCAGGACACACACAAACACACTTAAACGCACACGCACGCACACACACACACACACACACACACACACACACACACACACACACACACACACACAAACACACGTGTATATGTAGAGAGACGGAGCGAGAGACAGAGACAGAGAGACAGAGAAACAGAGACAGAGACAGAGACAGAGACACGTTCTGTCTGGAAATGATCAGATGATTTTTAATATCTCGAGAACTGGTTACGCGGTCATGATAAAGTTATATACAAAGCTTTTGCTTAGATATGGCACACAAGCTTCGGTTTACTTATAGTACCCATCGTTGCTTAAGTGGCCACGAATTTAAATACTGAACAGTTTTTTTTGGTTCTTAACTTTCAGTCGATGTAAATTCATTATTACTCCAGAGGGCACTTGACAGCGCATGCATGGACACTCTTCAATACGCTTAGTAAGCAATGAGCTTATACTGAGTGGGATTGTATAATTTGTGACCCCCGTAAGGTCGTCGCGTGCAATATTGTTTGGTAAAAAAGGGCATCACACAGGTCTGTTAATCCCGTTCCCCAGAGTCCAGAGTTTGCGTGAGCCTAGTAATTCCACTCCATAAAAACACTTGCTGCCAAACTGCAGTACCACCGCAGACGTAATATGACTGTAGCTCTCTGTCGTCAAAGATGACACACGTTTTTGACATTTTGGTTTTAAGCCTTTATTCACGTACCTAATAGATTAAAGTAATTAATAAACACATATTTTATAATCTGCTTTTAGCTATTGATATAATTTCTTTGAACTATGCTCAATTTGTTCAGTAATTATATGAATCATGTATTGTAAATGAATATAAAAAGATTTCAAGCTAAAAGAGATTAACACAAAACCAATTTAAAAATTTTGTTCCATAAAATAAATCATAGATAATCTTGTTGTGTAACGGTTATCGTCGTAGGAAACGGACACGGCAACTCGAGTTCAAATCCTGGACGAAGTTGTTTGCATTTCACATAGCGCTAATACCTCGAGAAAGGTGTGCATCTAACTGTTCTCCTTTCAGCTAAGGGTAAATAGTTGTGCAGACTGGACTATCTAACCATAGTATCGTAACCAGTCTAGGAGAAGGACACATCTGAATTTAAACCTGTTAAACTCCACTTAAAACTTGACCTTGTATCGCATCCTGCTCGTGTGGCGGGATTTGGTAAATACATACAAGTACGTTTTTAAGAAAAAAGAATTCTGAACCCTTTACTCAGTTTTAAAATCTTTAACGAAAGAAGAACAAGAAGAAACGTAAATCTGCTGATTTCTTAATTATTTAAATGAGTATCTGAAAAAAATATACTTCAATTTGGATATAACTAAATTCTTATATGAACAAAATATGTTTATTTAGATGCGACCAACTAAAAAAAAAAAAAAAATGACCGAATCGTTGATAATATGGATATATATTTAGCACCAGCGCTAAAATATCGCTATCAGTTCCCGGTTTTGAAAAATTGAAGTTCGAATGTTGATTTACCTGGCAGGAATGCCTAGTTTATTTTACTATATTTGACTTAGTGTCAAACTGACTTGAAATTCCTACAATATTGAGTTACGTCCCCTTACATCTGATCTTTCACATGAGTGGGCTCATTTATTGTAAACTGAAGTATGGATAGGTCTTGGAAAAAATCAAGTGTATTTTACATCTACGCAGTTAAAGAGAGAAAAAAAAAACATTACAGTAAGAACCAGTGACAGGTTAATGTTGATCGGATTTTGTAAGGATTTGATAGAGAAATAACTTCTTTTTCTTTTCTCTTCTTTTTTTTTTCTGGTAGGTGCAAGTCTGATGCAGCAAATCGGATTTATCCAAATACTTTTGTTGACACTGAACCAGTAGAAATGATAAGCCGTCATCCCCACCCACCAAAAATACGATGATTTGCTGACTGTCAATTGGATTTTTTTTTCTTATATAACTTTACAACTAAAAAAAAAAAAAACTATTAGTTATCTTAGTTACATATTGATCTTGTGTGTTTCACAGTATTTTCCAGTGATTAAATTAAATAATCTCATACTGATATATCAAATATTTAACTCATTTTGATATTGGGTACATTCATCGAGCTTTATCCCACTGAGTCTGGTGTAAATTCATAGATAAATCACCCAGTGAGGAACAAAAAATAACCCTAACAAAACGTTGGTGTTATTCTTTATATATGCTTGTGTAGTATCTAATCAAAGCAGTTGTTCCCACTGGGGTGGGTAATTCAATTAAATACTGTGAAATATACAAAATCAATATATAACTAAAATAATTAAAGTTTCTTTATATATATTATATATATATATATATATATATATATATATATATGAAATATAACATTTTGAAAAAACATATGATGTTTGTTATGTGATTGCTGACAAGCTTGTTTCGACCAAAACGATAAGTTGGTCTTCATAAAGAGCGACATAGACGAGAAGAAATATCCGTTAAAAAGACTGTTTACAAAACGAACGCTGATATCAACCGCTGAAAATTTTTTTTGAAAATGCATGTTCTGTTTTAAAAAAAAAATAAAATAAATTTTTTTTTTTTTTTTTAATTAAAAATCAGAAGCATTATAGTTCAAGGTAAAACTCAAAAGAGTTTATTGTAAAAATTGTAAAAATCACATAACAAACATCATATGTTTTTTCAAAATGTTATATTTCATACTGTCGATTAATTTCCATATATTTTTCATATATATATATATATATATATATATATATATATATATATATATATACTTTGGTGCGGTACCAAGTTTCTTGGTACAAGGTGATTCTAGCGGGTCCTAATTTTCTACCAGTAGTTTGTTGTAGAGTTCACGTTCCGTGTGAGAGCTCAATGTTTAATTATTGTAACAGAGCAAAGTTATTTGGGAATAAAAGGCCTTAAATACCATTGGTATCGTGGTTATGGACCATTTCCACTCGCGAGTATGCCCACGAGCTTCTTCAGACCATCAGTGGTCTGAAGAAGTTCGTGGGCATACTCGCGTATGGTCCATATACAAAGGTATTTAGGCCTTTTATTCCCAAATATATATACATATATATATATATATATATATATTGGATGCACATGTTCGACTAGAAACTACAAGGTTCCTGGTTCGATACCGGCCCTCGCCAACAGCGTATGAGTAGCACAAGGATCTGTGCGGTAAAGTTAGGAGCTGATGGTAGGTGTGGCGCTCCACCCCAGACGCCTAAACAATCTCATTCGTCTAGCGCTATTGAAAAGGGGATAGACTCTCTCGCTGTCTGGTTGATACCGACTTTAGACCACCACGTCGACTTTTTCAACGTTGTCATATATATAGCAGTTGTAAAGTTATATATATATCATATATAGCAACGCTCTCCTATAAAATGGATGGACCACTCTCTGGTGGCCTTTACATATATAAATATGTAAGTATTTATCAGTTAAAGTCCTCGTCTCAGTCTGTAGGTACTGATAGCCGGGCGGTTAAGAAGCCTGACTGATGTTAATTCTATCGGTTTCCATCCTGGCTGGATGTCGCCTGCTAATATCTAGCCACACCGAGGGCCGTAATACGTCGAAACACGATGTCTGTGGATCTCTCTCTCTCTCTCTCTCTCTCTCTCTCTCTCTCTCTCTTTCTCTGTATATATATATATATATAATGTCTCTGTGCTGTTGTGCGTGTCCTGATGTTTTATTCGAATTAATAATGTATACAATGTAATTTTTTCCATCTCTAGCTTGAAAAGCTTCATATAAAACTAATGAGTAATGTTTAATTGAATACAAATATTTTATTGAGACAACTAAACTGTTATTTGTTTATCTTTTATATATTTTGTCAGTGAACGATTTACGCCACATTTATTGATACAAACGCTAATTGCTATAAAACACAAATTTAAAAAAAAATTACAACTGTATACATTAAGAATATCTTAAAAGTAATTATTATTCTGCAGATGATTTCGGGGAATTTTGTTGATAAATAGTTTTATATGAGTGGAATAAATTTATGTTTACATTTTTTTCTTTCGAGTGAACATCCAGTTCGCTCATCCTAATTATACTATTCATCTTAAAAACATCAGTTGCTAACTTAGAATCTCTATGTAATGTGGATAAATATTAATATTGATAATTGAAAATAACGCTTAACTGAGTACTCACAGTTTCAGGATTTTGATCATCAGGTAGGTTTGAATTCAACATTGCACATAAATGTTTCTTTGTGTATAGTACTTTTGTATGTAGGCGCGTTGTGTAATGGTTATCGTCGCAGGAAATGAGCAACGTGGAATGCGTTCAAATCATAGACGTGGCTGTTTGCATTTCAAATAGCGCTAATGATCTAAGTATGTATCCAATTATTCTCTCTCCGACTATGATTAAATAGTAGGGCTCCTTATACTTGGTTAGGCAAAAATTCTAGAAGGAAAACTCGAATTCAACCTCGTTAAACTCTGCTTAAAAAGTTATGTAGGGTCAAATCCTACTCGTATGGAAGGGTTGGTAAATATGGATAGTATTTTTTTTTGTGTGTGGATATAGATGTTGAGTTATGTTGCCATGATCTAGTTAGGTTTCAGTTGATATAGCAAATGCTTATTTGCATGACATCAATAAACAATTTGATTAGTTTAATTTTAAAATGTTTTGATTAGAAAATCCAATTATACTTAATTCTTATTTTAGGCACCGTCTTAAAAACTAACAGGCGGGGTTATTTGTATCACTTCGGTTGTTAATTATGCTGGGGTTATCTTTTTGTATTAATGGTAGAGATTATATAGTTACAGCTGTATAGCTGTAATTATATATAAAGAGAAAGACAAAGACCGAGGCAGACAACGACAGACAGAGACAGACAGAGAGAGTCATTCATTCACGCATGAATATTGAATATTTTGATCCATTTCTTAGAATTTAATACATGTTTGATGACAGACTTTTATATTTTATTAAGTAGAAAAAAAGGAATGTAAAACTCAATTTTGAGAAGGATGGGTTAAATTTACTAAATATGAGAAGAAAATAAATAAAAGAGGAAAGGACAAAATTATTCGTACAGAATGAAAAATTGAAAACATGGAACAATCTTCAAAATACTAATAGTCAATTGCATTGTCTCTCATCTTCATAACTTGATGCAATCGTTTTCTAAAGTTTTTGATAAGATGTGAACAACTATTTTCTGTAATTTATTTCCATAGTTACACGATCTAATTCCTGAAGGATTTTGGTTACCGATGATTTATTCGAATTTTGAATTCTTGCCAAAGATTTTCAATATAATTCAAGCTAGAACTCATTGAAAGGCATTGCAGAACTGTAATCTTCTTTTTCTGAAGCCACTCAGTCACTGATTTAGACATATGTTTGGGATCATTCTTTTACTGGAAAGTAAATCGCTGACCTAGATCAAGATTTTGCGCTGATGGTTATAGATTTTCATCCAGAATTTTGATTTAGTCTTCATATTTAATTATTCCTCCTATTGCAATTAATTGTTCAGTCCCCTTTGAGCTAAAAAAAAATCGAAAACATCATCGTACTGCCCCCCATGTTTTAATGTTGGCACTGTGTTGCTTGAGAAGGAAAGCTCATTTTTCTTGTGCCAAGTCTTCTGTACATCATTATGTCCCAAAAGCACAATTTTTGTTTTATCATTCCATAGTACTTGTTTACAAAAGCAATTTTCTTTGTCCAAGAATGTTTTGGCAAAATTAAACCGAGAAACAATGTGACGTGTTTTGTGAGGAGGGGTCCATTGTGGTCGGTATCCCTACAACCTACTTCTATTCAAACAACGTTGTATTGTGCAAGTACTTATGCAGATACCCATCGTTTCCAAACTTTTGGCGATGGCTTTCAAAAAAACAAATCTTGGGTTTATATTAATCTCGTGACACATTTTCCGTGCAGTTCTCGGTGACTACCTGGATTTTCTTCCACGTCCAGCCAATTTTTCTGTGGTGCAAAACTGTTTAAACTTCTTTATAACGGACTGTGCCGTAGATCTATTGATAGCTAATTGGCGTGAAATAGTGCCGTAACGATTGACCGACTTGTGGAAGTTAATAATTCTCTGTCTCAAGTCAATGCTAAGTCCCTTTATCTTTCCTGTTAACGTAAGAATAACAATGGTGAAACTCTATGTACCACGTGATGATCTCTTCTGGAAATATCACAAATATTCAATTGAAGTCCAGAAGGCTTCACTTATATTTACACGAACCAATAACTTTTATGCGATATTTTCTACTGCTCGAAGAATTTTGTGTTTTTCTTTCTTTTATTTTTTATATAATTTGCCTGGTGAATTTCTCGTACTTGTTTTGAAAATTAAGTTTTATATTTCTTTTTTGCGATTATTAACATATAAAAAAATCTTGCATCATACGGCCATTTGATTCTAAGAAATAGATAAAAATATTCAAAATTTATGAGTATGAATAATTTTGTCGTTGATATATATATATATATATAATATATATATATATATATATATGTGTGTGTGTGTGTGTGTGTGTGTGTGTGTGTGTGTGTGTGTGTGTGAAGGGAAAAATGGAAGTGAATCCGACGGTATGTAATATAGTGAAAAGAATTGAAAAAACACAGGTTCAAATAAATTGAGATATTTATTCAGCCAACGCTGAAGAAGATCTACTAAACAGATTGAAACACTACAGCGTTGGCTGAATAAATATCACTTATCTTATTTGAACCTGTGTGTTTTTTCAAATTTTTTACCATATTACATACAAGCACCGTGGCTACGCTATTCTAGCTTAGATCTATATATTTTCGCAAACCGATATTGAGCACTCTTTATTTATGAATATAGAAAACTACATATATATATATATATATATATGTGTGTGTGTGTGTGTGTGTGTGTGTGTATGTGTGTGGGGTGCGCGCAGGTTTACGTGTACGTTCATGCATGCGTATGTGAATGTCCCACACACACATACACACACAAATAAAAAACAACTGACAAGCTGAAATTAACTTTAGTTTTGTCCTCAGCTAATATAAGGTAATGAAATGATAGATAAGGTAATAAATCTTGTCTAAACATTATTTCCACATCTTTAAACAGAAGTTCGCTACACACTTGTAACTTTGCACTCCACTGACCTTCCTTTAAGAAAAACAGAAATTTCTAAATGAGGACAAAGGATCAAGAAAAGGGTTAGTTTTACAGTAAGTTTTTTTTTATACCTTGTCACCATAATGACAGTAATGATGATAATTAAATTTTATTCGGCTATTACTAATCGTAAGAAATGTTATTAGGATTTATCGTAAAATCGGTAAACGTTGCCTGGAGAAGCAAGGGCGAACTTTTAAGTAATGTTCTCTTGTCGACACATACATATGGACACAGCAGACCGACAAGCAAAAACCTACATCAATGAACTCTGGGAGGATTCTGGTTTGCGGGAGACTCGCCAGTAGCGATGACCAATAGGGACGTGTGGCGAGAGAGAGAGCCATGGAATCAGTGCTGTCAGCGTGACCTGATGATGAGGATGATATATATATATATATATATGTATGTGTGTGTGTGTGTGTGTGTGTGTGTGTGTGTGTGTGTGTGTGTGTGTGTGTGTGTGTGTGTGTGTGTTAGTGTAGCATATATATGAAGTCAAAGGCGCTTGGTAACTGACAGTTTCTTGCCTATGTGATTTTCAAAACAAACTTGGTTTGAAAATTGCATAAGCGAGAAACATTGAGTTACCAAGCGCTGTTAACTTCATGCCTACGCTACCCTAACTTGGATATACATGATTTTTTGAGCACTCTTTACTTTAGCAAACTATATTATCAATACACACACACACACCTGCACAAACACACACGCGCACGCGTGCGCACACACACACACACACACACACAGATATATATATATATATATATATATATATATATATATATATATCCTTTCATGACGGAATACACAACTTAGCTGGAAAATAGTGATAATATTTTAACGAAAGAATAATGATTCGATGAATTTAAAGGAAAAAGTATCGTCAAATATTTTTTGTATCAACTCAATGTATATGTGGGGTCAATCCTACCCTATTGTTACTTTGCACTACACTGACCTTCCTAAAATGTCAAAAAAGTTAATTAGTGGGTGTTAAAGTCATCCAAGTGAAAGGGAAAAAAGGGATCAGGCAAAAGGGTTACTTTTAACCGTGAGTTTTTCATACCTTGTCACCGGTAATGACAGTACTGTTAACACTTAAATTCTTAATATCAACTAATCGTCGTGAATTTTATCACGAATTATCACAAAACCGGTAATTGTAGCATCTCTAATGCATAAATCAATAAGTTTGAGCTCTAATGATGAACGATAGCCATATTTTTTTTCTACGAATATTATTTTCAACATAATCTCCTTTCATATCCGTGAATTTAACTAATCCAATTCTTCCCCTTATATCACGTCGATAAAAATGTCTACAGCGAATATATATATATATATATATATATATATATATATATATATATATTTGAGTGATATTTGTAGAATTACTGAAAACTTTGAGGAACTAAAGAACCGAAAACATTTCCTCAAGGAAAGAAATATTTAATATTAAATTAGTTACTGTTTTTCTTAATTTCCTGTTTTTGGGTAATTTGAAAATATGTATGGAATATCCGGTGTGACACTGTAAATACTGATTAGTTTGACAATTTAATACATTGGTCAATTTGTTTAAATTCCCCGAGATTTTGGAGGTGTACGCAGTTAATCTCTATCTATTTATCTATCAGTCTATCCCACTATATTAATATCTATCTATCTATCTACGCACCTACCTACTTATCTACCTATATATCTTTCTCACTGTTCCTATCTATCTATATCTATATATATATATATATATGTTTGATTTGTTTTGTTTTACGGCATATCAGCCTCAAGGATCATTTAATGCCGACCGTATATATATATATATATATAGAGAGAGAGAGAGAGAGACAGAGAGAGACAGAGAGAGGAGAGAGAGAGAGAGAGAGAGAGAGAGAGAGGTGCTTATATGAGAGAGAAAAAAGATGTAGAGAGTGTCCATGTGTATATATATATATATATATATATATATATATATATATTGGAGTGGTTGATTAGCTGTTTTTCTAGTTCCTTATTAGACTCAATTCGTCTATGTGGGTGTATGTGTGTGCGCGCGCGTAACTGTAACACGCGCATCACCTTAATCTTCACGAAGGCCACAAGAAAATACATGAGAAAAAAGACACACAGCATCTAATTACACATTATCACGCGCATTAATTGTCGTATGGCGATGTTGTGTGCTTAATCTCAAAAGAGGGTGGTGGCACTGCAGCAGCGATGAGCCGAAGTGGGGGTGGCGGCAAAGTTTTTTTTTCTTTAAGAAGAAGCTTGAAATTCACGACGTATTTTGATTCTTTTCCCCTCGGCTAAAGACACATCTACATCGCATCTCCAATGACTGGTGCTTTGTTCTTTTCCCCGCTTAAATGCTGCTGTCGGTTCGTCGAAAATGTCTAGCCGCAGGGGTGGTCCTTCGTCCAAAATCTCCTATTATAATAAGAAGTTCGTTTAAATCCGGTTGAGGCGAGGTTATTTACCCACCTAAAAAACAACGGTAGCAACAAAAAGAAAAACATAATTGGCCGCTTCTGGGATGAAAAGCATTACATGAGATTATCTATTTTATTATAGTTATTAATGCTGTCATGTCGGGCGGTGTTGATACGGCGCAAAAAAGATTGAAACTGACGAGCTGTGAGTGTGATACGTCTTTACATTTCGAAACTGGAAGATTCAGAAGACAAACAAATGCTATGTTAATAAGTCGACTAATGCGTGCGCACATGTGTGTATAATGATGATTATGATGATATATATATATATATATATATATATATATACACTTATAAGCAGATGCACATAGACATATATACTATATACACATATAGATGAAAACATAATTAGACTTTTAGTAATATCTAGATATATATATAATATATAGAAGGAGTCACGTGGTAGTATATATATAACTGTATCTGTATGTGTGCGTCATAATACACACACACATATGCATCTCTCTCTCTCTCTCTCTCTCTCTCTCTCTCTCTCTCTCTCTCTCTCTGTCTCTCTCTCTCTCTCTCTCTCTCTCTCTCAGCAATTATTATTATTATTATTATTACTATTTGTAGGTTCCAATGACGTCTTGCTAGAATACTAAGGAGACAATAATTCTCCCTAGTATTCTAGCTGGTTTCAACAGTGACGTGAACGGATTAGTCTCGATTCTTCGTCTGATCTCCACTTCTCTTATTATCTTTGCCAAACCTTTGAAATATATTATCAATTTCGTCCTATGAGGGGTTTTAATTCCAGTTGTAAATATTGGTTTATCACTGAAATCTGGATTACAGCAAGTCTCCTCAGGTTTCCAGGACTCTTATAAATATTCTAACTGTGGTATGGATGGTCCGATACTTCTTCTGATCATATAAATATATATCACATACACACATACATACACACACACACACACACACACACACACACACACACACACACACATATATATATATATATATATATATATATATATATATATATATATATCTTAGAAAAGAAGGAAAAACTCAACACCGTAATTCCATAATAAGTTTATTTCGACCAAAATTGGGGCCTATATAAATCTATAGTTCTCATCAGATGGAAGATCAGGTTATTTGAATTGCATAACTGAAAAAATTTACTTCTAAAAAAAAAACAAAGAAAAAAAAGTAAAATATTGCTCTGTATATAATCTAAAAAGTTTATTATACATTGAGCTCTCTGTAGTGATTTAAAGATTCACTGTATTTATACATACTGGATCATACAATAATAAACAGTGTATCTTAGAAATCACATATAGAATCATCCCTTACTACCAAGTTTTGGATACTCTCATCTATATATATATATATATATATATATATATATATATATATATATATATATGCGTGTTTGTGTATGTATGTGTTTGTGTGTACAAATTATATATGCAATTTGTCCGACACAGACATATTTCAGTTGTTACACACAGTTTCACGCTTATTAACGACCATGAAGCAGTGAAATGCGATAGAATTAGAAGACTGATGATACTCCCGAAATTGTGTAGCCCCTAAAAGAAGATTATGTTTGAATAATTATATTGTTCTATCAGTTTTAGTTTTCAAATGGATGGTCAGTTTATTTCAATTTTATTTTTGATTTAATTCTTTTTATTGCATTATACATACATGCATATATGTGTATGTCTGTTTTTGGGGGGTTTTTTTTTGTGTGTATGTGTTTGTGTGTGTGTTCGCGAGGGTCTCCATAACCCAGCAAAAACGGCACATCATAATGTGATTTTCTATGCTAGAAATGCACTTAAATATATGCGTGGAATAAAGACATGTTCAATCTAATTTGGAATAAAGTGAGAATTTTGCAAGGTCAGCGATAATGTTGAATGTCATCATTTAATCATCCTAATTTTTGATCCTACGGAAATAACTGTTGAATGCTAATTAAAATCATTCACTCCTTCGTAAGTAAAAGCACCAATATTATTATGGATCACTGTTGCATCTTATATTGAAGTATCTAGTTAATTCTCTCTCTCTCTCTCTCTCTCTCTCTCTCTCTCTCTCTCTCTCTCTCTCTCTCTCTCTCTCTCTCTCTTTCACACACACACACACACACACACACACACACACTCAAACACACATTCCACTTTCCCAGTCTTTCTTTTTCTGTCTGTCCGTCAGTCTGTTCATCTGTATAATCTACGTTCAATATTTCAGTTCTATTCTGAATTGTGGGTGTGTGTGTCTGTGTGTTTCTGTTTTTCTGTGTGTGTGTGTCAGTGTGTCTGTATATGTATGTGCCTATGTCTGCGTCTGTATGTGTAGAGCATGCTGAAAAATTATTCCGTCCAACCAAAAAAGCAATTGCTTTTTATCATTTTATAGTGTTTTTGTTTCTTATTTGTTGTTTTTTGCTTCTTTGTTTTTATGTTTGTGTTTGGGATAGAGGTCTTTGTCTATGCTAAAAGGACCTTGAGAAATGATGTGACAAATCCTCTGAACTCCAGGATGAGCTTTCCGATATAATATATATATATATATATCATACACATATATATATATATATATATATATATATATATATATATATATATATATATATATATATATATAGAGAGAGAGAGAGGGGGGGAGATGGAGGGCGAAGAGTGATAGAAATACGGAAATATGTATGCTTAATGCCCTGGGATGGATATATTGACAGTAGGTGGTATAAGAAACAGTAAAAGAGATATATACGGAGTGTTTTTAATAAACTGAAAGTAATCACGGACATATTGATATATAAAAATCTGACCAGAAATCGATATATATGTACATGATGCAATATATATCATCATATGTAAGTAGTTAATTAACAGACTATAATGGATAAATGGACAGACGGACTGGAAAACACCACCGGACAGGTAGATATTTTCAAAAATACCAATGAGAATATTCAGCGAGAATATTCAGTAGTATATTGTATACGATTTTTTTTCGACTGACCTGCCTTTATTGACCTTAAGAAATAATGATACTGAGTAATCAAAGAAATAAGTAATTTCCTGTTCAATGATTAGTGCTCGTCTGTAATCGATAATACTCGTCTGAGTTCAAATCTCAAGAGTTATGGTTCTGAGACTCACTAAACAATGGCCTAGTGCCAAACTATCTTAAGCTTAATACATGTCAATAAGAAGAATTGCAATAAAATAAGTATAACATTGATAACATCAACCAATCACAATCTTATAATACCATCGAATAAGCTTAAGAGTCAGCATATCTGACCGTGAAACTTTGGATAACGATAAATACTGGATTCTCCACATTTGTAATTCGGGCCAGACTTAACTAATCTCAGCAATGACAACAATAATTATTCTTATAATTGCCATATTTTGTATGGAAAACTGGTGTCTGCCCATGCCATAGGTATGGGCGCATTGTAAAGCAAACCGGGGGCTCTTTAGCCTTGGTTAGACAAACGCATAGGAGAATGAAAACTGAATTTAAACCACAGTACTCCGCTAAAAAGTAATCTTGTATCACATCCTGTGTGTCGTAGAGGGGCTTGGATAAATGCATACAAGGTGAAGTTGGTAGAACAAGTGAATACAACGTTGGGATGTCTTAGGGACGCTGGTAGATTTTTTTTAATTCCCTTATCAATGCTAGAGAGTCCAGTTCAATCTACTATTTACCAATAACTGTAGGGAGAAGATGTGGACATGCTTTTTCTTGTTTTTTGTTTTTTTTTTTTCATTTATGATGCGCAGGGAAACACAAACAATCCTGTCCAAGATTTCAATTTGGTTGTCCGAGTCTGATTTTTACGACGATAGCAAATACGTTACAATCAGATGCAGTTTAGTGTCATACTAGGGCACACAATTTTTTTAGAGGGGAGGTTTTATTGCAAGGGATACAGTCAGCGTATTCTAAGCCATACCGATGGTGATTATTTGTTTATTGAATCCTACTTTTACATGAATAGCTAGCATCAAATAAACAGCGTTGTGATTCGTGTCTTCTTAGAATATTATTCCACAACCCTGCCTTTTTGATAGGAGGACTCTAAAAGTATTGTGGATAGTATCTTTTGCTGAAGTTAAATTCAAACTGATATGTCAAAATCATGAAATAAATAACAAGCTGGTGTTATTACTATGTTTAAAAACAAATTAATTCATATGATTTTTATTACAGAAGACAGAAAAAATAAAGTTTTACATGTGCATCCTTTAATGATTCAACTATATAATGATAAAGTCACACTAAAAGCACCAGTTTTCTCTGTGATCACCGAAGTAAAGGAACGATAATCCTGTTCAATAATTAATTGGGTTACCAGTTAAGCAATAAGAGGTGCTGTAAGCAACCTAAGTCCTTTGTTTACCAAAATGACTTAATTTGGTATTAAATGACTCGAAAGAAAGTTGATATACCGTAAAACAAAAACAACCAACCAACATTCAATGATATTAGACGACCCGTAAACATGTTGGAATCCCATTATAACAGCGGCCGATTATTATATTGATGTTTCCCTAAAGAAATGAAGGGAGAAATGATTTTAATTATTTTTTTTTCTCTAATCATTTCCGTTTTATCGACAATTTTGATGACAAAAAGATGACGATCATAGTGAACACAGGTCCCACAAAATTATCATTAATTCAGGAATTGGACTGGAAATTGCTTTATTCTCTAAGTAAGAGCACATTAATAGCTTCCCACCATGTTAGTGCGACTCAGCATACCCAGACTGTATCCCCTGCACCAAAAAGGGAGTCCTGGGTATCAAACTAAACTGCATCTGTTGGTCAGAAAGAGGGAATTATTCCCAAAGACCTGGAAAAGCGACTGAAAAACTGGAGATCAGAGGGACAATCTAGACCACAGCACTGTTAAAATCAAATACTTAGAAGAGTCATGAAGACCTACTGTCACTCAGACTCTAGAGAAAAAAACACTATCTGATGTGTAAACCTCAGAAAGATTAAAAATAATATGAAACATAAAGATAAATGCTTTTGTTGTAATAGTAAATACGTAAAAATATAATGAGAATTTTAGCGATATGAATATTTACGCCTTGACGAATTTCAAATCTTTACAAAACATTTCTTTTTAATTCATGAACAAGAAAATATGTTTGTTTTATTCGTGTGCATTGAACAGTAACACCACTTAAATTTAGCCTTGTTCGTTATTAACTAGTACTACAACACCCTCAATGTATCATTGAGGTAGAAAATCATTCTAGTTACCGACGAGAAGATTAAATTGATTCAAGCACTCAAACATGAATAGACAGTCGATGGGAAAAGTGAAAATTCAAACATTATACACATTAGAGTTTATTCGGCGTGATATGTACAGTAGTGAAAATAAGTATTTCATCCTTTGCTGATTTTCTGAGTTTGCCAACTTACAAAATAGGAACGGTCTGTAATTTTCAGGGTAGGTCCGTCTTAAAAGTGAGAGATAGACTATTGAAATAATTCTAGAAAATCCCAATATATTAATTTTTGAACATTTATTTGTATTTTATTGAGAAAATAAGTATTTCACTACATGGCAAAACATAAGTCAGTACTTTGTAAAGAAACCCTTGTTGGCAAGATCAGCAACCAAATGTTTTCTGTAGCTGGTTACCAAGATTTTACATATCCGAGTGGGGAGGATCCTCTTTACAGATCCTCCTCTTAATATTTGTAGGTTGTCGTTCGGCAACTCAAAGCTTCAGTTTCTCCACAAATTCTCTTAAGGATTAAGGTCCGGAGACTGACAAGGCCATTCCATTACCTTAATGTGCTACTTCTTGAGCCACTCCTTTGTTGCCTTAGCCTTATGCTTTGGGTCGTTGTCATGCTGAAACACCCAATCAGGACCCATCTTCAGTGTCCTGGCTGAGGCAAGGATGTTTTCACTCAAGATTTCCCTCTACTTGGCCCCATCCATTTTTCCCTCGTCCCGGGGTAGTCATCCTGTCCCCTAAGCAGAGAAACAAACCCAAAGCGTAATGTTTCCACTACCATACTTAATGGTTGGGATAGTATTCTTCTGAGGTCCAAGTCTATTTTTTTCCCTCCAAACACGGCGAGTTACTACGACGTAATGGTCATCTTGGTGATTATAGTTCCAGCTGCATTGAGATCAAGATCTTGCCGTGTAGTTCTGGGTTATTCCCTCACTTTTCTTATCAGGTTCACTCCACGTTGGGAGATCTTGTGTGGAGCTCCAGACCAAAGGAGATCGATAGTCAATTGGCGTTTCTTTCATTTTCTTATTATTGCACCAACAGTTGACTCCTCACCTAGATGCTTGCCAATCGTCTAGTAGCTCATTCCAGTCTTGTGCAGGTATATAATTTTGTCCTAGATGTCCTAAAACAATTATTTTGTTTTGCGCATTGTGGAGAGATTAGATTCTAATTCTGATTCGTTGACGGATTCCGGGAACTACTGTCTTTTATACAGGTAATGAGTACTTGATTATGAGTAATAATTGAGAAATAGGACTATTCTATATGCATCTTGGTCACATAACCAGTCTGTGGGGCCTGTATTATTCCTGGTTGGTAGGAGGTGAAATATAAATGTTTTTCAATAAAAAACAAATGTTCAAAAATAAATATAATGTGATTTTCTAGATTTTTAAATATTCTATCTCTCGCTTTCCAGACGGACCGACACTGAAAATTATAGACCGTTCATATTTTTTAAGGTAGCAAACTCAGAAAATAAGCAGGGGATGAAATAGTTATTTTCCCTACTGTACATGGCAATTGTACGACATATAGTTTTTATATATATATATATATATATATATATATATATATATATATATTATATATATATATATATATGAATAGAGACTTAGTTATCAAAAGTGTTCACAAAAAGTATCAAGCATCCTCGAGTGATAAAAGCCCGTAGAAATTAAGTAGAAAAGTGACTAATCACAGTTTAAGATTAAGTTGTTCATGAGAGAGAGAGACAGACAGACAGAGACAGAGAGAGACAGGGAGAAAGAGAAAGAGAGAGACAGAGAGAGACAGAGAGATTTCAGCATTGTTGAATGTGAAAGAAACTCCCGCACGTTTGGCCGACGACGTACTTTTGATCCGCCTCTCCTTAGCCGGAGGAAAAGAAAGATTCACCTGACATAGAGTCTCCTTGTAAGTAAATGTCTTTTGTCGTTTTACCTACCAGTTGCCGTAGCGACATTCTTTATGTTTTTGATGGGTTGAATGAAGGGTGTTTCAAACTCCTTAAAAACCACTTGACGATTAGTAGGAACATATCAGTTGGAGTTAAATTGTATATTTTCTTCAATACTCGCCTTAAATTTATCCCAAACAAAGTTCATACATTTATTGCCTTTTATTCTGAAAACTATTTTTTCTATACTGATATTTTCACTTATTGAATACATTCCTTTGAAAGTCAAATCAAGTGTTCATTTCATGAAAGCTACTAACCCTGTTGACAAGGTTTAAAATATGCTGACTGTGTCCTCTACAGATTGGTAAGATCCCTCAATAAAAGAGTGTCCTTGGTATGACACAAAACTTTATCTAGTAGTGAAGTTCCAGTATTGGAGCGCTGGTGAATGTGGAGTACCCCTTCATTGTCCTTACTTCCAGTTCGACTCTGACATGGAGTGGTAGTACCTGTTAGGGTTACACCTGTGCATCAAACATATCTGTCTGCAAACTATCTGTATTAGATAGGAATAGTTGAGATCATATAACAGTGTTCAAAATAAATCTTGAGAAACTACATACAAATGTAAATGTAAACGTACAATGTACGATATTCCCTAACCTCTAGGCATAAAATAACTCTAGATGGGTTGACATGCTGTTAAAATCAATTCAGCAATCAATCATTTGATTTGTATTACTCTAATATAAATCTCTAAATTGTGCCGTTTTGTTGGATTAAGGTTAAATATATACAAGCATAATGTGGAGACATACTTTGTGTAACGGTTTTCGTCAATGGAAACAGAATCAGTGAACCGAGTTAAAATGCTGGACAACTTTGATGCGATTCACATCTCGCTAATGCTCTGGGGAAAGGCATGAATTCATCTCTTTCTCCTCCGCTGAAGTAAAAAAAACTCGCTAGGAATATAATAATAATAATAATAATAATAATAATAATAATAATAATAATAATAATAATAATAATTGCAACGTAAAAGTGATAGTAATACCAATTATAGTTTGTGCCCTTGGAACTGTCCCCAAAGGCCTGGAAAAGAGACCGGGGGAACCGGGGATCAGAGGAAGAATCGAGACCATGCATTATTAAAAGCTAGAAGAGACATCGGGGCCTGCTGTCACTCAGTATCCAGTGAAAAACAACCAGTTAACAATGTGTAATACTCAGAAGGAGTAAAAATCATGATGATGATAATGATATGAAATATAAAAGTCACTACTTTTGAGGTAGTAAACACATATAAACATGAGAATTTTAACCATATGAATAGTTTCGCTTTGGTGAATTTCAAATCTTCATAAAGCATTTCTTTTCAATTTATGTTGGCATAACAAACAAGAAAATATATTTTTGTGTGTGTCTGTTGAACAGTATCACCACTTAAATTAAGCCTTGTTCGTTATTAACTAGTTCTACAACACCCACAATGTATCATTGAGATAGAAAATCATTCTTGTTACAGACGAGAAGATTAAATTGATTCAAACACTCAAACCTAAATAGAGTCGATGTGAAAAGGGAAAATTCAAACGTTATACACACTATATGCAAATAGTTAATTATGCGGGATATATGAATGGTAATTGTATGAAGGGGCTTAGAATATCACCTGCTGAGGGATAAGACTCTCCCCTCAAAACGGTTTCCTAGCTATGATAATAAACTGCATATAAGGATGATGCCCACGTTCTGAACATGTGGTGATTATGTAATATCCCTTCCTTGCTATTACTGTCATGTTTACTTTGACCCGGAGTAGTAATATCTGTTAGGGTACCGTCCATCGGTTAAATACATGGGTTAAATAGATATGTTTAAAAATCATTGGAATTTGATAGGACTGTGTGCAAAAAAAATATTAAGAAACAACTACGCAAACATGTAAATATGAACGTACTATGAACGCAATTCCCTAACCTCTACGTATAGATGGGTTGACATACCGTTAAAATCAATCAATTAATGAAAGCTATGCAAGTAAATATTTATTTAAATATAAAAATGCAAGTAATTTAATTATATGATTATTTAGATCGACATATTAAGAAAACTGGTTGTAAGTACTTTGCAAATAATTCATCTGGAAAGAAGGTAAGGATCAAGCATAAGCTAAATAAAATACAAACTTAATGTATTATATTTTGAAGGCGTCTATGTACACAGTAAAAAGTTGTGCTCGCTACAGCTTTCTGTAGTTTAAGTCTAATTCTAAATCCGACCCTGGCTAGAAGTCTTGGAGATTACTCTCACTCAAGACCGGCTATGGGTAATTAATAGGGCAGATATTTCTTTAGCCTTAGTAAGAAAACCAGTCTAGGAAAACTTTAACTTCAAAACCAGCTGCCCTCCCCTCAAAACTGACTTTATGTTGCATCCTGATCACGGTGGATAATATATACTTTCACCATAAAAATATTAATCAGATTAACTTTCGAATATCATCTCTTTTAGTGTCCAAAACAGTTTTTAAAAACACTAAAATATATCACTTTGCTTCTCGACCTCTTTTTTTTCTTTTCTGTTCTCCCTTTTTTTCTGTTCTTTGAACAGAGAGACGTTGTTACTGACCTCTGCCAGGGAATGCTAAAACCGTATGGCTATATTAGCCACACTAGTCAAATAAGCTTTTTTTCATTGTTGACCCTTTCCTTATTGGAACGATATGTGTATTATTCTACAACATAGCACATCTTTGTATTCTTCGCTTGTAATCCACCTGCATGTATATTGACCATATTGAATATTAAGTGTTCTTGTATAAGTGATTGAGTTTATTTTGCATTTCCTTTTGCTCTGTTCAGTGTTAGTATATCATGGATATACTAATGCTAATATTGGCTTTTGGTGAATATCTTCCCTACCACCAAGTATTAAAATAATATTTTCCAAATTATGGTAATTCCTCTCGTCTATATCCAGATTTAAGAAAAAACTTCTGCTCCAAATGTGAGGTAAGAGAAAATTAATTTTTCACAATGAATTGAAATAAAAACTGGGGAGGTACTTTAAGGTTTGGAATACAAATTTCTTTCAGATGCTAAAAGTTTCGATACCTTAATTTTCTTTGTTTTACAATAGAAAATCATTTGGTCTAAAATTGCTAACGTTTTGCATTTTATATTATTTTAATACAGTTATTTATTTATATATTTCGCAATAATTTTATTAAAATTAGATTTATTGTAAACCCCTAAAAGTTTTCGTCCATAAAAAGGGGTCTAATTGAATATTTCAACATCAATGTTATTTATTTATCAATTGCTAATTTATTTATTTACCGACGCCTTTCATAACGGTGATTAGATCTCAAGAGAGGCGAGCAATTCACAATATCTCTCACGGTTTAACATAATAAAATAAATGGAAAGCCAAGTCTATTTTATCTCACAGAAGGGGCGATTGCTAACACAGGCTCTATAGCTCAGTTGGTTAGAGCGCCAGTCTAGTAAACTGGAGGTCGAGGGTTCGAATCCCCCTGGAGCCTTTCTTTTTTTTTTTTTCATTATTACTTTATTTATTCATCTCTCCTTTTAACTTTGTACTTTATATTATCTCTTCGTAATCTAAACGATAAATACGCAAAATTTTTGTTTTAGTTGGGAAACTCACCAGAATAGTAGTTATTTTGTTATTGCTTTTAATTTTTGCTATTTATTTCTTATTGATTGATTTTAGCGGCATGTCAACACGTCGGAGGTTATTTTGTTGGGGTTTAGGTATCCTTGTTGTTAGGTTGTCTGCCGAATGTTGTGTCTACGAGTTTAAAACTTTTTCAGTTCTGACTAACAATTTCTAAATGTTTGGTTGAAATCGGACAAGGAATACGGTTGGTTGGTTAGTTAAATTTTACGGCGTGTCAATCCTTAAGTTATTTTATGCAGAAGATGTTTTTGTTTTATTCATTCTTGTTTGGTATTCATATTCTTTTAAAAATTCATTTTTAAACATTTTTAAAACTCATTTTTGTTCTATTTAATCCATAGATGTGACCCTAACAGGTACCACCACTTCGGATCAGAGCGGAACTAGGAGTAATTGCAATGAAGGCGTACTCTATACAACCCAGAGATCCGGAATTGGAAACTCACTACTAGATGCAGTTTAATGCCAAACCCAGGAAACTAAGACCCTCAACCACAGCCGTCTAACATATATATGATACAAAGTTTTAGGGGTGTGCCATAAGAGCAACCTGATTGGCACATTCATATAGATGCTAAGGCTTGACGTAACCAGTCTATTGATCGGAGGGGGAAAGAATAGTGGAGCCTTCGTCGCACAGACAGACGGATATTAGATGAATTATGATGATTCAATTATCTGTTTATTAAACCCGACCACTTTTGTACAAGGTCTTAACGTTATTTATATTAATTTCCGTATTTTCACTTTGTTGCGATGTAATGATTAATTAACCTCACAAATAATTATGAAAGTAGAAAGCCCATCCTTACTGAATGTCTCACACATAGGGAATCTGATTGGGTAAAGTGACAATTTTTCCCCAACCGCAGTTTATGACTGTCACTAAAACTCTAACGGAACTTTGGAGAAAAGTTAGATGAGAACTACACAAGGATGCTGTGTGTTGTCTTGAAGTAATCTTGGAGGCAATACCTCATAAAAAGGTAGCCGTACGTATCATAAAAATACGTATCATAAAAAAAAATACCCGAGTAAGACGAACAATACATGCTGAGGAGCTGGAGAAGTAAGGTAGAGCTCATAAGTGACCTTCTCCTGTAGACACCTAAACGCAGACACACCAGTATAGATCGACAAGTAAAATCCTGCATCAATCTTTGAGCGGATTCGGGATGCTATACGGAAGACCTGTCTGGAGTAAGGACGGAGGTGATGGAGATATATGCACCCTCCGAGTGCAAGTATTTAAATTTTAATGTAATAAAATAGATTAAATTAGAAAGGCTAATGAAACAAAATAAAAATGCAGATAACAATTTGAAACAGAGAGGGTTATAATCGAAATATAGAACAACTGAAATATATAGAGTGAGGAAGAGAGGTCATGGGAATCCGTGCTGCCAGTGTCATGACGATGATGATAATGATGATGATGATGTCTATGTTCTTACAAAGGAAAAGTTTTTGACAGAAGTAAAGTCTTGTATATGAGCAAGTGGTGTGACTTTTTGACGATATGATGGAGTGAGATATATAGAGTATGTGTAGTGTGTGTGTGCATTTGTGCGTATGAGCGTGTTTGTGTGTATGACTGCTCGTGTTACTGTGTGTGTGCGTGTGTGTGTTGGAATGTATTAGTATAATTCGTTCGGCTTTATTCATTTATGTGTGAGGCTTACAAAATATAAAATACAGACATCTAATTTTATAACAGTTTAACATATATGAACAGTGGTATTTGAACAAAGGTTTTTATTTATATATATATATATATATATATATATATATATATATATATATATATATATATAAACCTTTGTTCATATATGTTAATCTTTTATGAAATTAGATGTCTGTATTTTGTATTTTGTATATATATATATATATATATATATATATATATATATTGGCAAATATATGCACCCTCCGGGTGCAAGTGTTTAAGTTTTAATGTAATAAAATATATTAAATTGGAAAGACTTATGAAAATTAAATAAGAATGCAGATAAAAAGATTTGAAACAGAAGGGGGTATAATTGAAAAGTAGAACAATTGAAACTTACTCTTCCATCACTCCTGTCTTCCATTGCTATTTTTTCCTAATTTTCCTCTTTAGTTAAAATAGGAAGTAAATAATAAAATTACAGTTATTTCTTGTTAATGGATTTCATGTAACATTTGTCACCGAGATTTTTGTTCATATTCATTAAGATAAAACCAAGCAATTATAAATCAATAATACTAAGCACATATTTATTAAAATCAAATTTGTAATATCAATATGCAAATTGGCCTTCCCGTTTACACTATAAACTGCTATTGTGTTGTATATATAAATACAGTCACATCTTATTAGTATGTTGATAAGGTCAACACTATTAATAATGTTAAACAATTTTATTAATAATTGAGGTTTAACTAAAAATAACATCATGGAGAATGTGACGTAAATAACAAAAGAAATTGTGACTTGAGTAGTAATATAGTTTCGGTTACAGACAGTAAAACACACAATTTCCATTATAATAATAAGAAGAAGATATATATGGAAGACACACCCACTCATGTGTATATGGAAACAGATGTATGTGTGTGTAACATCCATTAGTCTCAGGATCCCTGCCTGGGAGGTTTGGCTTTCTCTCTAGAATGAAGACTTGGGCACGGTTGCATGAGATATAGACAGTTTGTCTCCACTCTTCACCCACACCAATAATGCTTAAGGAAGTGTGAGTGCCAATAAAGGGTTGTCGAAGATGTTGTCAGAACAAAGTCGAAGTCAATGTCAGACTTCCTCAGGGCCTCCAACAACGGATTTTTCCTCAGGTTTTACTTAAGAAGCGTTTCGTATGTGTATGTATGCCAGCCAGACAGCTGAGGTTTGAATTCAGAGTAGTCTTTCTTCTAGACTGGTGACCAACTAAAACTAGAAAAGTCCGGACTATCCTGCTATCTAATCCCTCCCTGAGGATATACATGTAGTGAACATTTTTGCTTTTGATACACAGTATTTCAGATTCACTAACACTTGAGATGTTTTTTTTGTTTTTGTTTTTAGAAATATATAATCTTATAACGGAACCTTTGACTAGAAAACTTACGTTTCTCAATTGTGACATAATGTTATGTGGGATTGATATCAAAAGTCAGTTAAGCTCACCAGAGATCAACCATAAAGAATCTAAGATTCTAATCTTCGGAAACAAAAAAGAAATTATACCAGCATTTTCTTCGTTCATTTTTCTGACAAATGGCACAATGATTTATTACAATAAAATCAATGTTTATACATTTTTAGCGTTGTTACGTCACATACCGCTTATCCTTGTTTTTTCCATAGTCAGTTCTATGTTGAGTATTGGATCCGCAAACAAGCTTTTCATACTGGCAAGAAATGAATAAAGTACTAATACTGTGTACTCAGAACGCCTATCGTACTAATGTTATTCATCATTTAGTGTTCGTGCTTAGCGTAACGTTTATTGTCACAAGTGGAATCGACGATACGAGTTGAGATTATGTATGAAGCTGTTTGTGATTTACTTCGCGTTAATTTCCTTGAGAAATCCTGCATTCATCTCTTCTCTCCCGTTCCCAGTTATGGATAGATAGTAGGACAGTTTGACGGAAAACTAAATTCAGTCCAACTATACTCCGTTTAAAAATAGGCTTATGTCACATCTTGTTGGGTAAATACATTTATCATTTATGTTGGCTTGGGTATTCCATCGTTGTGTAATGGTTAGTAAGGTAGTCTCACAAATCTACTACTACTGAAGAGTTCGATCTTCGCTGGATGTCCCATACTTGCAAGCTTGTATCACTTCTTATCCGTTGCTAACGGGGCTTATTTAAACGAGGATATATAAATACCTACACCATTTACTTTGATTTAAGCAACGGAGAGTAACAGTTTCATGTGTAAAAATCGTTTTTTTATTTGTTATATGAAAATATATTAAAACTAGGCACTGCCAATTTGTTCGCTCATTTTTATTCTAAAAACGAATTAAAATTAATCAAATCGATTATTCAAGGTCAATTTTGTTGTCTAAGTCAAAAAGAAGTAACATAATAAGCATCATAATAAAACATAAAAAAGCAAAATAATATTACACATGTAATCTATTTTTAATACATTTCAAACTATTATTTTCAGTCAATTTTGCTCAAATATACTGTAAATATGGCCGCTGTTTTTATGCATCTCCGGAGTAAAAAAAAAATGATTTAGGATTTCAAGGTTTATAAAGTTTCTTTTTAGAATGAATAACAAAAAATAAAAAATACACTCAATTATAGAAGGATTGATAACTTTTAAATGAAATATCTTTTACTTTTTGATCTAAACACGCAGAAAAAAAGACATTATAAAAATTCTTGCGCATTTGATTACAAAAAAAAATGACCGTAAGAAAATGTCATGTGACCTCTTATCCTATGAAAAACCTACGTTGATGAAAAAAAATATAAAAATCAGAGAATTATCTGATTTTAATAAAGTTTTCTGTGTTGATGAATTCTTTTTTTCTTTCTTCTTTTTTCTTACTGAATCGTTTCAATCAAACTGATTCAATGTAAATAAATCAAAATTCTTTAAAATAAATATTACCATTTATGCCTACCATAGCAGAAATAGTTTATCATACATAATTAATGAAAATTCATTTAAAATATGAAACGCCCAATTTTAAGTTTCAAATTTCATATTTTTAGATTCTGAAAATAAATATTTATTTAATAACTACTTTACTTTATAATTGCTATCTAATAATTTTGTAGAAAACTCTATTGAAAATTTACCCCCCCCCCTTTAGACAGAACAAATATCGATGTATATTTTTTCCTTTTATAAGATAATAGCCAATTAAATAATTATCGAAAAATAAGATCTCAAAAAAAAATTTTTTAATTTTTATTTTACTTTTAATTTTCCGATTTTCGGTACTTATTTTCTACAAGGATAGCTCCCCTAACTGTTTAACTTCTAATCACACTTTCGGTCATCTGTCTTTTTATTAATACTGTAATTAGTTTCAACTTTATATAACCTCACCGATATTTTGCACCCCAAACATAAGGTGGCGTCAAAGTTAAGTGACCTGAAAAAAATCTGAAAGTTTTTAAATAAAATTACTGATGCCTTATATAATTCATTCATTCATAAATCAACTCTGAAAATGTCATTAAAATCGGATAATTCTCTGATTTTTTGTAATTTTTTTCAATCGAGGGAGGGGTAAATACGGATTTTACTCATCTTTGGTAGTGCCTAATTAAAATATATTTCAACTATTCAAAGTTCATCAACTGGGCAACGCCGGATATACGTAAAGAAAAGGTCTGCGGATTGGCCTATTATAGGTATCAGCCGAACAGCGGGGGTATATCTCCTTTTTGGCAGCGCTAAACCAATGAGATTGCTTTTTTTGCGTCTGTGGTGAAGCGCCACACATACCCGCCAGATGGAAGATAACGGATATACTTGTTAATAGACATGGCTGAAAAACTGGGGATTACCGACTCATCAATCACAAATCTATACGAATATAAACCACGTATGCGTGATGTAAAGTTGTATTTATGTAAGTAGAAAATTAGCATTTTCACTAATATAAAGTAAAAATGACCTGGAGAATCCGGGCATCGATCCCGGTACCTCTCACATGCTAAGCGAGCGCTCTACCATCTGAGCTAATTCCCCACTCAGGAAGAAGAAAGTGTTATTTGAACTTAACATAAACAAAATGTAGACATTTCAACAGTCAGCAGTTTTGATCAGCAGGTGCGAAAGCAAAGGAAAAGGTTATCAATGACAACGACCCTTGACCCTTTTTGTGGTAAGTAGTGAAACTCAACACTAGCAACATGATATTAAGTACTTGACGCTATACACACACTTAATAATAACACAATAAAACAAAAAGGCCACCAGATAAACAATTAGTGCTTCACTCCTACGACCGCCGCCCTCACAGCTGCCTTTAAGATGGCCTATCTAGCACCTAAAACTGTTTATCTGAAGCGTGTCAAAGAAATCTCGACTGATAAATATATATATATATATATATATATATATATATATATATATATATATATATATATATAACTCTTTGTTACATTAAATATACTTCGAGGTAGGAAGTAAATACCTTCTTAACAAAATGTTCAATGTTATTGTATACACACACACACACACAAACACACACACATATATATATATATATATATATATCGTCGATCTATGCGTACGCGGTTCTAACAGCTCAATTAAAATATATATATATATATATATATTCGTAGGTGGGATACCAGGTAATTTGGTATTAGGATGATTCTAAGTTGGTCCTTTCTTCCAACGGTAAAATTTTTAGAGTTCAGGTACGATTTGAGAGCTCGATAAACAGAGCAATATAATTAGTAAAAAAAAAGCTGAAAAATCGGGTATTATGCGGTTATGGAACCATCTCCACTCATAGGTATCTGAATATACCCATGAGCTTTGTCAGACCGCAATCTTTATTGCAATAAAGCCATTGAATGGTTCAAAAGCATTAAACAAAAAAAAACACCTTCATTCAATTTGATATAATCGTATTCTACCCTTCAATTTCTAAAGAACTCCTAATAAATAGCATCAACTTCGCTAAAAATTGCACAGAGATTACCGAGGAGCAAACCGAGATTATTCTAGCATGTAGGAAGACAATACTAAAAAGTAACAATTACACTTAGATAAAAGTGGAATAGATAATTCCGATGTTTCGATGGGGGCGTACGATTTGCTCAAATAGCGGATCTCGTAGGGATATACATTGTATACACTATTAGCAGAACAATAGACAATAAACAGGTACAGAGGTGACGGAATTTTTATATATCCCAGAGAGTAATGGCCCAAAGTATCTAAAATAGAAAATAGAATAATAAGAACTTTTAAATTCCTAGGTTTCAAAATTGAGATATCTTCTGACCTCAAGATAGTGAACTTCTTAGATGTAACTTTTAACACATACAAACCATTCCCTAAAGAAAACTAAATACCTACCTATCAATGTCAAATCCAATCACCCCAATTCGATTATTAAACAAATACCGAATGCAATAAATGCGAGGATAGGAAAATTATCAAGTAACGAAAAAATAATTAAAGAAAACAGCAATGTTTATAATGAAGCCCTTGAAAAAAGTGGTTTCAAAAAGAAACTTTCCTACCAGTAAAACTTAAGAAATAGAAAATAGAATAAGAAATTAGATAGAAAAGAAGAATATTATACTAATTATTGCCAAAATAACAGAATCTAGTTTGGTTTGGTTTGTTTTACGGCATATCAACCTCGGTGGGTCATTTAATGCCGATAAAGTTTTGAAATAAATCAATTCTTAATGGATAATACCATTTTTTTAATAAATACATTTTTCTATTAAACCCATAGATGGGACCCTAACAGGTACAACCACTCCGGGTCAGAGTGGACCAGGGAGCAATGGTGATGAAGGGGTTCTCCACATTCCCCAAACCTCCAAAACTGGAACCTCACCATCAGAGAGTTTAATGTCATTCCCAGGACATGTAGACCCTCAGCCACCGCCTTCTAGCACCCATATGATAAAAAGAGTTGGGGCTTGCCACAAGAACAATAGGGATGGGGCAATCATATAGGTGCTAGGCTTGACATGGCCAAAGTGGAGTATTGCAAGTCATGGATGGCTCAACCACCTAGGTTCCATCCTTAAGCATCACGGGTCGCCACCTACGGCCAACAGTGGCCTCATTTGGCAAGTCTTACCCCTCTGCAGAGGTGCAGTCGGTACATTCTAACGCCCCAGCCGACAGGGCGGCCCAAATAACAGAAGGGATAACGACTATAAAATATTAATAAAAATGAAGATGATAACGAAGGTGGCAAATACGATGTAAATGTAGAAAGAGGAGGGTTATATGGTTTAACCCCCCCCCCTTTCTGCAAATTAACTAATATCAATATAGGAAAATTCTTTCTAAAAATGGTAGATAAGTATTTTAACCAAAATAATCCCCTAAGTAAGATATTTAATAGGAACAGACTAAAAATTAGTTATTCCTGCACGAGCAAAAATAATTAATAACCATAATATAAATACACTAGAAAAATACCATAACAACAAAATATCAAACAGCGTAAATAACTGCAACTGCAGAGTCAAGAATGACTGCCCAATCGGAGGAGAATGTAATTCTGAAAAGGCTGTATACCAGGCGAGCATATTCTCAAAAGAAAAGGAAATGGACAAAAAAAAGTATATATCGGAATTTCCGCGGGAAATTGGAAACGGAGATTTTACAACCACTGGAACTCTTTTACCCAATAGTCTCTAAGGAACCCTACAGCTCTCTCGAAACTGTTTTTGGAAGTTAAAAGATAGCGGGTTAAACTGCATATTGAATGGAGGATTTTTTTAAAATCCGCAACACCTAGGAGCTGGGATGGTAGATGCAATCTATGCCTGGAAGAGAAAATTCAAATTGTGAAATACAAAGAAAGAGATAAACTGTTAAATCAAAGAAACGAAATTGTGGCGATGTGCCACCATAGAAGTAGTTTCAAAATATCCTAAAAAAATACTAACAGCTGCCTTCCATGTTTCCCCTTCCCACTCCCCTCCCCTTTATTTTTGAAAGCTATGATTTTTTTTAAATTATAAAATACTTTCAGTGAATCTTTCAAAAAAACATTAATTCAAAGCGTAGCCGATCGAATATCAAATTATAAAAGGTAATGACTCACCGTAATGTCAAAAGTGTAACTAAATAATTAATTCTTTAATTGTCCATAAAAATTGTATAATAAAAATAGTCTAAATAAACGATTGTTTATCCTTTCGGCTTTGTTTACAAATTATGAAATTTTAACATAGAATTAATAAATAAATAAAAAATTCATAAATTAATTTAAAAAAGTGCACAGGCATAAAATCTCTGTGGAAAATTAATGGGAAAAAATGAAAAGAAAAGCTTCTGTTTTCAATTTTGTTTCCTTTTTCATGGGGAGAATTGATTGTACCTATTGTTCAATCATATTTTTCATTATTTACGTTAGCTGAAATTTTAAAAAATCATCAGGAGTTTGTTTAATGTTTCTTTTTCGAATGGACAAAAAAATTTCAAGATAATATTAACCTTTATGCTAAATTTTACAGGGAAAACCGGACACCAGTACAATACGTAAGTATTTAAAATTAATTTTTAAATAAAAAAGTGCACAACTATGATACTGTAAAAAAGTAATGTCTCTTATTTAAAATATCAAATTAAAAAAAAGAATCTAAAAATCTAAACTAATCTTAGAATGAATGTTATATTTCACCGTAATAATTACGTGAAACATAATAGTAGTAGCAGTAGTAGCTAAATTTGTTTATAAAAAAGGAACGCTAAGAAAATGGGAGCATTATCTTAATGTTATTCTATACAATTGTTTAATTTTTAAATTTGTTCGAAAATGTAAATAGAATCTTCATTATTTTTGCTTTAAAACCCAGACCTGGTGATATTTAATACGTATATCTATTTACTTTGATTCCCCGGACAAATTAATTGCAAATCCCTTTATATATAGATAGATTAAATGATCCATCTCCAAAGAGGTGCTGCCAAGTTTTACAAAAGAGTCAACCATATCCAATCTTGTACTCTAGTCGAAGATGTCAGGTTCAACATGGATTTAACGAGATGTTGGTCTTTAGAATGATTGTAAATTCAAAAGTAGTGCATACTCTGCAAAATAGATCTATTACAGTTTGCATTTCTTCTTCGGTGCGACCAATGGGATATGCATCATCAGTGTATAGCAGTTCCCAGATTAGAGTCTGGAAAGTCTTTGACTTAGCGTTGAAGAGTGTGAGATGAAAGACTTTACATTGGGGTTTTGAATCAAATGTAAATACCGATGTCAGAGTCTTGGAAAGTGTACGTGAGCGTCAGATGGGACACATTTTACTTTTAATTTTAAATAGCGGTCATTTGACTGCAATGAAAATATTGTATATTTTAAAGTTTACACTGTGGTGTTATATTTTACATACTTTTAACAGGCTCCTGAATTCTTTTTGCAGAGAGTAGACCTTTTTATATCATGGAGTCCCACAGGAATTGCATGCATAGTGGAAGCATACTTTGCCAGCTAAAGCTCCATAATTGCAGGGCAAAGGAAATTGGACATCCAGATCACAAGATTTAAACCCAGTGAACTACTTCCCGTGGGGCTACCTCAAGGAAAGGGTGTACGTAAGAAATCCTTGCACAGTTGTGGAGCTAAATCAAAGCATCCGTTGAGAGATTGCTGCCATTCCAGTTGACATATTAAACCTGCGCTGTGTTTGCACTGAGAGAGAGAGAGAGGGGGGGGAAAAAGAAAGAAACAAACAAATAAAGAAAAAGAATGTTCTCTTCGTGATGGTGAACATTTAAGGGATGTTATATTCAAGTCTTAGTTTATATAATGAACTCTTATCTTTTTTGTTATATAATAACGAATATAATTTATACTCAATGTCATCAATTAAATCCAAGATATGTTCATTTAAAATGTGGCCCATACTATATATATATATATATATATATATATATATATAGAGAGAGAGAGAGAGAGAGAGAGAGAGAGAGAGAGATGATGATGATGATGATAATGATAATGATGATGATGATGATTTCTCGGATAAACCAATATGGGAATTGCTTTTTTTCACTTAGTTTAATTTTGGGGGGAGTTTTAGAAATATTGAAAAACAATGTTTCAAGTTTATTAAGCTGAGAGAAAATTTATGAATAGTTTAAAATAAGTCGTCGGTGTCATCGTCGGTGTGACCTTAAATCGGTAACAGCCAGACAGCGAGGAAGTCTATCCCTTTTCACTAGCGCTAGACCAATGTGCTACTCATACGCTCTTAACTTAAATAACTGTAATTTGTAAACTAATAATCCGATAATAACTTTGACACGTGCCATTTAAATGTTAGCATGCTTGCTTGCTAAAAAGAAGATCTGCATTAGTGAATCGACATGGTCCAATTCTTCTCCACGATAACACGCGGCCACATGTTGCAGGATTGACTGTACAGAAACTCATAGACTTTGGATACGAGACTTTACCACATCCTCCATATTCTTCCGATCTTTCACCTACTGATTATATTTTTTTTTAGGCACTTAAGCACATTTTTAAATGGTAAAACTTTTCGATCTAAAGAAGAGGTCGAATCATCATTTAAAGATTTTGTTGCATCACAGCCAATAACTTTTTACCAACGCGGAAAAGATGACCTCGTAGATCGATGGCAGAGATGCATAGCTACCCAACGCTCGTATTTTGAGTAATTTCTACTGTTAATGTTTCAACAATAAATGTATGTATTTGAAATCGGCCATTACTTTTGTAACAACCTAATAATTTAAAAAAAAAAAGATTTTCGTGAAAATATGATTATATGCATCGTGACGCTGAAAAGATACGAATCTTTTCGTTCAGAGTCAGATCGTTGGTTCATTTTGAAGACCTATATGTTTTGAAGCGGTTGTATAGGAACGACTCATCAATTAGTGGCCATCACACCCAATCAGGTATTTTGCTAGGTGTACTATGTCTGGCAAATAGTCTGCATGAATTTTGTCCTGGGATTTATAAATACAAATTAGTAGATTCGCCTCCTGTGTTTTCCTATGCTTTTATTTACCCTGACAAAATTTTATTCACTCAGCCCTACCCGAGTCTTATACGGATATCTATTAGAATCTCTTATCCAAATCAGCCTGAAAAGACTTTGGCTCATAGGCCCACAGAACTAATCATAGAACCACAAACCCTCCACCAAATATTTATTGTTTTGTTTGTACTAATCAATCATCTCAGTATTCAAGTATTTTAAGATTAAATTACTTGAATTCTGAGATAAAGGATTTCTACAATAAATTTTGACACGCCTTTCTTCGTCTTATTGCTGCCATTTAGTCACGGACTTTTAGATCAAATATTCCCCCTCTGTTAAAGGAAATAGTATAATAAATAACGACTGCTAAATAAGGGTAAAGTAAAAAAAAAAAAAATACTAAAAATACAAGTGAGTCAAAGATTTTGCAATACTTTGCTAATGTGAAACACAATTCGGCAGCTCCGGATACTTTTGCTGAGATCATGAATATGACCAACTGCATTGGACTATGCCGAGCTCGCTTGATTGTTATTCGCCGGATTTGTCTCTATGGTTTGGAGTACAGCCTCGGAATCCACGAATTTATGCATACCTAACCCAGCGTGATCGTCGAAGTTATCGAAACCGAGCACAATTTCATGAACCATCTGTTTACACTGAGCCATCACCTTTTGAAAAACAAATGTTTTGGGTTGCTTCCGAAGCGTTTTGGTCTAGTGCGAACTCGTAAAGCATAAGTTCCCGAAATAGATTACATTGCACGTTAATCTGTACAGTTTTCAAATTATACTTGGAGTGAAGCAATGCACAACGTATCAGTGCATGAACTACCACTACACTATCAACAACAGCTGATACCTTCAATGGTTTTAAATCTTTCGGTCACGTGATATATACGTCGCAAACTTAGTATTATAAGAGTAGGCGAAAATAAATTATGGAAATAACATATCGCAAAATTCAAATAATTTATGACTATTTCTAAAAAACGTTGTAAAAATCTGGAGCAGTAAATAGGAATACTACATTTAAAAAAATTATCGAATTACTTCACACGAAGGAGGCGCGCTTTATGTAACGGTTAACGTGGTAGGAAAATGTCCTTGGTTAAGGCATGAATTCCTCTGTTCTCTCATCACCACCAGCAGAAGCAGCTATAAGTAAATTGGTGAGCAAACTGAGTTCTCATCCTTGGTAAAGCAACCAATTTAGGAGAACGAAAACTCTGAATTCATATCAGCTATTGCTCAAAGCCAATGTTCTTGGTTATGGCATGAATCCCTCTGTTCTCCAACCACCACCACCACCACCACCACCACCAGCGGCTGTAGGTAAATTGTTGGACAAACTGGGTGTGGTATGTAAATAAATAATATTTTCATCTGCATGTCTTAGTGGAAAGTGTACCATTAATCTAAAAAAAATTAATCTGGTTAGGTTAAGAAATATTCTATGAAGTCAGAATGTTCAAGTATTAAGGAAAACATATTTTGCATCTTATCTGTTATTAGTTTATTTGCTGTTAAATAAAAATAAAAATAAGAAAGTGAATATTCTCTAAGTGTGCTAATTTGATAATTTTCGCCAGTGATAGTCAATTGTTTTACTGTAATCATCTCATTGGTAACAGTACACAATATTGAGAAATTATTGTAATAAATGTTGGACAAAATTTTTTGCTTCCTCTTGCCATGAGCTTCCATGGCCAATTTGGCAAAGATAGTCACACAGGATATAGAATACAAGTTCATATTTGGTTGAAAACCGTACGCTAATTAATTTAATGGTTGGAGCGAGTTTGAAACAGAAGAAGAAAAAAAAGAAGCAAAAATAAGATACACGAAAGACTGTCCAAGAATTAATAATGAAAACATTTCCTCTCAGAGTTCGAGTATTTAAAAATATCTCGTAAGAAAGGCCGCAATAGAGCCAAGTGTCTCCAACTGATGGACAACTTGTGAGGCATTGTTAGATTACGGAGGAGATAATGAGAATGAAAGCAGCAATTAAAACAACCGGAATCTCTGGAAAATCAGAGAACGTAAAGGAAAAAAAAACAAGATGCTCAAGTTGAAGAGGCATAAACAAATCTGATCCACAAAAGAAACAAAAAAGAAAAAATGAGTAAATCTTTCGACCAAGATGGCAATCTGAAGACCGCACATGCTTAGATAAACCGTAGATGTGTATATCTATCTCAGATATGTGTGTGTACGATAGAGAGTAAAAGAGATTTTTAAAAATAGTGTGGGCTTGTGCATGATTATACGTGTTGGATTAATTGATTGATTGATTGATTGATTTTAACGACATTTAAATCCGTCGAAAGGTTAGGGAATCACATTTATTATATGTTCATATTTACGTTTTTGTATAATTGTTGTTTTTTTTTTCAGAAGCTTTTTGGTACATGGTCCTATCGAATATGAATAATCAAAAAAAAATATGTTTGAACCATGTATTTAACCCGAACAGAGTGGACCTAGAAGTACACACAAACACATTCTCTCCCTCTACATCTCTCCCTCCCTGTGTCTGTCTGTCTTTCTGTGTCTGCTTCTCTCTCTCTCTCTCTCTCTCTCTCTCTCTCTCTCTCTCTCTCTCTCTCTCTCTCTCTCTCTCTAACACACACACACACACACACACACACTCTGCCATCGATCTTGGTATGTTTTCTAAACGGTATCCAGTGTCAGTACAGAAATGTAATGAAAGTTTTTCTGATCGGCCAACACTGGTGTGTCTATTTATTGGAGTCCACAGGAGAATGTTACTTATGAATTCGTCCGTACATCTCCAGCGGTACCCAGAATGTTTTGCTCGTATAACTTGGATAGTTTGTGAGATGGGAGTTAATTGTTCTATATAGCTGTCTTGTAGGGTGCTGTTTCCAGGATTTGTTTAAAATAGTAAGCAGCATCCTTGTGTACTTCCCAGGTCTCTCTCTCTCTCTCCCCTCCCCTCTCTCTTTCTTTATATATATATATACATATATATATATATATGTGTGTGTGATTGTGTGTGTATGCGTGTTTGTGCATGTGTAAAGGTAATCGTGATAAAGATGTAAGGTTGAAGACAAATGGAATAGATGTATCTTGCAGATCGATTGCTAGTTCCATTGATAGAAAGATCAACAGATACGAACACACTAACATAACTAGGGAATTAAAGACAATGAATTAATGTGCACAGGTAAAAAAAAAGGAGAGAAGACATATTTATGGGGATAGAATTAATACAGAGAAGGCACACGACTATACTTTAATGAATGATTCTAAATATGCAAACGCAGTGTCATATTAGAGATTGCTAGAAAGACATCAGAAGAAAAAATAAAGGGAAACAGACAATGTGAAGTCAGAAAGAATGAATAGAAAAAGAGAGAGAGAGGAAGGAGAGAAAGAGAGAAAGAGAGAGGTGAGGGTGATTATTTTGTTCTCGTATTTTTCTCTGTTCCGGTGATTTAAAGCCATTATTTTCGGTGCCAAAGTAAATTCGCGTCTGCTGTCTCCTTCGACTGGCGGGAATCGGAACTTAGCCTTCGCTGCCTGACGCTCGTTTCGCGTTTCGTCGTAAACAAAACTCCACTGACGTTCAAACCGAGCCAAGTAAAAGAAAAAAAAAATTAAAGAAATAGAATGAAAGTTAACAAAGGAAATCAAGGAAAAGAAAAGCTTAGAATGGAAAGAGGTAAATATAAAAGAAAGAGGTTAGAATGATAAAGAAAGAGAATGATTAACAGTGAAAGAAAAACGATATTAGACAACTAAAAAATGTAAACAGGGAATAAAAAAGAAAATGTGAGTGAATGATGAGAAAAAAAGGAATCGAAATAAATAGAATAGGTAATATTTTATTTTATTGAATGTGTTGAAAAACACACAGAACAAAAAAAGTAGAGAATCAGAAAAAAATAGGGAAAGAAAGGTTGGGAGAAATGGTTTAAGATTTAAAAAAAAAAGTAAAATCAAGAGAAGATAAAGAAGAGAGTAGAATTTAAAGGGTTAGAGACTAAACAAAAAATATTAAGGAAGTTACAGATTTAAAAAAGATAGGGAAAGTAACGAAGAGAGAATTATTAACAATGACTGCGAGGTTGAAAAGAAGAAAGCCTAAGACGCCAGGACAGAAAATTAAAAAAGGAAGAAAAACAATGTAGAGAACAGAACTTAAGGGGTTAGAGTTTATTCTACTGGGGGGCCATGTTGGAATCCTGGCCCAAACTACAGTAGAAAAAAAAAGGTACAAAACAAGAAAAATAAATGTTCAGAGTGGGAAGGGAAGGAGAAGATGAAAGAGAGAGAGAAGAGAGAGAGAGAGAGAGAGAGAGAGAGAGAGAGGTAAGAAGGGAAGAGAGACAGCAAGACAGACAGAAAAATAGAATAAAAAGTAAGGAAAATAAAGTTCTGGCTTGAACTACAATAAAAAGATATAAAAAAAAATGTGAGAGATAGAAAAAGAGAGAGACTGGAGGTTTGAAAAAAGAAGACCAAAGACATTAAGACAGAAAAATGAAGAAAGAAATATGAAGAAAAATAAAATGTAAGGGATTAGAGACTATTCTAATGTGCGCTATCGAGGAATTCCGACCCGAACAACGGTAAAAGATGTGCGTTGAAGTTGAATGACAAACAGAGAACAAAAGAGGAGACAGAGAGACAGAGAGAGAGAGAGAGAAGGAGAAAGTAAAACAGAAAAGAGAGGAGAGAAAGAATGACGGACAATGTGTAACAAAAAGTGGGAAAGAAAGAGAGAATGGAAGAGAAAACCTAGCCAACAGATGGCTACATTGAATTTTGATCGCCATGGAAAAGATAATGCGTTTAAGAAACGAAGAATTAATGAAAGCAAAATTGTCCAACTTGACTTGTAATCAAAGAAGAATAAAGGAATGTTTTTCTGCTGAAATCACAAACAACTGGGTACATTTCTTTCTTTTGCTTCAGAAATGCATAGGCCAAACAACAACACAAGTGGACGTGCTCGCTCACGCGCAATAACCTTGTATTGCCCGTAAATGATGCTGTTTTTAGTTTTGTTTTACGGTCTACCAACACATTTGGGGTCATTTTTATAAATAAAGAACTCAGCTTGCTTACAGTGCCAACTGTTGCTTAATTATTGCACTGGCTCATCGCTGCTTAACTTCAGTGATCTAGCGAGAACCAATGATTACAGCGTGACTTGACATTTTTTATAGATTGTTAATTATCTTCTAAACCAAATACACCATGATCCAGTCATCTGTCGTGAAATATGATACAATCAAAACGGATAAGTTATTTATTGTGTATTATAAAATTCTACAGCATTAAAATTTTTCTCTCCAAAGATATTAATATATAGCAGTCATAAAATAAGTATATTTTTCATATGTATCTTATTTTGGTTACAGAATTATTACTATTTTATTTTTGGATGCTTGTGGTCTAATGGTTAGCGTCATATGAAATGGACTCGTCGACCCGAGTTAAATCCTGGACGAAGCTACAGTTCCCATAACGCTAATACCCTCGGGAAAGGTAAGAATCCAACTGCTCTCCTCCAGATATGGGTAAATAGTAGGGCAGACTGGGCTCTTTAACATTGGCTAGGCAACCAGTCTAGGAGAAGAAAAAAAAATCTGAATTTAAACCTGTTAAACTCCGCTTTGGGTGGTCACTACTAGAATAGATTCAGTCCTAATTAGTGATCTATTTTCACTAATTTTTAGGTAGATGGTTTCAATGCAATAGACTTAAGTAATGAATAACACATAATGGTATCCATTTCGATTGCATAATTCTACATCATCGAAACTCTTTAACCAAAATATGCCTAATGCAATCTGTTTTGATTATATCCGATTTCAATAGCACTCCACAAAAAAATCCAGCTGTACGTCCACTTACTTCCGATCACACAATTCATCCAAAAAACAAACAAGAAATGGAAAACATAGCAGGATAATTTTTTCTGAATTTTTTAGATGAGGCTTGATAATTAGTATTATTTATATTATTCGGACTATTGTCCTCATCTTCATTGTTATCTGTACAACGTCTCGGCCGATGTGCCTTCCGACCTTCTTCAGGTATGAGATATGACCAAGAACTGCATGTATTCCATCCCATGCAGCTGTGGCAAAGTATACAAAGGCGAAACAAGCCGTCCACTGAAAGACTAGAAGAGCACTGTAAAGCAGTGGTTCGAGGAGAAATATAAAAGTCGGGTATAGCTAACCATATATGGAATGAAAAGGGAAACCATCTGCCTTTATAGGATGAAGTTAAGATAATAGATAGGGAAGAACATTGGAAGAGAAGACGCCCTAAAGAATCAGTCTTGAGGAGGACTTGCCAGGAACGAAGATGGGTGCCAGAGAGAGAGAAAGAGTCAAGTTAAAACGTGCATGATGATGATATTTGACACAGAAAAAATTGATTGGAGTATGCTTATTTATGAGTGCTGGTATTAAGTAAGTAATGATAAGTAAAGTAAGCGGGATGGCCTATTGTCGGTCTAAGCCAGACAACGAGGATGTCTAACCTCCTTTGAATTAAAATAAGATATAAGTCAATGCTAAATCCCTGACATCGTTATTAACTGCTCTACTATTTCTATTCTGGATAGCGCGTACTGTAACCTGTTATCGTCATAGGAAATTGACACGGTGAGCCGAGCTCAAGGCTGTTTGCGTTTCACTTCACGCTAATACCCCCCGGAAAGGCATATCTTCTCTTCTCTTCTCTTATCTTCTTCTCTTTCTCTCTCTCTCTCTCTTCTCTCTCTCTCTCTCTCTCTCTCTCTCTCTCTCTTCTCTCTCTTTCCTCTTCTCTCTCTCTCTCTCTCTCTCTCTCCCCTCTCTCTCATGCACACACACACACCCGTCATCTATGGTTAAAGAGTATGACAGATAAGGCTTTGTTAGGTCAATCCGTTCAAGGGAATGGAAAAAATCTAAATTCAAATCTCGAGAGGTACTATTCGGAAAATCTGTGGCGCTCCAAAACTAAGCAAAAGTTGCCTTTACATGGGTCTGATATTCTTGCAGTGTAAGATAAATAAAACATAGTCTATTAGTATGCTGACGTACTGCTGAAACGCTCTAAGTTAGTGGTAATGATACATCGACCCGAAACGATGCCTAATCTCAGGATTATCATCTGCTAAAGGCTTTGTTTGCGCAGACATTATATATATATATATATATATATATATATATATATATATACAGTAAATGAAGGAAAAACTCTAAACTTGCTTCATGACAATAATTTATTTCAACCGTATTACTACGGCATCTTCAGGTAATCACAAGAACATGACTCTTACTGAGAATTTCCCAAAGTAACATCGCTTTTAAATCTATCAATTTGGGGGGGGGTTGGTGTCTTAGTTTGAAATTAGCAGGATTAGTTCTTTGAATGGGGCGGGGGGAGGTCTATGCTTTGGATGAGGTGTGGCTTAGGTGGGGGACCTATTCCTTGAGAAAACAGTTGTAAAAGTGTACATACAAAATGAGCAGAATTAAAAGACTAGAAATAAGGAGAAAAACAATAAAAGGATGAAAGCAAATAAGAGGTGGGAGGTAGTTCCTCAAAGTAAAGAATTAAAGAATAACCAAAAAAGAAAATAAAAAATAAAATTTTGTATAAAGACCTCCCCGCCTCATTCAAAGAAACTAATCATGCCTATTTCAAACTAAGACACCAACCCTCCCTCCCCCAAATTGATAGATTTAAAAGCGATGTTACTTTGGGAAATTCTCATTAAGAGTCATGTTCTTGTAATTACCTGAAGATGCCGTAGTAATACGGTTGAAATAAATTATTGTCATGAAGCAAGTTTAGAGTTTTTCCTTCATTTACTGAATAACTTGCTCTGTCCTTCCACTCACTGGTATAAGGCACATTGAGCTCTCTTTATGGTCTACCTGCATCAGCTTGGTTAAACCACACATGGAAAGATCCTAACTACAGAAAAAATATATATATCAAGTTTCAGCCCATACTGCGTTTACTTCGCAATAAACCCCTTAGTAAAGTTTTTTTTTTAAATTCAAAATGTCGTTCCCTGCCTAATGTTTGGGTAAAGTTATAAGTATGACTGTGCTTGTTAGTCTTGGGTGGTAATCGGTCTTGGAGAAGGGCACCCTTGGATTCAAATTGCCAGCTATGATGCCAGGGTAACAGGGTAAGCTCCATTACTCTCTGGATGTTACAGATATTGATGAAGGATTTACTTCAGTAAAATGCAAAAAACGACACCCCTTTTGCTACTGATAATAGGTAGACATAAATTGCACAGTGCATTCACATAGAAATGTTATTAATTACAAAGCTTTGCTTAGTCTGGTACACAGGCCTCAGGCTGCTTACAGTACCTGCTGTCTCTAATTGGTCACTCGTCTAACTACTGAAAAGACATATTTGCATCGGTGATCAAATAGGAATCTGTGTTTTCAGGGGACAGACTGTAAATCATGATCATAGAAATGTTATTTACAGTTATTTAGTAAGCTTAGCTTAGTTATGATTCAAAACAAGAAACATGGGATACGTAGTGAGAAACGAAATCACTGACAAAGGTCTGCAAATATAGATTGCTAAACATAACATCACGTGGAGTGCCAAGAAGTATTATTCATAAAGCAATATGGTTTTATATCCATCACAAAGCAATGTGGCTTTATATCCTTCTATATATATATATATATATAATATATATATATATATATATATATATATATGCGTGTGTGTGTGTGTGTGTGGAGGGGTAAAAATCGCACACATGTATATATGAGTAACTTGTACACACAAATATAAATGTGTGTGTCTATCTTCTAATACACACATACAACACACATGCACGCACACCCACCCATACACACATCACATCTCTATTTAACATGCACTATGTATATGTATACATTCACACACACACACACACACACACACACACATACATACATATATATATATATATATATATATATATATATATATATATATTGCGTTCCATTCTTCCAGCGAGCAGTTAACAGACAAAAAAGGGAATGAAAAACGGGAAAAAGATAAGTTAAGCTGAAAATCGAAGAATACACAAAAAAATAAACAATAAATGAATAAATAGATAACAAATAATAATTTTATTTCGTGAATCTAAAGGAATTCCTCTTTCCTTGGCTCCATATCTAGTCGATGACGCGAGCGAGAAAGAACGAGGAAGAACGTTGGCCAGCAACCTTGATAAGCACCGTAAATAACAACAGCTGTTTCGAAATACAACTTCCACGTATATTCTGACTTTGTTTTTTGTTTTGTTTTTTTTTTCTCTTTTTTTTCTTTTTTTTTTTCTTTTTCTTTTGGGCTTGTTTTTTTCTATAAATTCAGGCTTATATTTTTGTTGCTTCCATGGAGCTTATATTTACGTTTTAATAATAATAATAATAATAATAATAATAATAATAATAATAATAATAATAGTTTCTTAGATTCTATTATTAGTAGTATTTTTATTCACTGCTACAGCGAAAGCCAGTTATTTTTATGTTTCATATTATGATTATATTCACTCCATGCGAATTTATCAAACCAGTTTTAAATGGTGGTTTTTCACAAGTGTTTAAAAAACAGCAAGTTATCTCACGTCTCCCCGACTCTTCTAAGTATTCTGATTTCAAAAGTACTGTGGTCTAGATTATCTCGATTTTTCTCTTCATATCCTATTCCACCAACCCTTTTTCATGTTTTTGTGGACCGTCCTAAGGGCACCTACTACAATAGATATCAGTGACACCTTTATGTACCACAGCCTTTTCATTTCTCTGGCAAGATCTAAGTATTTTACTTTCTTTTATTTTCATTGTGTGATCCGCTGAATCGACAATGTACTCTCGTTGGCAAGTTCTTTTCTTCTTGTTAATTAGTACGACGTATGGTGTTCTTTCCGGGATTAGGTGATCGGTTGTATCACATCGTTTTGTATCTCTTTTTTGGACAGATTCTGGTTAGCATGGGCAAATTTTAATCTCTTTCACAATTCACAGTGGATCTCCTTTACCACCCAGTTCTACCTAATCTTATATTCCTTTTATGCTAGTTTGCTGCATTTGCTTATTATGTGATTAACAGTTTTATCTCTGTCATAACGTACACTTGTCATTCTTATGTGTATAGTAAATGTTTGCTTTGATATAATTGGTTCTTATTGTACTATTTTGTGCTGCTATCAATAGATATTCAAATTATCTCTTGAAGTTTCCCCATGTCCACGTCATTTGGAGTGCAATTTCATTAGTTTATCGTTTGAAGTTATTTTTCGTCCATATTTTTTTCTAGTTTTATTATTTGTCCTTAGATTATTTCAGTTGATATTGCTGATGATGATATTATTATTATTATTATTATTATTATTATTATTGGTTTGATTCCAATCTTAATTAGAGTTTCATTTCAGTGATCTGCTAGAACCACGAAGTCTACTATTTCGCCAGTTCTTTTCATTAGCTAAAACTAGATTTTGTTTTCTAGCCTGGATTGGGTCCCTAAGAATTTTGAGGATCCCATTTTCCATTAAAGATTTTTATCTGTGCATATACAATTTGTCTGTACGGTAAAATTTCAATCTCTCGTACTATTCATTGCAGCTCACCTTCCCTGACCCATCGTGGCTGCTTTTGTTTCTCTGCCAATTTGTTGCATTTGCTTATTATGTGGTTTACTGTTTCATAACACATATCTCTCTCTCTCTCTCTCTCTCTCTCTCTCTCTCTCTCTCTCTCTCTCTCTCTCTCTCTCTCTCTCTCTCTCTCCAAATAGCCTACACTTGCTATTCACCTGAGTCTTATCTATTCAAGCTTTTACATAATTAGTTCTTATGGCATTATTTGGGAGTTATTAATAAGTATTCCGTTTCCCTCTTAAAGTTTCTTTGGCGTTGCAATGTCCAGGTCATTTTGTGTGTAATTCTCCTTAGTTCGTCTTCTAAAGTGTTCATATAGTTTATTTTCTTCTCAATTTCCTTTTCTCAATTTCATAATTCCTGTTTTCCTGTTTGTCTTGTTATTTTTGTTGTTGCTATTATTGACTGCGGTAATTAATCTCGCTTTGTTCTTGTCTTTGTATTCTTTAAGTGCTTAAGTTGCCGCATCCACACAATCCTCAACACTGGCGAGTTCTCTTCCTCCTTTTTTGTAACATATAGTGTGTCATTATTAATATAATTATCATGCGAGGAGAGAAAAAAAAAATAAACACAGTATGATCGTCACGGTGATGCCGCGATTATACCTGGTATTTATATACTCCAGACAACAAGTGCCTTGTAGTTGTACCTGGAGATTATTATCACGACCATATATTATCTCTGTCAAAGCCATACATACGTACAGACATATACGCGCTTATACATAGATGATAAGCTCATGAATTTCATTACGACATAGATATGTTTGAGCATATATATATATATATATATATATATATATATATATATATAACCACGACAAGCAAATACGTTGAACATTACGTGCGACGTGCGGGACAATGGACAGCTGTTTCGACCTATATTAGGTCTCACTAGCAGTGTATACCGTGATCACCCCCCGGCAGATATCTAACTACTACAATTATAAATACATATACAATATAGGTCGAAACAGCTGTTCAGTGTTCCGGCCGTCGCGCGTGATGTTTGCCAAATTTGCTTGTCTTGGTTATTTAATTATATAATTCCTCTCTGCACACACACACACACACACACACACACACACACACATATATATATATATATATATATATATATATATATATAAATTTGATAGAGGAATTATATATATAATTGATAATTGAATCATATTACCACGACCAGACAACTCGGCAAACACCATTTGCGACATTGGATGTCGCAAATGGTGTTTGCCGAGTTGTCTGGTCGTGGTAATATGATTCAATTATCAATATATATATATATATATATATATATATATATATATATATATATATATATGTTTAATAATTCGCTTGAAGCATTATGTTTATATTGGTTTGGCGGTTGGTTTAGAAGGCTATCGCAAAGTATAAATAAAACGAGGTAACACTGATCTTGTTCATTTACCTTTGATTTATTCTCGGGATGAAAAAATCCCTTCGTCAGAAGATTTCTGAAAGCACGGAGCCCTTGAAGGAAGCTGTTAACTGTCACTAGAATCTTCTCATTCTGTTATATGCTTGTTTGGCAATGTCTTTTCCTCCGAATTCTTCGTGTGTGTGTGTTTTATGTGAGTATGTTTGTTTAATAAAATCTTAGTATCATTCCAGATTTTTTATTTTCATTTATTTTTTCCATGGTGTTTGCGTGTGTATTTTTGCGTGTTTCCGTGTGTGTTTGTGTGTGTGCGTGTGTGTTGGTTTTTTCACATGTATGTTTGTCTGTTTTATGTTGTTTCCTTGCTGATGGTTTGGGGGATTTGTCATATCTTTTAAGTGTGGTAGACTCCAGCCGTTTGCTGTTTATTTACAGCTGTATTATAATTGTCGCTGTTGTTGTCACTATCTGTGATTTGTTGTTCCCTGGCAGTATAGAGGTGTGGTATGTATATTTTTGTTGTGCTGGTGTGTGTGTGTGTCTGTGTGTGTATGTGTGAGTGTGTGTAACCATGTGCGTGTATGCATGAGTATTTTATGTGTGTGTGTCTGCAGTGCTCATGTGAGTGTGCGTGCTTGTGTTAGCTTGTCTATGGTGTACCGTGTGTGTGTGTGTGTGTGTGTGTGTCGTCTCTTGATGTGGGTAGGTTTACTGTATTAAGAAATCAGCATGGCGCGCTGTGTGTGTGTGTGTGTGTGTGTGTGTGTGTGTGTGTTGGCTTGTGGCTCGTTTGTTACATATGTGTCGATTGTGCTCGTGTACGTGTGAGTGTATGCCGGTCTATGCATGTAGACGTGCGATATGCATGTGGCTTTTCGTTGTGGGTTAATTGTATTATGAATTCTCTATTGCGTATATATATATATATATATATATATATATATATATATATATATATTTATATATATTCAAATTTAAATATTCAAATACAAACTTAAATATATAATGTATATAAATCTTGTCTAGTAGGCCATTACTTCTGTGCAGCTCATGCATTTTCATTACGAAGAAATATGTTTGAACAAATTGTTATATATATATATATATATTATATATATATATATATATGTGTGTGTGTGTGTGTGTGTGTGTGTGTGTGTGTGTGTGTGTGTGTGTGACTGTGCATGTACATCTTTAAATATTTGCATTTAGACGTAAATACATAATATATATAAATCTTGACTAGAAGGCCATTAATTTTGTGCAGTGAGCTCAATCCACACTGGAGACTTCATATTTGTTGTGTTGGGCCAGATTAATTATGCTAGTAAATACTTTCATACACATGTATAGAGTGAGACTGAAAGAGATAGAGAGTGACAGATATGGGAAGTGTGTGCATGTCTGTGTGTGCGAGAGAGAGAGAGAGAGAAGGAGAGAGAGAGAGAGGGGAGAGAGAGAGAGAGAGAGCGAGAAATATATAAAAATAGATGTCAATCAAATGGCCTATAGATTTAATTAAATTAAATGAAGAGAATTGTTGAATAAATTAAATATACTCTTAAAAGTTGTTAGATGATAAAGGCTGATAAAAAGATAAATCTTGATATTAGAGATACTTCGGGGTGATCCTCAATTCACATCGGGTGAACAAAATAAAATCAAAATCAAAACGGTCGCTTTAAACAGGAGGTAAATCCGTTCTGAGATTTTATCTTTGTTACTGTTTGGTAATATCTAGGTTGTTAATTGTATTCAAAAAGGTAACCATTTCATTTCTTTTATTATTATTATTATTATTATTATATTTGTGCTGTTCTATGTATATTGTCCCTGTATAGGGATGTTTTTAACTAAAATGGATTTGTCTCTCTTAAGGAAAATATTGTAGTTTTATATCTAAATTAAGTTTCTGTTTGTATGGGTGTAATTCATAGATCCGTTTTATTTGTTTATTTTGGATTGTAGTGAATTTATTAAATGAGGTATTTAGGGTCGTTTGAGTAGTATCGGTATGATTTAAGAAACATACATCAGAGTTGAGTCAATGTCCGTGTTTGTGTAATGTATATATCCATTTTATTTCTTGTTTTCTATGTGTGTGTATGAAACGGAACCCTGTGTCTACGAGGGTGAGTTTGATGTTGTCTAGTGTGTGTCCGGGTAGATTGAAATCTATTGCTACTGGGGAGTATGTGGATTTTTCGTGGATGGCTTGCTTATGGTTATTAAATTTTGGGCAAAAACAATACCAGTTTCGCCGACGTAGCCCACGTTATCAGATTTAGTGCAAAAAATATAGTATATTACGTCACAAGACAGATTATGAGGAAGTATTTAATAAATGCGTTAAAAATAGGTGGAATCTAAAATTAGGTTTTTGCAGACAGGTCAATGGGGCAAGGATCGGAATTGCTATTCAATAATAGTGGCTCAAACCAATTGTTAACATCATAAAAAAACTCTCAAAAACTAACTAACTCTATCTAAGTTTATTGATATTCCTGAACTGTCTCATAAGAAATAAAGGTTTAAAATATGTGAAAAAACTTTTATGAGTAAAGTATATAATTTGCAATATAATTTGCATACTCGTTTTAACAATACCGGCTCTAATAAATAATTACTAATATAAATTTATGAATAAATATAATCTTTTTATGTTTCCTTACTTAGTTTCGATAGTTTAATGTCGTAATACGTGAGTGTCACCTCTTAAGATATTAAGTAAATATATATAACAGACGTCATTCAGCATTAAAATCTCACATGCCCCTAAATAAGGGAAAGTACAAAATTTAGTTTTTGATTGAATAAGTGATATAATTCAATAATTAAACAAAAGTCTGTCACAGCCGCTAAAATTTAACTGCAACCTTGACCTTGCTAAGAGAAAACTCTAAAATTCTATTTTAACATCACTTTTTTCGAAAAAAAAAAAGGTCTTCTGTGGGCCGGTCATGAGTATCAGTTAAGTATATATAAACTTTTATTTCTAATGCGTCAATTCAGGCCTATCAATAAACACAGAGAGAGAGAGAGAGAGAGAGAGAGAGAGAGAGAGAGAGAGAGAAGAGAGAGAGAGAGTTAAACAATACGCTCTGAACAATAAAAAAAGAAAGAGGAAATGACAAACTAGTATAATTTTTTCTCCTTTTTTGAGAATGCAAATATATGTATGCGTGTGTGTAATATAAGGTTCACAGATGATTGTATGTTGTATATATCAGGGGTTATTCGAAAGTAATACCTCTGTATTCCCATGGAAACTGCAACACATGCATGGAGCACAATAGGACCATTGGATAGAGTAAATGTTGGGACAGAAAACAAGAGTGTAAAGGATATCGTCGAAATGGAATCGGTTACTCGAGTACAGATTTTGGGCGAGGCTGTTTGCATTTCACTTCGCTCTTATGTTTTTAGGAAAAGCATGTATTCATATGTTCTCTCCACGACTTATGGGTAAATAGTAAAGCAGTCTAGGTTCTTTAGCCATGGTTATGTAACCAGTATAGGAGAAGGAAACCAGCTTAACTCTGCTTATAATATACCTTGTGTAATACTTGTGACGGAAGAGTTAGATGAATACCCCCACAAATACTATTATTTAAATAGTGACCACCATCGGCTACGTAGTCGAACAAAATGTTGCGATCGTAAAAATTTTATCACCTTAGGTGACACATTATTCCTCTGCAGCATTGACGGCGTTCTTGTCTGGGAAATGTTGCCGTTGTTCATCTTTTATCGGCTTGATACACGCGGATGATGTGATCAAGACATTCTTCACTTCAGGGATCGATTGCTATGTTGAGCGAGATTCACAACACAGCTGTCACTGCCTGAAAGTAAGACTAGAGGAACACAGAAAAACAAGTGGTACGAGGAGAAATAGAAAATTCGAGTATGGCTGATCATATATGGAACGAAAAAGGAAACCATCTGCCCTTATAGGATGAAGTTAAGATTATATATATATATATAACGTTGGAAAAAGGCGTCTCAATGAATCAGCTCATATGTAGACCAAGTATAGGGATGAATACAATATGGGAACCAATAATTAAAAAGGGTCGATTAGAGTTTGAAAAAAAGTAATAATTTCTCCCGAACACCCTGTATATATATATATATTCTAATGGAAAATAAGAGTGCAACAATCTGTTCTTGCAGATCATTCGGCCTCGTGCGAACTGTTGTCTTCAATACATCTACCTTAGCAAACTTCTGTAGCCTCCGGGATAGCATCTACGACTGGATTAATTTTCCTTTGATTATTGCTGCAAACATCAAAGAACCAACGACAAAATACACCCCAAAATCTGCTGCAATTCTTCAAAATGTCTATCTAGTTTCTGGAAATCACACTCTCCAATGGCTATAATTGAACAAAATATGCATCTGTGTATCACTATGGTTTGATACCTGTTTACAGTGCACCCTGAGCCATACTGCAATATCCATCTACGACTAAAGCTCAGACACACCGTGCACAGGTGGGACTACTTCATAAGTTAGCCGAAATGTTTCAATATCTACTATCCAGTAGCGAGTACATGCTATATATATAATATATATATATATAATATATATGTGTGTGTGTGTGTGTGTGTGTGTGTGCGTGTGTGTGTGTGTGTCTGTCTTAGAGAAAGGTGTAAGATAAATCCGATGGTATGTAAACATAAAATATGAAAACAAAATATTTATTTGAAGAATACATCCTCTGAATATTTGTTTTATATTTTTACACACACACACACACACACACACACACACACACACACACACACCACATGTATATATGTATATCCTCCTTTTCAGTTGGATGGCCGTCTCTCTTTAAAATTTGCTTGAAGCATATATTGCCGAAAGCAAACACTTCCGTTCTTTGTGGGTTCGTCTACGGATCGTCGACAGAAATTGCAATCATGCGATCATGCGTAATGGATTAAGATTTCCCACCCACAGAATCTGATGTTTCGGATTTTGAGGGTACGCTTCAAGTGGAAGCTAATTCGAGGTGAGCCTACCTGTGAATCAAGTGTTTTGGCATCGTTCTTCATGGTTTTATCGTTTTTTACATTCCGCTTTTATCTCTCGCATTAATTTCTTTATTAGATATTTTACGCTTATTTCCACTTTCTCCTTTTGAAATTCGACGTCCATCATTATCATCATCATCATCAAGTTGTACTGTTAGCATGGATTTCCTTGATCTCTCTCTCTCTCTCTCTCTCTCTCTCTCTCTCTCTCTCTCTCTCTCTCTCTCTCTCTCTCTCATCATCCGTCTCTATCGGTCATTAGTCTTGCCAAGTCCTCTTGGAAAGTCCTCTAGACGGCACCCAGTGTCCGTACAGATCTAATGAAGTTTCTTGTATATGTGCCCCAACTATTTTGTATATACATATTTTAATGCAAGATTTCTGAAGAAATCCATTTTATACACAACTTTCCATACTATTTCTCTGGTCGTTTCGTTTCTTGCGTCGCATTTGCAACATGAGTATGGGTTCTCATAACGCAAAAATAAAATCAGCAATCTAACTACTCAATTTCGATATCTAGAAATAGGCTCATATAGTATAATAAAGAATATGATTAATTATTGATTTTAACGGCATATCAAACTATCTGGGTTATCTTAGGTCTAGAAGATAAGGAATCGCCTTTATTGTACGTTCATATTTAACCTCTAGGCATAAAATAACCCCAGACGGTTTGAAATGCCATTAAAAATAAGCAATTAAGCAATCAGTATTCCTGATTCTAGTTGCTCTTTATTGCAACTATCTCAAGTCCTCTCTATGAGAATGAAGAATCGTCTTGGAGAAACATTCTTCTACACACCAGCTGATTGTTGTGAATAATTGTCGGGTTTTATACGAGTTAGACTGGTTGAGTTAAATTTAAAGAAAATTAACAGCTTTCTTACCTCAAAACACACGACATGCAGCAGCAGTATGTTGTCAAATAAATTAAAATAATCCGGCTTTCATTTTCTCACCATAAAAGACTGTGGTAAAATTTAAGGAGCCACGGTCTTTTTCACACTTTACATGGTCAGTTGGTCGAACGATCACCAGAAACGGTGTATTTGAAAGTGATTTTCGATTTGGGGCGAGAATTTCTCCCTGTGAACTGCATTCCGGAATTTCAATGGACCATTTGGGTGAGACACGCATCTCACGACACTGCTTTACCAATAGGATCATGGATTGTATCACAGAAGTCTAAATAATACTTATAAAGCCACCAAATATCTCTCTCTCTCTCTCTCTCTCTCTCTCTCTCTCTCTCTCTCTCTCTCTCTCACTCTCTCTCTCTCTCTCTTACATTAATCTGGTCAAGAATAGATATTCATCGCTGAATGTATAAAACTGTTCACCTGTTTTTAAACAGATTGAGACTTCGCCCACTATATGGCAACCCCTAAAATCCGTTGACCAGTTCACATACCTAGGTTGTAATATCTCATCTACTGAAAACAATGTCAATGCACGCACAGGAAAGGCATATTGACAGACTATTCATCATATGGAAATCTGAACTCCCAGATAAGATAAAGCGATATTGCATGTGTAGGTGTCCACATAATTAGAAATCTGAAGGATAATACAAGTTAAAAATTATTATTATTAATGATTAACACAGCTTCATCTAAAAAAAAAAGAAAATAATTAAAAATAATAACAATAACTGATTATATAACAATTATAACAATATACGGTAATAAAAGTATATGATAGATAAATCCGTTCTTACTATAGATATTTAACATTATCGGCATTATAATGTTTTCTTCTTTATTACTAGCCCAAAATAAACCGCTCTTTGTGCAAGCATTACCAAACGGTCTTTATGAATATGATTTTCTGAGGTTAAAGAGAATATTTTTGAAGAAAGCAACTTGTAGAAAAACGTGAACTATAAGTAAACTTTAAAGCTAAACCCCATTCTAATTTTTTTAAATATAATTTCTATATTATATGAATGCTAAAAACAACACTGAACTTACATCAAAATATATGCAGTGTACGTGGAATCTTACGTGGCTTAATGGTTAGCGATCTAGATCAATAGACTATTGTTAGTGAGTTCGATTGACACTGGCTGCCCCATACTTCTGACCTAAGCTAAGCTTAGTGAATAACTATATGCAGTGTGTGTAAAATAAATAATTATTCTGATTGTTTGCTTAGTTTTAATTATGTAAAATTACACTTTATGGAATATATAGAGAGTGACTGACAGTCTGACAGATTATTGAACTTGATAGATGGATAATATTTTCAATGTAAACATATATACAATTTATTCTTTCTAGAGTGTTCAATATCCGGGATAAGCAAAACCGATGATTAAAATTGCTTTTTAAACGTTTTTAAAAGTTTATTTAAAAAGTTTTTAATCATCGGTCTGCATTTGCCATGTTATGGTCTATCTTTTTCTCATTTCACTAGTACCAGTATTACTATATTGCAGTCACTTGGTGCAACATGATCAATTGCAAAGAGTTTAGCGGATGCTTGACCGGAGTTCGACTCTAAATAGCAAAGAAACGGACGTACAGCCATACATGAGAAAATATTGTAGGTTTCTGGTGAGCAACTGATTGAGGAATTCAAATCATTTGCATTTTCATCACGGAAAACGAGGTCAATTTTCAAGTACAGCTGGTCTAAAATGAGTTTTCCTTCTCCCATGCCGATTTCCGTGCCGAGGCTTGAGAGCCCAGTTTGTCCTACTATTTACCCATAATTGGTGGGATGATAGATATTTTTATGACCTTCCCAAGGGCGTTAGGACGAAGGGAAAAGCAAACAATGTCATCCAGAATTTAAACTCGTTTTGCCTAGTCCATTTCCCCAAAATGATCATATCTGCTGTTTGTTGGTCAAATAAGTGACGTTGACGTAGTACGTCATCAGTAATTTTTCTATCACACATGTATAACATTCTTTAATCATAATTTTTAGTAATATAAGACTTATCCAAACATACTTTATGTTTAGATTTGAATTACATATACTATCAGCTTCCTCGGTTGGGAGAGCATTAGGAATTACTAAGTTCCGGGTTCGATACCGATTCTCGTCAACTCAGCGCATGAGTAAAACAGCTTCAGTAATCTGATCCTTATTGTAAAGCATCTGGATGCTGACTTTAGGCATGGTGCTCCTTCTCGGCAAAACAATCTTCCTCAATCGAAAAGGGTATAGACTCCTTCGCTCTTCGGCTGATATTGACAGTAGACCACTCCGTAGACTTTACTTACTACTATTAGCTTCCTAGCTAAAGTTGTGGAGGGGGGGCTTTTGTGGGATGATCATGGACTTCGAGGTTTACTCAGCTGTTTACTGCCTGTGCGTGCATGTGTTGTAAAAACTTTCCGTGCCTAAGGCGCCGAAGCTGACAATCTTATTCAAGGAAATCGGACTTCCTATCTCTCGTGTCACTTTCGTGTCCCGCGAGACAGCCTTTTCTTACACCAACGACTGTCCCTTCATAGCAATGCAGAGAAACGCAGCTGATATCATCAAGGTCTACAGGGACACAAGAAAACTGAGAAGTTGTGAACTGAAATATAAAGAGGCAACTTTAAGAACGGTTAGTGGAAAGAGACAATTTTACGATATTTTGGTAAGAATTATGACGGAATATGAAATTCACACTCGAAACTGTTTTGCTTTTATAGGAGGAAATGTGCAACACGCACAATCCAGTGGGCACTGAAGCTTATGGTAATGATACAGGGATAATAGGATAACTGAACATGTTACATCAATTTTCCAAACGAATAGGGTGTGTTTTCCATATTATAAGTATTGGAAATACTACTAGATAGATAGATAGATATCACTAGACTGAGATAAAGTTGTTGTTGATAGATAGATAGCAACAGACTCAGATTAATACGTGATAGATAGATAGATAGATAGATAGATAGATAGAAAACAACAAATCAAGTCGCTAATTTAAGGATTTTTCGAACTAGCATTCTTATTTGTTTGTTTACTTCTTTTTCCTTTCCCAACTCAAGTTTCCAGACTTAATATTCTTCAGGTGTAAGTAAAGATCTATCCCATCACAATATACCATGGAAAACGATAAAAATATTTAAGCACTCAGAAGCGCTCTCACAAACACTGACACTGACACACACACACACACACACACACACACACACATATATATATAATATATATATATATATATATATATATATATTATATATATATATATATAATCACGTTACGACTATATTCTACCTTGAACAACTCTTGTTTCGATTCTATTTTTTCTCTCATTTTTATGCCCAAATTATACAAACTAATTAATCATGATAGAATAGGAAAAAAAACAATGTCCCTATTTTTGTCTAGAATTCATATTTGCTAGTTTCAACAACGCATAATTTCTTATTCATTTCTGTTCACCGAAGTTAAGCAGAGATGAACCTGATCATTATTTATATGAGGTGTCACTTAATAACAGTAGATATCCAACCTATTCACAACGGGTAGAAATTAGCACGAGGATTAAATTCGCTAGTTAGTTGTAATACATCTGCGAGACTAGCTTGCTAACCATTACACCACAATAGAATGCCCACTGTCCAACGCATGTATGATAGACGAAGCAAAGCTTAATGAATAACAAAAAGAAGGAATTTACGCAATGACGACCTTCATTATAACTTAGATAAAACACCACTTAGAAACAATAGGTACAGTAAACAGCCTAAGACTGTATTCCAGACGAAGCAGGAATTAACAAATATGAATAACTTCAAAAATTAATTTGGTCATTCTATAAACACTCTTGTGTTTCTAGTTTCGCCTTCGGTATCTATCAAATTTTATTGGATGTTACACACGTTTAACAATGGGCCATTTTTTTATCTTGCAACCAAGCTTAAATTTTTTATGGATGCTTTATTAAAGAATTTACTAAGTTTTGCTTAGGCACTCAGGCCTAATATCGATTATGATATTTGCTGTTCCAAAGTGTTACATTATTGATAGGTCACCTATAAATTATGTACGGTAGAGTAGAAATTAAAAATAACGGTAATTCTGAATCATGGAAAAACGTAAAAAAATTGACTTTTGACTTGTGCTATTTTCGGTTAGTCAGTTCAGTTCGGGAAATTATCAATTTAGAATTGTGACAGTTTCCCCATTGTACTCTGTAAATTTGTTTTTTAAACATTCTAAAGAAATAACTACACAAAATATAAATATAAACGTAAAATCAACACAATACCTTAATCTCTGGGCATAAAATAACCCTACATGGATTGACATGCTGTTGAAAGCAATCAAACAATCAATCAATATATAATTTTATAACGTTATGTGCATGAATACATTACTACTTCCCTTAAACAAGGCATATTTAAAAGAGTGAGTAGCGTCGAACAATTCCGTACCTAAAGTGGAATTTATCAGTTAAATCCTAAAAATGAGCACTTGAAGCAAACTCGCTACTTATGTGCCCACCGAATTTTCAAGATTAATATCTGCGTCTGCGTCGGCGTCGCGGGAGTTTTTCTGTCAGCTGGGCAAAATGAAATCCAACTCTAGCCATGAATGGACTGCTGGTTTTGCTCTTAGACATTCTGAAGGCTCTTAAGCGTTCAACTTGACCCCGGTCAAGGATTTCCGGAAGTCAGGGGAGGGCTTCCCCTATTTGTGGCTCCTTAGATGTCAGCGATGTGACTAGTAGAAGGAAATCCTTGCAAAAGACATCTGCACTGGTTCAGCATGGATAGGGGCATGTGATGGGGAGGAGAAGAGGATAATTTGCATAAGTGGTGAAAAGAAGTGGAGAACGATGGAAAGGGATAGAAACAGTGTTTAAGTGAGGGGAAAAAAGTAAGAGAGTGTGCGAGAGAAAACGTTAAGAAAATATGGGAACAATAAAGAAACAAAAGAGTACAGAAAAAAAAAGAAAGCATGGAAGAAAGAAAGAGATGAATGAATAAAGAAAGAGCGCAAGAGAAAGAAAGAAAGAAAGAAAGAAAGAAAGAAAGAAAGAAACTGGAAGACACAGATTGATAAGAGGAAAGAGAGCTGTAGAAGACTGAGAGTTAAGAAGTAGAAAAGAGAAAGACAAAGATGAAATAAAGAAGACAAAAAATGAAAAGAGAAGGAATAAAGAAAGAAAAATAAGAAGACGAACAGGAAGGATAAAAATAGAAGGAAAGAAAGGAAAGTAGTTTATTGTTTTTAAAAGGTGAGAATGTAAAATATTGAATGGCATTCTTGTTTAGTTAGGACTTACAATCCAGCCAAAAAATAAACGTTTTCAAATCGATAAATCTTGAATTAAAAAATATTTCTCAATAAATGTTTTTTTTTGTTTGTTTTGTTTACAGATGAATGTTCATTTCATAATTGATAAATATCTGTTTTTGTTATGTGGATTTATTTTTAAACTAACAATTTCCATTTGTGACTGTGTAGTGTAAAATTTTAACAACAAAGATTAAAAAATAGACATTGTTTAGAAAAAATAAACAAGTGTGGGGATCTTTGACATCTGTCTGTTAGTGTAATACATCGTATACGTGCACTTCAGCAAATGTGATTACATTCATTTTATTGTATATGATTATTTGGTTTTTGCTCTCTTTATCCGATGGAATATTATATATATTTTCTATTAGATATCCGCTCTGGGTATGACGTTAAACTGCATTTGATGGTGAGACACTAAACTGCATCGGATGGTGAGGCACCAGTTTTGAAGATCTTGGGAGTTATTTAAATCTGTAAATGTTTACTAAGGATTAATTATTAGTTACTTGAAACCATATAACTGTATGCAAATAAGTGACTTTTATTAAATAGAAATTATTTGATGAAACGATATATTTATTAGTATACAAGAGGAATATTCAAAACCATACATAACCCTGTGCAAATTATTTGTATTAGATAGAAATACTTGATCACATAAAACTGCGCATAAAAAACCTCTTATAATAACTACACAAAAAATGTAGATATAAACAGACAATTAACGCAATTTCGGCTAAAATAACCCTAGATGGGTTGACATACCGTTTAAAATCAATCAATATATTACATATATTTTCTAATACTTCTAGACTCTCTGTACTTGCTGAGTGTGAGAGGACGGTAATTAAAACTTGCCATCAGTACCCAGCTTTGAAGTGAGTGATCAGTGACAGAAGGGAGTGGGATCTTAGAAGTAGTGAGCTGTGACAGATTGCAGTTGTAAGCTTTGTCGGCAAGGAAGGTTTGGTTCTTATATTATTTTCTACGATGTGATCCGGAATTATCATCAGCGTGGGGATAAAGGAAATAATAGAGGGAAGAATAACATAAAAGGTACACATTTGTTTGAAGGACAACTGCATTAAATAAGTTCAAAAATAAAATGGGGTATACATAGAACAATAGGATAGATTTCACCAAAGTACGGAAATCATTAGAGAAGGATCATTAGTAAAGTAGACAAAGTAAAGCTAAATAATTCAAATGTGTTTTCATTCGATTAATACTATGAGTGAAAGAAAAAGAAAATCTTCACTGGTGAACTTTGTGAGATAGTGGCCATGAGGCTTCGTTTCGTCCAATAGAATAAAAAAAACAACTATATGACTTCACTAACCAAATGACGAAACATGGCATTGAATGCGGGTCCGTCAGTTCTTACTTAATGGGAACACTTTTTTAAGCAGAATTCTGGCTCTAACGCAATGCTGATATATTCAACAGCTTGGATTGGAATTTACAGAGTTTTTTGTTTGTTGTTACTGTTTTTGGATGGGTGCTGGGGGTTAACTCATTTGAGTTAACTGATGTAGTCAAAGGTCTAATTGAATTATACACCTGCCTTTATTCTATCATCTGTGTCAGTTTTTACTGTGAACTGAACAGTGATTTTATATCTATATCTATTCCCATTAGTTTTTATCCCATGTTCTTATATCTATCTATCTATCTATCTATCTATCCATCTATCAATTTATGTATCTAGCTAGCTAGATATGTGAGTAAAAGTGCAAGAATGTAGCTGGCCTCTTCACTCTGAATCATGAAGGTGCACTTAGCATCGTAGGAAATGGAAACAGCAACACGTGTTCAAATCCTAAGCACGACGGTTTAGATTTCCCTTCGAGCTAATACCCTTAGTGAATTCTTTAATCTATATATTCCCACTCTGAATTCAAACCAACTTACTTCGGTTAAAAATTGATCTTGTGATCTATGGCGGAGGGGTTTAGTAAGTACATACTCGTCCTAACACAATTTTCTTAAAGCAACGGTTTTAGTAATTTTCAGAATATATCATGCTTATTCCCTAAAATCTCACGAGTAAAAACAACTTAAATATCCGAAGAACCCTCTATCTTATGTATGTAGATATCATTTATATATGAAGAAATAAAATGAAAATTATCTAAAAAAAAAACAAAAAAACCTTAAGCAATTAGTAAAAAAAAAAAAAGAACAAGGATAACCGGTGCGTTTTAAATTAAAATTACGACCCAACCCAAAGACTGTAGATTCATAGATTTGAAGAGTCGATCTTTTTGATAAAGTAAGAGAAAATGTAAGATAGATATGATCAGCTACTTCAAAATTTCGCTCCTTATCGTTCAGTATTTCACCTGTCAAAACGTTTAACCACCCGCAAAGCTCTTGTGAACCCCAAGAGTTTTTTTTAATGTCATTCAGAGGGAAAATTATGGTTATTTACTTCTAAACATCATTTAATGCCATTTAGTTAAAGAAGTAACACATTCAGTTTTTATAAAAAATACTACTTAACATTTCCAGTTTTTTACGACATCCAAAATAGGTTATCTGTAAAAACTGAAGAGGAAGTCGTAAACTGATATAAATGTGTCGAGTATACCCGTGTAAAGCAAATACCTACTTTTAAAACATTATTTAAAGAACGTAAACTTAGTTTCTCCATTGATTTCGAACGACTTTATTATATATATATATATATATATATATATATATATATATATATATATGTCTCTGTGCAATGAGTTTATTTAGAAAGTTTATTATCCTTGTACCCCACTTGTACAAGGTCAGGCACAAGGCTCTATTAACGTGGGACCACCTACAAGCCGAGACTCATTAGTGGCGGGTTTAAAAATTGCGTCTATACCCTCGATATTCCCCCTCAAGGGGTCGCCTCAGGCACTGGGCAATAAACCCAACCCTGCCCCTTTAAATCGGGGGCATGTGTTGTCTGGGTTATAGGCCGAGTGAGAGGACAAGCCGCCCAGAGGGAGGCGATATTTGTCTCATACTCCACTTGTATGGAATGGGCACAAGGCCTCGTTTTTAATGTGGGCCCACCCACAAGCCGAAGCTCATGGGTGGGAAAGAACAAAAATTGCGTCGATCCCGTCGGCATTCACCCTCAAGGGGGCGCCTCAGGCGCTGTGCAATAAACCCAACCCTGCCCCCAAAGGGGCAGGTAATGCCTGGAGGGAGCGCCCTCTGGGATCGACGCTATTAATTTAACACCTCACCGGTCCAGCGGCCGAGGCTCACTGGACCCCCGACCCGAAGGCCGGGCGAAGGAGGAGATTTATTTGTCTCATACCCCACCTGTATGGACTGGGCACAAGGCTCCGTTTTAACGTGGGCCCACCACAAGCCGAAGCTAATAGGTGGGAGAGAACAAAAATTTCGTCGATCCCATCGGCATTCCCTCTCAAGGGGGCGCCTCAGGCACTGGGCAATAAACCCAGCCCTGTCCCCAAAGGGGCAGGTAATGCCTGGAGGGATGGCCCTCTGGGATCGACGCTATTAATTCAAGCCCACCGATCCAGTGGCCGAAGCGCACTGGACCCCCGACCCGAAGGCCGGGTGAAGGAGGAGATTCACCTTATCTGACAGAATTGAAGTTTATATAAAATGGTTTTACGAACATAGTACAGATGGTTTGCGTAATTTGCATACTACTTTGGACAATCACGGTTTAATAAATGATTATTAGATGTAATTTACTTCTAATGTAATTGTTTTATTCTAAAACGTATTAACAGCAATTCTATGTATAATTTTAAATCGAAATCAATTATTATTAATTATTGAAAATTTCAATGCTGAATAACGTGTCTTTTATGAGTTATAAGACAAAACGGAAGTACTACGACATTCTGTTATAGATTAGAATAAACTAATGAAACTGTATAAGATATAAAAAGATTACAATAATTTGAATTGAATTTTGAAATTTAATGTAAATTTTGAATTGATTTCGATATAGGATTGCTGTTAATACGTTTCAGAGTAAAACAATGATATTAGAAGTCAATTACACACAATAATCATTTATTAAACCATGATTGTCCAAAGTAGTATGCAAATTACGCAAACCATCTGTTCTATGTACGTAAACCATTTTATATAAACTCTATTTCTGTTGGGTAAGATGAATATTTTCCCTCCCAAAATCTCATTGCACAGAGACAGAGACAGAGACAGACAGAGAGAGAGAGAGACAGACAGACAGACAGACAGACAGAGAGAGAGAGAGAGTTTTAGCTAGCTAGCTAGTTAGTTAGTTAGTCAGTCCATGTCCAAATTTTAGTATGAAAAAAACTATACTACGAATTCTAGCCTGACTGAAGCAAAATATAATTTTTTTTAACTCGGTGTAAAAATTAATTCCATTGATAAAAAATCAATCAAATTACATATTTAGAGAGATTATTTCATTCTCTTTCGAACCATATAGATATCTTAAAGAAGATTGAACCGTAAATAGGCCGGAAAAAAGATGAACCGTTATTCTTCGTTCAAAAACATTTTGAGTTTTAATGGATATATTTAATCATATTATTCTAAGAATCCCCTTTTTTAATCGCTTGAAGGATTTTTTTCATAAACTTTTCCGTGTGTAAGACTATTTTAAATTCAGTTTTTGTAATTGCTAATTCGCATATTAATTCAAATTTGATTCGCTGATTAAAAATGGATATATTTTATTCTAAGAAATATAAAAGTATTCGTAAAAATATTGATTAAAAGGTTTACATTTTTCTTTTTTACATAAACACGCATTCAAAAACGCATTAGAAATAGAGCGTACATACGGACCGGCAGCAGGGTGGGTGTGTCTGCTGATTGTAGCTGGAATATCAGCAGTAGCAGCTATTTATAGATTTCAAAAAAATCGTTTGATTTTGGTTTAATTAATTAATTATATCCCTTAATCAGTAAAAATCAATAACCAAATTTGGAGTGTTTCTTAGTTAGAACGATATCAATGTGTATGTGATTTTAAATCTGAGAGACCTCCCGTTTTGGGACAGGTATACCAAAATCTCTCCTTTATATATATATATATATATATATATATATATATATATATATATATATATATATATATATATATATAGTTTGGTATATCCATAAATAGAGAGTATTCAATTTCAATGAAAGTGTTTATATAACTAAGTGAGCATAGCGTAGACATAGAGTCAGCGGCGCTTAGTCTGTTGATCTCATAGTCAAGAAACAGATTGTCAATCAGCGCCGTTAACTTTATTTATACGCTATCCTAGCTGATATATATATATATATATATATATATATATATATATATATATATATATATATATATATCAAGTGTACTTGGGGAATTAGTGGTAGACCAAGTTTTTGCGATATTATTAGTGGAATGCTCAGTATCAATAATAGAACTGTTATATATATATATATATATATATATATATATATATATATATATATATATATATTATTGGAATCATGTGAGTGGGCATTCCTCAGATAGAATGAAGTATCGCATGAAACCCAGGGTCACAAAAATTTGATTTATCTCAGTCTGTAGAAACCACAAGGTTCCGGGTTCGATAGCGACCCTCGCCAGTTCAGCATATGAGTAGCACAGGTATCTGTGTGTTAAGGTGAGGAGCTGATGTTAGGTGTGGTGCTCCTTAGTTTAGCGGTAGTGAAAAGGGGATAGACTCTCTCGCTGCCTGGCTTATACTGACTTTAGGCCCCCGAAAATTTTACTTGATATATACGTACATATATATATATATGTGTGTGTGTGTGTGTGTGTGTGTGTGTGTGTGTGTGTGTGTGTGTGTAAGTATATAAAATGTATGTCATAATATATATATATATATATATATATATATATATATATATATATATATATATCACTGGAGTTTGTTTGGCTGCCGTCTATAGACGTCCAAAAGTTTCATGGGAGAAGCGATTGCCAAAATTTTCGAAGATGCTATTCACTTGGATTTTGGTAGCATACTCTTAGTGTGCTGCAACTTATACAACGAACATATTCCTCTTTCGTTAAATCTCAAAAGTGCCACCCACCTAAATACAATACTTCTCTAGAAAAGTCCGAGAATTTTTTCAAAGAAAAATCTTAACTCTAATTGGTAACTTTCTTTTTTTTTTGTCTGTGGATTTATCTGTTGTAGCAACAATTAGATTTTGTAATCGTTCGGTGTAAATATTTAATTGATAACAAAATATTTCGAATAACCAGCTGCGATGCAGGTCTTGACGTCATGTGTAGACATGGAGTCTACCAGGATGGGTGTATAGCGTAATGGTTATCGTTGTAAGAAATGAACTATTTGAGAAGTTCAAATCCTGAACAACGCTGTTAACGTTTCACTTCGAGTAAATGCCCTTGAGAAAGTCATCAATTCTCCCCCTGCTATGGGTAAATAATAGGGCAGCTTTTGTACAGTAATTGGTATAGGGTAATAAAAATTCTTAATCGAAACCAGCTGAATTCCTTTCAAGAATTGACTTGGAGTTGCATCCTGCAGAGTAGTTGGGTAAATACATACATGGTGTCACACTGGGTGCCCTATACATCTGACTTTGTGTTACAACTAAGCAAAGATTAGTAAATAACTACTTATATGGTGTCTAAAAGTAAACTATTTCGAAATGTTATTAAAAACTAACTATTTATATTTTTTTATATATATATTAAAGATATTGATACTCAAGATACATAGTTTTGTAGAGAAATTGTTGTTTATTATTTTGGATTTTATTGCAAGTTGCAAAAATCTATAGCTGTTGATAAGGCATGTTGTGTCTTTTATTTAAGCAAACCAGTTCTTTTACTTCTGTACAACGTCATTTTAAATGCTGTAATATGTTGGAGATAAAGATGGGCTCATGAATTGTCTAATTTTCAACGATGGGTCGCGAAAGACAGAAAAAAGAGAGAAAGAGAAGAAAGAGAGTTTTGCTCTATGAGTTTCATCTGAAGGAGGTTTGGAAATTTTAGATTTTCTAGAATCCCCTTTTTAGGGGCTCCAATATTTTCCTTTGAAGATACAAGGAAGTTTTCTAATATCTATATGAACGGTTTGGAAACTCGTGGAGAATGCCGGTCTGGATTATTAAAACTTTTATAAAAGTGGGAACGGTAACAATATTTTAAATCTAATCTTCGAAACTGTTGATTTCTTTTGTTGAGTAAATTATTTTTTCGTTAGAATCTTCTCCTTGGTCCAATAGTTTTGTACCATCAATTTAGTAGCTCTTCATCAGTTATTCCTGTGGGGTCTTCCGTTGTGTAATGGTTATCGTCGTAGGAAATGGACACGGTAGCAAGAGTTCAAATCCTTGACTAGGCTGTTTGCATTTCACATACCGCTAATACCAATGAGAAAGGTATGCATCCAACTATTCTCCGTCCAGCTATGGGAAAATAGTAGAGCAACATGAGCTCTTTAACCATATTATAGTAAATGTTCTATGAGAAGGAAAACCGTGAATTCAAACCTGTTAAACTGCACTTGTGTCGCATCCTGCACGTGACGAAAGGATTATTAGCGCAATGTGAAATCCAAACAGCTTTGTCCAGGATTTGACCTTCGGTCGCCGTGTTTATTTCTTACGACGATAACTATTACACCACGAGCGCCTATATATATATAGATGTGTGCGTATGCGCGTGCGCTATAAAATTGATTGACATTAGAATAATTAAATATACGATATCTTATATCTTACAGTAGAAGGCATAATTGTGTTAGAAACGATTGTTTACTAAACCGCAAGGATTGTTCATTCAAAGCTAACCATTGCTGCATGGCCAGGCATAAGAACAGTTATTTACTAAAATCAGCTTAGTTTGGCACAAGGCAACATATATGGCGCATTCAGAGGGGATTTATAGTATCAGAGTAGTACTCATGGTGGTCTGCAAGATATGTTTGGTAACAATTGCTCTGCGGTGATACATAAAGAAAACGGTTGATTGGATGTTTTCTACTTTAATCCTTCCAATGCACCTCTTGTGGTGTAATCATCATCGTTCTAGGTTAGCAGGTGATTATTGATTTGATTTTTACTGAGTGCTTCATACTTTTAACCTTGGCGCCAAACTAACCTCAGTAGATTATTTAACCCTGATAGCATTTGTCCCATTTCACTAAAAGTGCCAAGGTCAATCCCTGGAGCTCCCAAAAGGAATCTGCCGACATAGCTGGTCTATATTTTCGCCACTTGTACGGAGGTGGGTTTCCGCATTTAATTCAACATTATGCCAAACATACATTCGCGATTGAAATGGAAGTTCTGGGTAAATAACTATTTTACTACTATTTTTCTGTCTTTCATCCTTCATATGCCCCTCTCATGTAGTAATCGTCATCTATCCAGACTAGCAGACAATTACGAGTTCGATCCTTCAGGGTGCCCCACACTTATGATTATTTCGAGGACTGTCTCCTAGACAGTACTTGCCCTATTTTGCTAAAAGTAACTGAGGTATCCCAAATGAATATGCCGAGATAACTGAGCTAATTTTTGACGCCACTTGTACGCAGATGGGTTCCCAATTTAAACTCGGCCTTGTGTCACACATACATTGGTTATACGTGGGGCGAGAGTGCTGGGAAAATAACCACTTTACAAACAAGTCTTTCTGTCTCTCATCTTTATATCTCCCTCTTTTATTTTCCCTCAATCCAACTCGCTCACCCCACTCTCTCTCTCTCTCTCTCTCTCTCTCTCTCTCTCTCTCTCTCTCTCTCTCTCTTATATATATATATATATATTTATTTACCAGGAAAAATTTCATCTGACAATAAATTTATTCACAGGGAGCTCCATAAATAGGCCTTGTGCCAAATCTGTATCATTCCAGTAAAGATTTACTTCCATATATGACACTAAAACTGGATATAAATCAGAAATCAGATTTAGAAGAGCGAAGCAAATATTCCAACCGGTGGTGATGGTGGTGCGGGTGTGAGTGAATGGGTGATGGCGGAAAGATGTAGAAGCCGTTTGAATCATAGCCATGTTTGCATGATAGCTTTTCGTACATTTAAACTTGAGGAAATCTAAGCTCTGGGGATTTAGGTTATGGTGCCTAAACGTTCATGAAACTTTGTAAAAGGCAACATTGCAAAGTGAACGGATAAATGAAGTCGTCTTATCAATTTAGTCGCAGGGATATTGAATAATAATGGTTAAATTACAATAAAAATAAATATAAGAATAGTAGAATAGATACACGAACATTTATTAACGGACTGTGATAGATAGATAGATAGATAGATACATACATACATACATACATATGAACAGGCCGATGTAGATAAATAAATAATGAACAGACTCAGATAGATAGATTGATTGATAAATAGATAAATACATACATACATACATACATACATACATATGACTAGGCCGATTTAGATAAATAGATAGTTAACAGACTGAGATAGATAGAGAGATCGATCGACAGATAGATAGATATGAACACATGAAATAAATAGTTTAGTTGGCCTTTTCCATAATCTACCCAGCAATTTAACCAAAAGTAGCATATGGTTTGACTATTGTTGGCTCGTCATGATTTCTGTGGCTCCAGTTTATACTGCGTGGTGTTAAACTCACATTAAAAAAGAATCAATAAATAACGTTTATTTTAATTATATTCTATTTCATTTGTCAAAATAAATGTCATTAAAAGTTGCTTTAACTTTTCTCATTAAAATGTTGAACGATTTTAAAATGGTGGCTTTTGTAGCACCCTATATATATATATATATATATATATATATATATATATATATATGCCTTGGCAATGTATCTTCCTCAATAAATTCATCCGTTCATTTCTCTATCTCTCTCTCTCTCTCTCTCTCTCTCTCTCTCTCTCTCTCTCTCTCTATATATATATATATATATATATATATATATATATATATATATATATATTTAATAATAAAGACTAAAACAGATATCGTCCATTTGATGATATATGTATATATATATATATATATATATTATTATATATATATATATATATATATATATATATATATATATATATAATGGATACCCACCACCATTAGATACATGTTCACGCAGTTTATCACCAATCCTAAATTTGGACCAGAGAAGTGCCCGGTGTATCTTAAATTACTTTGAATTGGCAACACCTATATGCAACTACTTGGACGCATCAACACAGTTGCTGCAATTCTGTTAAGCTGCGAGTTGTTCTCAAATCTAATAACTTTTCCCTCAATCTTATAGACAGTGTGACCCCACACCAATGCGCATTCAATGTTTTCTATATCGGGGCGCACTATCCAGAGTTTGGATGTTAGAGTAAGCTAACATTCCCTCTACTACCCGCACAAATAACTTGGACTGCTCTGCAACATTGAGCAATCAAAATTCGCACTCCGCCATCGGGCGCATCTATTGGATAATCGCCCTTGTGCCTAAGCATATAACTCTTCAATGCTCACTATCTTGGAGGCCTCAACCAACGAGTTACATCTAGATGCATTGGAGCTCTCCACATCAGTAAATTCCTTCCTGCTCATTGTGCACAAAATCAATTTTATTCCTTACTCTTTTTTAGTCCAACCATTTTTAATTCCACCAACCACATGTGAAGAAAACAGGTATACGATAATTTTTTTTGGTCTTGTTTTCTTCCTTTCCTACTTTTTGGCTTTCAGTTGTCATTCCTATTTTATTACTTGTTCTGTCGCGGAATTCTTCTCTGACGAGACGTGACCGAAAAAAAGGGGTGTCTTTTTTTAGAATATCCTGATATATTTTAATATGAAAACTATTCATATTTTTTGTTCGTACCACATATATATATATATATATATATATATATATATATATATATGAGTATGAAAAGTATGAAAAGTATATATATATATATATATATATATATATATATATATATATATATATGAGTATGAAAAGGTGGAATGAAAACATCCCACAATGCTGTTAAAGAAGAAAACAATTTATAATTATAAATTGTTTTCTTCTTTAACAGCATTGTGTGATGTTTTCATTCCACCTTTTCATACTCATATTGTCGGATTCATTTCTTTTTAATATATATATATATATATATATATATATATATATATATATATATATATATATATATATATATTGGTCTATTCATATCTATATCTCTGTCAATCTCTTTTCTTTTCTGTGCTTGTTATCACTCGTCATTCTACTTCGAAGCCTTTCATCATTGACGATATATCTTCCTATGAATGTCTTATCGGTCTATTTCTCTATTCCTCTCTTCCCCTCGTTATCTGTCCATTCTCCTTTCTTCTATTTATCTATCAATTAAGTGTAATAAAAAAGACTAAAATGGATATTAGCCCATTGATAATTCTCAAACCTGATTCATATTTTTAATATTTTAAATGACTGAAGTATAACAAACATATGTTTGTACAGTTCTTTGAACTTTGTCATGTTAAGATTCAAATTACTCCGCTACTAGGGTCCATTTTCTAAAAAAATGAATACGTCTGAAGAGTACTTATGGCGTCTGAGTATTTCACCGAGCCTTCCGACACGACTAGGACATGATTCAAGGTCAATTCCTTTTAAAGCAGAGAAGGGCTGGTTTGAATTCCAATTCCTTTCTTCAGAAAGTAATTCCTCGTCCCGTAACATTCAAACAATCCAACTGTTTACTCTAGATCAACCAACCTGTTCTGTTTCCACTAAGTATTACTTACGACTTAATAAGTAGAATAATCAAAAAGCATGAAGATTCAATGTTTAATTTTTTTTTTAATCCAAATGAAGACTTTTGCCCAATGAAGTCATGAAGTGACGATGTCTAGATGCCTAGAAAAATTTAATACCAATTTTCGATATCTTTTCTTCAGTAATTTCAATTCCTTTTGATCAGCTATTTTATTTGCGTTTGTTTTTCTTTTGTTTTGTTTTGTTTTGTTTTTTGTTTTTTCTTTTGCAAGAAAACAAAAGAATTAGGAGAATAGAATAACAATTATCGTTTTAAGGAATGGAATCGAGTTCAAATCATGGACGAAGTTGTTAAAATTGTGCACATAATATATTTTTGTGATTTTTATGTTTAAGGTGACTTTGGATTATCGTAGTGAACCTACATTTCCTCTTCATCAATAGTCCTCCACAAAATCTTTTCCTGAAAATAAAATTGTGCACTTAATTCTGGATAGATTTATGTTCAAGGTTAAATTATTGTATATATTTATCCAACTTCTACCACAGACAGAGTTTGATAAAAGGTCAACTTTTAAGCACAGTAAAGCTGATCTGAATTCACAGTTTTCTTCTCCCCTTCAGGGAGGGGGGTAGACATCCCCAAAAACGGTGTTCAGGAAATTACCCTAAACTACCTCCGATTGAGAAACTCTAGTTCTGGAATTCTAGAGAGTGTAGATTAATTCTCCATTGCTATTACTCCCAGGTCCACTTAGACCCAGAGTGGTAGTACCGGTTAAGTAATGGATCAAATAGATATGTTTGAAAATTATTCGTATTCGATCAGACTGTGAACAAAACAAATTCTGAAGAAACAACTACAACAATTCTGAAGAAATGTAAATTTGAATAGGCAGAAAATAACTATAAACGAGTTGAAGTGCCATTAAAATCAATAAATCAATCAAGAAATTAGCATTGATTTATACAGGAATAATAATTTTGTGAAGTTGAAATCCTAATAGAATGGGAAGAACAAGAAAAAACGTTCGCCTCTACAAATTCCAAAGATTAACGAATTCATGACCATAAATCAAGGGTCGACCTATATACGATATTGACTTATACGCAAATATACACGATATGTATTTTGGGTCATAATTTTAAGAAAATAATTAGTTTGTTCTAATTGAATATTCACATCAGTTGTATCAGTTCTTCCACAGGAGATCATGTGATAACAAATCAACTCAGTACTCCAGAACTCTTCTCGGTATTCTTGATAATTTTAGTATTTTTCGGTTATATGGTTTCGATTATTCCTAATCTTTTCAATTCTTTAAAATTCTTTGCAATGTCTTTTAGGACCGTTTCATGTGTTCCAATAATGAAAAGCACAACCGGCACCAGAAGTTTTTAACACCTAGAGAAAAATCTACATATATTCCTGAATTTCTTCACAAACATTTACTGATTTCATTCAGTCTTTTGCATTAATTCAATCTCTGATTTTGGCAGAGACATTTCTGATGACGATACGATAAACACCAAAATATTAACTTATTTGTGCAAAACATTTGGCTGTTCTCCAACATGTTGCTCGAAGTTACCTTCATCGATTATTTATACGATAATCTACAAACAATAACATTCGAGAAGTCTTGTGATCTATGCTTGGTGAATCTACTGACATGTCGGAAGGTATACGCCTAAATCAATGACAAATCTTTCTCCCCGGGGTACCCAACCTCACGCCACCAGCTACATTCTATGGTCGCAAACGTGCCAATAAATCCATAACAGCCACAAGAACAATTCTCTGCTATTCCACGATTTGGCGGCAGAAAAGGAAACAGCCGAGCTGCATTTACCCCAGCCCTGAACTCTCTCGGAGAAGCCGACAAACCTTCCCACATACCACGCATGGCAGGGCAATCTCGCTATGACAGTCCAGTTCTCTTCCTTTCTCTTCCTGACCACCTTCGAGAGAGGCGGCTTTCGACCGTAATAGAAGAATAAAGCAAATCTGCTTTGATTTAGGAGACTTCGTAGATGCATTGTTTTATAGCAATAACGTTTAGAATCTATTTCTATGCGATTCTCTTTCTTAACCTCGTGTCACGTGCAAACGTGATATCGACGATTCTGTGTGACAAAGTGTATTCATACAGAGGAATGTATGGATATATGTATGTGTATGTATGTATGAATGTTTGTGTATGTGTGTGTAAATGTGTATATGTATGTACAATGTGTGTATCCGTACCTAAATATCAACATATACTCGTAAAAGAGTGCAAATAATGTAAATGTTGCCACACCACAGAAAAGGATATTGGTGCATGTACATAGACACACTACTGTATTTAAGGTGTTACTGTGTGTTGATGAATCGTATATATATATTTGTATGTGTATGTCTATGCATGTGGTAATCGGCGTGGAGAATGTAAACGGCCAGACGAGTTTGAATATTGACTAAAACTGTTGGTTATAATCATATACGCAAAGGCATGAATTCATATCTCCTTTCAACTACGAATAAAATAGCCAAGATAGGCAACCGGTATAGGAGAAAGAAGATCCTGAAATCAAACGCCGATTGACTTGGCATATATATGCGCGTACGCGCGCGCGCGCGTGTGTGTGTGTGTATTAGTAGATGTTACCAATGTTTTCTGAGCGAATGCCTTAATAGGTAGCATTAACAATGGTAAAATCATCACAGGTAAACAAACTTATGACCAATAAACATTTATATTTGGCGGGAGTGAAAATGGCAATAGCTTACATCATTTTTTAAAACAAAAATGGTAATGAAGTTGTATGAAATGTTTTGCTTTCGATGAGGAAAAAGTTTGCAAGTTGCAAATTTTGACAAAAGTTGACAACTTTGTTTAGCATTAATTAGTGGTTGATTGTAATTGTACAGCACAAGAATAATAAATACAAGAAACGATTCTTTCACATAAAATAATTCTTTAATATAATATAGTATGACAATTTTTTCCCAAACTGCGTCTGGATGACACACACACTCTCACTCACACACACTCACACACAGACATACACACACACACACATATATATATAGAGAGAGAGGGAGGGGGAGAGAAAGAGAAAGAGAGAGAGAAAGAAAGAAACATACAGACAGAGACAGAGATAGAGAAAGAGAGATGAAAGGACTGGGATAGATATGAACAGGCTGGGGTATATAGAATGATAGATATCAACATACTGAGATTTATAGAAAGATAGATATGAACAGACTGGGATAGATAGATATAAACATACTGTGATTGACAGATAGAATGAATATGCATTTGACATAGATCCCTAATCTTCTATGACATTCAGTTGTGTATTCCGCCATAAAAGAACGATTGTCATTTTATTTGATAAAGGATTCGTAATTCATAAATCATCGGAAAACTAAAACATATTCAAAAGAAATTACATTTATTGATTTAGATAAAGCAACTAAACATTAAATAAAGCAAAAAATCCAAAAAAATCAACGTTTCCGCTTTTAATACACAAAAAGTATATCATTCGTTTTTCACGAATAAAGTGTTGTTTTGTTTTAAATAAAATCAATAAATAAAGATAAAAAAATAATAAAAATTAATTAATAAACAAATATTCAAGTAACTTTCATTATTATTCTATGAAGGATATTTTAAAATGGAATATTTCAGAAATGAAATTGTAGACTTGATTGATTTTCAAAATATATTAATAAATTTTAAAACTTGTTAACTCTAACTTTTTTAAAGCCAAACTGGTGATCTATAAAGGCAATTCTGTTTCCAGTTTCAGGGCAGAAAATTACTTTATTGAATTACTAAGTAATTTAATTATAAAAGCTATCAGTAAAAATTGCTTATTTATAATGAAAGAAAAATACTGGTTGGAAATGTTTAATGAAAAACTTATTTGTCAAGTTTTGATTTTAAATCTGAATATGCGCATTAAATATTTCCATTAAGCAACCACCGCTCCGTTACCCAATAGATAAGAGGCAATGGTGATCGGCATAGAGAATTATGAGAAAAATGATAACTTCTCGGTGTAGATGGCAGTTTTGATGACAATTCTACGTAATATGAGCACGCAAACATGCAAACACACAAACACACGCGCACATACGAACACTTAATCCATTTTGTATAGAGAGAAGGATTATACCCATGAACAAAATTGTAAACATTTAAACATCTATGCAAATACATTCACATACACATACATATATATGTGTGTATGTTTAAAGTCACCAGTTTATTTAAGTTAGTGTAAAATATATAAAAATGCAGGCCTTTAAGACTTGTCAATTATCAACCAGGATTACACCAATTTTTGTTCATTTCTCATGAAATATACAAAATGACAAAATAGTAACGTGTGTGCAATGCAATGAAGTAAAGTCACGATGTGTGTTATATCTATCAGTATATATATATATATATATATATATATATATATATATATATATATATATATATATATATATATATGTGTGTGTGTGTGTGTGTGTGTGTGTGTGTGTGAGTGAAGTGTGAGTGTGAAGTGTGAACCTAAAGGACGAAACCGATTTTACTTTGTTAGGGAATTGATAAATGTTCAAAATTTATGCTATCTTGTGACGAAGTAGCAATCACACAAGTGCATTATATTTCAATACATGTGAGATTTCAAGCCTGTGCAAATGAATACAATGATACAACCCTTGTTTTAGAATCTGTGATTTTTAAATATAATAATATCATCACATTTACAAATACAAAACGGTACTAAAACTTGAATAAAAATTCACTACTTTGAGTTTCATGTTATCGATCCTCAGATTATTCACTGTACTCCTCTCCTTTCTTATATATATATATATATATATATATATATATATATATATATATATATATATATATATTCTCAATATCTACCTGGAAAATGGTTCTAATTCAGTAAAATACAATGCTCATTATAAAAGTACCTAGAGCAAAATAACGATATTTCATATATAGAATAAATTAAAACAGGGTAAAAACTCACCATTTTAACGTATCCTATCTTCAAGTGAGATTATATTGACATGCCTGAAGTTTGTTGAATTCAACTGAATAAATACCTGTTCTTAATGCAATATTTAAGTTACGTGATTATTACGTGGCTAACATACTTAGTCACGTGTTTCAATATGATGCCAAGATACAAAGTAAATATTTGCCTTCATGGCGACATTTAGCTACAAATTCTGATCTCTTATTCAACAGATTCTTAGAATTCAGAAAACTGATAATGTGATATTTTCCTCCAAGCACAATTTACAATGTTTTGATCCCTTGTTACAAGCATACGGCCTTTTAAAAATAGACCACTTAACCTCATGGTTCTTCACCGTACTTTTCTTTATATTTCCAGATGTACGTAGTCTTGTGCTATTTGCGTAGCGCTCATTCCCGAAGGAAGATTTGTGATTATTATATCTTTCTTTTCACGGTCGCTCTCTCAATCCTATATAGACTAGATCCTGTATTATCTTAGTTTATAGTTGAAATACTTATATATAAATAATATATATATATATATATATATATATATATATATGTATATGTGTGTGTGTGTGTGTGTGTGTGTGTGTGTGTGTGTGTGGTGTGTGTGCATTCATGTAAATAGAGAACTGTATTTACTGATTTAGTATGGTTTTGTTGACAGTTTATATATTATATATATTATATATATATATATATATATATATATATATATATATATATATATGTGGAGAGAGATAATCAGGCATATGTGAATTCCGGTTTCTATGTATGGATCTTCATAAATATAAATCATTTTATATATTTGGTATATATATTCGTCTTCGTATTTCGAGCACACACACACCCAAACACAGAGAATTTATGTATTTAAATATATGAGTAAAAGTTAAACAGTTTATTTGATTAGAAAAGCATAGAATCTTTGTCATCACTGTTTAACGTTACCCGCCAATTCAATACATTTTTCAAATCAAGTTGATAAGATTTTGGCGCTGGCTACTAAACTCTCTGGAGGTTCATTATCCAATATATGCTTCAGCTTTATATTACGTTCATATATATTTACAACACAAATACACACAACACACACATGCACACTCATACATAGTTGTTATTCATATATATGTATGTATATGTATATATTTATGCACATACATGTAATATATGTGCTTGTCTTAATATATATATATATATATAATATATATATATATATATATATATATATATATATATATGCACATGTGATTCGCCAAACTTGAAAAGTGAAAAATCAAGCGGTCAAGTTTGTATTGTTTATTCACATATATGGATGTATATGCATATATTTGTGCACACGTGCACACACACACAAACGCACACACACACACATATACAACACTCACACACACACCAGATAATATATGCTTGTTTTATATATGTATATATAATATGTGTGTGTGTATGTGTACATGTGTATGCATGTATGTGTGCGAGTTTTTGTTTGTGTGTGCGTATGTGTGTGTCTATATATACAAATACACATGTGATGCGCTAGCCAAAGATTCGATGTAGGACAAAGTGATATCTATAAGTCGTCAAATTTACGGTTTCCGATCCGCGGAATTTTTTAAATTCTATTAATTGGAGATTCCTTCCGTTTTTGTTGTACAAACATTACGTAATCTTACATATACATATACATATTTGATATATATAATATATGTAACACAAAGGACCATACATATATATATCTGTGTGTGTGTGTGAGTGTGTGTGTAGTGCACGTGTGCACAAATATATGCATATACATCCATATATGTGAATAAACAATACAAACTTGACCGCTTGATTTTTCACTTAGTTCAAGTTTTACACATATATATATATATATATATTAATATATATATAATATTAATATATATTAAGCATGTATGTGCATAAATATATACATATACATACATATATATGAATAACAACTATGTATGAGTGTGCATGTGTGTGTTGTGTGTGTATTTGTGTGTAAATATATATGAACGTAATATAAAGCTGAAGCATATATTGGATAATGAACAGAGAGTTTAGTAGCCAGCGCCAAAATTTATCACTTGATTTGAAAAATGTATTAATTGTAACGTTAAACAGTGATGACAAAGATTCTATGCTTTTCTAATCAAATAAACTGTTTAACTTTTACTCATATATTAAATACATAAATTCTCTTGTGTTTGGGTGTGTGTGTGCTCGAAATACGAAGACGAATATATATATCTATGAAGATCCATACATATTCACATATGATATATATTATATATTTATATATATATAACTGATCAGTAAATACAGTTCTCTATACATGATCATATACATACATATATATATATATATATAATATATATATATATATATTTATTATATATAAGTATTTCAACTATAACTAAGATAATACAGGATCTAGTCTATATAGGATTGAGAGAGCGACCGTGAAAGAAAGTAATAATCACAAATTTCCTTCGGGAATGAGCGCTACGCAAATAGCACAAGACTACGTACATCTGGAATATAAAGAAAAGTACGGTGAAGAACCATGAGGTTAAGTGGTCTATTTTTAAAAGGCCGTATGCTTGTAACAAGGGATCAAAACATTGTAAATTGTGCTTGGAGGAAAATATCACATTATCAGTTTTCTGAATTCTAAGAATCTGTTGAATAAGAGATCAGAATTTGTAGCTAAATGTCGCCATGAAGGCAAATATTTACTTTGTATCTTGGCATCATATGAAACACGTGACTAAGTATGTTAGCCACGTAATAATCACGTAACTTAAATATTGCATTAAGACAGGTATTTATTCAGTTGAATTCAACAAACTTCAGGCATGTCAATATAATCTCACTTGAAGATAGGATACGTTAAAATGGTGAGTTTTTACCCTGTTTTAATTTATTCTATATATGAAATATCGTTATTTTGCTCTAGGTACTTTATAAATGAGCATTGTATTTTACTGAATTAGAACCATTTTCCAGGTAGATATTGAGAATATATATATATATATATATATATATATATATATTATATATATATATATATATTAAGAAAGGAGAGGAGTACAGTGAATAATCTGAGGATCGATAACATGAAACTCAAAGTAGTGAATTTTTATTCAAGTTTTAGTACCGTTTTGTATTTGTAAATGTGATGATATTATTATATTTAAAAATCACAGATTCTAAACAAGGGTTGTATCATTGTATTCATTCGCACAGGCTTGAAATCTCATGTATTGAAATATAATGCACTTGTGTGATTGCTACTTCGTCACAAGATAGCATAAATTTTGAACATTTATCAATTCCCTAACAAAGTAAAAATCGGTTTCGTCTTTAGGTTCACACTTCACACCACACTTCACTCACACACACACACACACACACACACACACACATATATATATATATATATATATATATATATATATATATATATATATATATATATATATATACTGATAGATATAACACACATCGTGATTTACTTCATTGCATTGCACACACGTTACTATTTTGTCATTTGTATATTTCATGAGAATGAACAAAAATTGGTGTAATCCTGGTTGATAATTGACAAGTCTTAAAGGCCTGCATTTTTTTATATATTTTACACTAACTTAATGCATAAACTGGTGACTTTAAACATACACACATATATTATGTGTATGTGAATGTATTTGCATAGATGTTTAAATGTTTACAATTTGTTCATGGGTATAATCCTTCTCTCTATACAAAATGGATTAAGTGTTCGTATGTGCGCGTGTGTTTGTGTGTTTGCATGTTTGCGTGCTCATATTACGTAGAATTGTCATCAAAACTGCCATCTACACGAGAAGTTATCATTTTTTCTCATAATTCTCTATGCGATCACCATTGCCTCTTATCTATTGGGTAACGGAGCGTGGTTGCTTAATGGAAATATTTAATGCGCATATTCAGATTTAAAATCAAAACTTGACAAATAAGTTTTTCATTAAACATTTCCAACAGTATTTTTCTTTCATTAAAATAAGCAATTTTTACTGATAGCTTTTATAATTAAATTACTTAGTAATTCAATAAAGTAATTTTCTGCCCTGAAACTGGAAACAGAATTGCCTTTATAGATCACCAGTTTGGCTTTAAAAAAGTTAGAGTTAACAAGTTTTAAAATTTATTAATATATTTTGAAAATCAATCAAGTCTACAATTTCATTTCTGAAATATTCCATTTTAAAATATCTTCATAGAATAATAATGAAAGTTACTTGAATATTTGTTTATTAATTAATTTTTATTATTTTTTATCTTTATTTATTGATTTTATTAAAACAAAACAACACTTTATTCGTGAAAAACGAATGATATACTTTTTGTGTATTAAAAGCGGAAACGTTGATTTTTTTGGATTTTTTGCTTTATTTAATGTTTAGTTGCTTTATCTAAATCAATAAATGTAATTTCTTTTGAATATGTTTTAGTTTTCCGATGATTTATGAATTACGAATCCTTTATCAAATAAAATGACAATCGTTCTTTTATGGCGGAATACACAACTGAATGTCATAGAAGATTAGGGATCTATGTCAAATGCATATTCATTCTATCTGTCAATCACAGTATGTTTATATCTATCTATCCCAGTCTGTTCATATCTATCTTTCTATAAATCTCAGTATGTTGATATCTATCATTCTATATACCCCAGCCTGTTCATATCTATCCCAGTCCTTTCATCTCTCTTTCTCTATCTCTGTCTCTGTCTGTATGTTTCTTTCTTTCTCTCTCTCTTTCTCTTTCTCTCCCCCTCCTCTCTCTCTATATATATGTGTGTGTTTGTGTGTGTATGTCTGTGTGTGAGTGTGTGTGAGTGAGAGTGTGTGTGTCATCCAGACGCAGTTTGGGAAAAAATTGTCATACTATATTATATTAAAGAATTATTTTATGTGAAAGAATCGTTTCTTGTATTTATTATTCTTGTGCTGTACAATTACAATCAACCACTAATTAATGCTAAACAAAGTTGTCAACTTTTGTCAAAATTTGCAACTTGCAAACTTTTTCCTCATCGAAAGCAAAACATTTCATACAACTTCATTACCATTTTTGTTTTAAAAAATGATGTAAGCTATTGCCATTTTCACTCCCGCCAAATATAAATGTTTATTGGTCATAAGTTTGTTTACCTGTGATGATTTTACCATTGTTAATGCTACCTATTAAGGCATTCGCTCAGAAAACATTGGTAACATCTACTAATACACACACACACACGCGCGCGCGCGCGTACGCGCATATATATGCCAAGTCAATCGGCGTTTGATTTCAGGATCTTCTTTCTCCTATACCGGTTGCCTATCTTGGCTATTTTATTCGTAGTTGAAAGGAGATATGAATTCATGCCTTTGCGTATATGATTATAACCAACAGTTTTAGTCAATATTCAAACTCGTCTGGCCGTTTACATTCTCCACGCCGATTACCACATGCATAGACATACACATACAAATATATATATACGATTCATCAACACACAGTAACACCCTTAAATACAGTAGTGTGTCTATGTACATGCACCAATATCCTTTTCTGTGGTGTGGCAACATTTACATTATTTGCACTCTTTTACGAGTATATGTTGATATTTAGGTACGGATACACACATTGTACATACATATACACATTTACACACACATACACAAACATTCATACATACATACACATACATATATCCATACATTCCTCTGTATGAATACACTTTGTCACACAGAATCGTCGATATCACGTTTGCACGTGACACGAGGTTAAGAAAGAGAATCGCATAGAAATAGATTCTAAACGTTATTGCTATAAACAATGCATCTACGAAGTCTCCTAAATCAAAGCAGATTTGCTTTATTCTTCTATTACGGTCGAAAGCCGCCTCTCTCGAAGGTGGTCAGGAAGAGAAAGGAAGAGAACTGGACTGTCATAGCGAGATTGCCCTGCCATGCGTGGTATGTGGGAAGGTTTGTCGGCTTCTCCGAGAGAGTTCAGGGCTGGGGTAAATGCAGCTCGGCTGTTTCCTTTTCTGCCGCCAAATCGTGGAATAGCAGAGAATTGTTCTTGTGGCTGTTATGGATTTATTGGCACGTTTGCGACCATAGAATGTAGCTGGTGGCGTGAGGTTGGGTACCCCGGGGAGAAAGATTTGTCATTGATTTAGGCGTATACCTTCCGACATGTGCGCATGTACAGATTCACATGGGCAAGCAAACCCACCTCTTCAGATCAGAGCACTCAACCCACGTTAGCATATTAGTACATATACAAGACTTCTCGAATGTTATTGTTTGTAGATTATCGTATAAATAATCGATGAAGGTAACTTCGAGCAACATGTTGGAGAACAGCCAAATGTTTTGCACAAATAAGTTAATATTTTGGTGTTTATCGTATCGTCATCAGAATGTCTCTGCCAAAATCAGAGATTGAATTAATGCAAAAGACTGAATGAAATCAGTAAATGTTTGTGAAGAAATTCAGGAATATATGTAGATTTTTCTAGAGTGTTAAAAACTTCTGGTGCCGGTTGTGCTTTTCATTATTGGAACACATGAAACGGTCCTAAAAGACTTGCAAAGAATTTTAAAGAATTGAAAAGATTAGGAATAATCGAAACCATATAACGAAAAATACTAAAATTATCAAGAATACCGAGAAGAGTTCTGGAGTACTGAGTTGATTTGTTATCACATGATCTCTGTGGAAGTTGATACAACTGATGTGAATATTCAATTAGACAAACTAATTAATTTTCTTAAAATATGACCCAAAATACATATCGTGTATATTTGCGTATAAGTCAATATCGTATATAGGTCGACCTTGATTTATGGTCATGAATTCGTTAATCTTTGGAATTTGTAGAGGCGAACGTTTTTTCTTGTTCTTCCATTCTATTAGGATTTCAACTTCACAAAATTATTATTCCTGTATAAATCAATGCTAATTTCTTGATTGATTTATTTTTTAATGGCACTTCAACTCGTTTATAGTTATTTTCTGCTATTCAAATTTACATTTCTTCAGAATTGTTGTAGTTTTTTCTTCAGAATTTGTTTTGTTCACAGTCTGATCGAATACGAATAATTTCAAACATATCTATTTGATCCATTACTTAACGGTACTACCATCTGGGTCTAAGTGGACTGGGAGTAATAGCAATGGAGAATTAATCTACATCTCTTAGAATTCCAGAACTAGAGTTTCTCATCGGAGGTAGTTTTAGGGTATTTCCTGAACACGTTTTTGGGGGATGTCTACCCTCCCTGAAGGGGAGAAGAAAACTGTGAATTCAGATCAGCTTTACTTGTGCTTAAAAGTTGACCTTTTATCAAACTCTGTCTGTGGAGAAGTTGGATAATATATACAATAATTTAACTTGAAATAAATCTATCCAGAATTAAGTGCACAATTTTATTTTCAGGAAAGATTTTGTGGAGGACTATTGATGAAGAGGAAATGTAGGTTCACTACGATAATCCAAAGTCACCTTAACATAAAAATACAAAATTATTATGGCACAATTTTAACAACTTCGTCATGATTTGAACTCGATTCCATTCTTAAAACGATAATTGTTATTCTATTCTCCTAATTCTTTGTTTTCTTGCAAAAAAGAAAAAAAAAAAAAACAAACAAACAAGAAACAAACGCAAATTAAATAGCTGAATCAAAAGGAATTGAAATTACTGAGAAAAAAGATATCGAAAATTGGTATTAAATTTTTCTAGGCATCTAGACATCGTCACTTCATGACTTCATTGGGCAAAAGTCTTCATTTGGGATTAAAAAAAAAAATTAAACATTGAATCTTCATGCTTTTTTGATTATTCTACATATTGCTAATTAAGTCGTAAGTAATCTTAGTGGAAACAGAAAGGTTGGTTGATCTAGAGTAAACAGTTGGATTGTTTGAATGTTACGGGACGAGGAATTACTTTCTGAAGAAAGGAATTGGAATTCAAACCAGCCCTTCTCTGCTTTAAAAGGAATTGACCTTGAATCATTCTAGTCGTGTCGGAAGGCTCGGTGAAATACTCAGACGCATAAGTACTCTTCAGACGTATTCATTTTTTTTAGAAAATGGACCCTAGTAGGGAGTAATTGAATCTTAACATGACAAAGTTCAAGAGCTGTACAAACATATGTGTTGTTATACTTCAGTCATTTAAAATATTAAAATAGAATCAAGGTTTGAGAATTATCAATGTGGCTAATATCCATTTTAGTCTTTTTTTATTACACTTAATTGATAGATAAATAGAAGAAAGGAGAATGGACAGATTAACGAGGGAAGAGAGGAATAGGGAAATAGACCGATAAGAAATATAGGAGATATATCGTCAATGATGAAAGGCTTCGAAGTAGAATGACGAGCGATAACAAGCACAGAAAGAAAAAGAGATTGAAGAGATATAGATATGAAAACAATATATATATATATATATATATATATATATATATATATATATTATTATAATATATATAAAAAAGAAATGAATCCGACAATATGAGTATGAAAAGGTGGATGAAAACATCACAATGCTGTTAAAAGAGAACAATTTAAATTATAAATTGTTTTCTTCTTTAACAGCATTTGGGATGTTTCATTCAACTTTTCATACTCATATATATAATAATATATATATATATATAATATATATATATATATATTACTTTTTCATACTTTTCATACTCATATATATATTATATATATATATATATATAATATTTGTGGTACGAACAAAAAATGAATAGTTTTTCAATATTAAAATATATCAGGATATTCTAAAAAAGACCCCTTTTTTTTCGGGTCACGGTCTCGTCAGAGAAGAATTCCGCGACAGAACAAGTATAAAATAGGAATGACAACTGAAAGCCAAAAGTAGGAAAGGAAGAAAACAAGACCAAAAAAATTATCGTATAACTGTTTTCTTCACATGTGGTTGGTGGAATTAAAAATGGTTGGACTAAAAAAGAGTAAGGAATAAATTGATTTTGTGCACAATGAGCAGGAAGGGAATTTACTGATGTGGAGAGCTCCGAATGCATCTAGATTGTAACTCGTTGGTTGAGGCCCTCCAAGATAGTGAGCTTGAAGAGTTTATATTGCTTAGGCACAGGGCGTTATCCATAGATGTGCCGATGGCGGAGTGGGAAATTTGATTGCTCAATGTTGCAGAGCAGTCCAAGTTATTTGTGCGGGTAGTAGAGGGATATGTTAGTTTACTCTAACTCCAAAGCTCTGGGTGTGGCCCGTAATATAGAAAATTGAATGCGCATATGGTGTGGGGTACTTCCTTATAAGATTGAGGGTAAAAGTTTATTAGATTTGAGAACAAACTCGCAGCTTAACAGAATTGCAGCAACTGTGTTGATGCATCAAGTAGTTGCATATAGGTGTTCTTGCCAATTCAAAGTAATTTAAGATACACGGGCACTTCTCTGGTCCAAATTTTAGGATTGGTGATATAACTGCGTGAACATTAGTATCTAATGGATGGTGGGATAATCCCATTATATATTATATATTTTATACTATATATATTTATAATAGTTATATTATAATATAAATATATATATATACATTATATCATCAATGGGAGGATGATCTGTTTTTAGTCTTATTATTATTAAATTATATATATTTATTTATAATTATATATTTAATATAATAATAGAAGGAGAGAGATAGAGAGATGAGAGAGAGCGGAACAGAGGAGGGAGAGAAAGAGAAAAAAAAAAAAAAATGAACGGATGAATTTATTGGAGACGATATATGCAAGGCGAATTATATATATATATAAATATATATGTATATATATATATATGTATTTAGGTGCTACAAAAGCCACCATTTTAAAATCGTCAACATTGTATTAATGAGAAAATTTAACAACTTTTAATGACATTTTTTTGACAAATGAGAAAGAATATATTAAAACGATACGTTTTTATTGATTTTTTTTAATGATGAGTTTTAACAAACGCAGTATAACTGGAGCCACAGAAATCATGGAGAACAACAATAGTCAACATATGGTCTTTGGTTAAATATCTGCTGGGTAGATTTTGGAAAGGCCAACTAAGACTATTTAAATTCTCATGTGTTCATATCTTATTATCTGTCGATCGATCTCTCTAATCATTATCTCAGGTCTGTTAACTATCTATTTATCTAAATTCGGCATAGTACTATGTAATGTATGTATGTATGTATGTATGTATTTAATCTATTTATCATCATCTATTATCTCGAGTCTGTTATTATTATTTATCGTACATCGGCTGTCATATGTGATTGTTTGTATGTATGTTCTATCTATTAATCTGATCTATTCACAAGTCCAGTTAAATTAATGTTAGTGTATCTTATTTACTAATTCTTATATTATTTTTTATTGTATATTAAACCATTATTATTTAATATCTGCGACTAAATTGATAGCGACTTCATTTATCCGTTCACTTTGGCCAATGGTTGCCTTTACAAAGTTTCATGACGTTTAGGCACCATAACCTTAAAATCCCAGTAGCTTAGATTTCCTAAGTTGTTAATTTGTACGAAAGCTATATGCAAGTGCTATGATTCAAAACCGCTTCTACATCTTTCCCGCATCACCATTACTCACACCAGGCACCACGATACTTCACAGGTTGGAATATTTAGCTTGCTTATTCTAAATCTTGATTCTGATTTATCCATGTTCTTAGTGTCATATCTGAAAGTAAATTTTTATGGGACTGAGTCAGATTTGGCACAAGGCTATTTAGTGGGCTGCTCGTGAATAATATTGTCAGATGAAAATTTTTCCTGGTAAATATTAATATTATATATATTAAGAGAGACGCGAAGAGAGAGAGAGAGAGAGAGAGAGAGAGAGAGAGAGAGAGAGAGAAGTGGGAGTGAGCGAGTTGGGATTGAGGGAAAAGTAAAGTAGGGAGATTAACGAGAGAGAAGAAAGAGTTGTGTAATAGTGGTTAGTTTTTTCCCAGCACTCTCGCCCAGTTATAACCGTGAAGTTGTATGTGTGACTCAAGGCCGCGTTTAATTGGAACCATACTGCCGTAACAAGTGGATCGTAAAAATTAGCATCAGTTGCTGCTCGGCATAATTCATTTGGGAACCTCAGTTTACTTTTAGCAAAATGGGCACAAGTCTGCAGGAGACAGTCTACGGAAAATAATCGATAAGCTTTGGGGGCCACCTGAAGGATGTAACTCGTAATTGTCTGCTAGTCTGGGATAGATGAAGATTATAATGAAGAGTGGCAGTATGATATGGAATGAATGACAGAAAATAGTAGTAAATAGTTTAATTTTACCCAGATTCCACTTTTCATCGGTCGAATGTAAATCGTTTAGGCATAATGATTGAAATTTAATGCGGAAACCACCTCCCGTAACAAGTGGGAAATCTAGACCAGCTATGTCGGCGATTTCTTTTGGGAGCTCAGGGATTGAACTTGGCACTTTTAGTGAAATGGGACAATATTCTATGAGGGTTATAATAATTACATGAAGGTTAAGTTTGCGCCAGGTTAGAAAGTATGAAGCACTGCAGTAAAATAATAAGTCCACTGCTATCCTAGAAGATGATGTAACACAAGAGGTGCATTGAGAAAGGATAAAGTAGAAAACATCCAATCAACCGTTTTTCTTTATGTATCCGCAGAGCAATTGTTATACCAAACAATATTCTGCAGACACAGAGTACTACTCTGATGACTATATATCCCTTGATGCGCCATACTATTTGCCTTTGCCAACTAAGCTGAATGTTTAGTAACATACATGTCTTATGCCTGGCATGCAGCAATGGTTACTTGAATGAGACAATCCCCGGGGGGCGGTTTAGTAAACATGTTTCTGACATTATAGCCTTCTATCTGTAAGATATAAGTATCGTATTATTTAATTATTCTATATGTATCAATCTATAGCGCACGCGCTATAGCACACATCTATAATATATAGGCGCTCGTGGTGTAGATAGTTATCGTCGTAAGAAATAAACAGCGGCGACGAAGGTCAAATCCTGGGACAAAGCCCTGTTTGGATTATCACATTGCGCTAATAATTCTTTCGTCAGTGCAGGATGCGACACATAGTGCAGTTTAACAGGTTTGAATTCACGGTTTTACACTTCTCATAGATACATTTACTATAATAAGGTTAAAGAGCTCAGTGTGCTCTACTATTTTCCCATAGCTGTGACGAGAATTTGGATGCATCCCTTCTCATTGGTATTAGCGGTATGTGAAACTGCAACAGCCTAGTCAAGGATTTGACTTCTTGCTACGTGTCATTCCATACGAAGATACCATTAACACAACGGAAGTGACCACAGGAATACTGTGAAGAGTAGTAAAATTGATTACAAAACTATTGGACCAGGAGAAGATTCTAGGAAGAAAAATAATTGTACTCAACAAAAGAAAATCAACAGGTTTCGGAAGAATATAGATTTCAAAAATATTGTATACAGTTCATCTTTTATAAATAGTTTTAATAAGCAGATCGGCATTCATCAGGTTCAAACGTTGCATGATAGATATTTAGAAAGCTTCCTTGTTATTCAAGGAAAATTTGGAGCCTAAAAGGGGATTCTAGAAGACATAAATTCCACCCCTTCGAGAAACTCGATAGAGCAATATCTCTTTCTTCTCTTTCTCTTCTTTTTTTCTGTCTTGTCGCGAGCCCATCGTTGAAAATTAGACAATTTCAATGAGCAATCTTCTATACTCCACATAATATAGAGCATTATATGACGTTGTACATCAATAAAAGACTGGATTTGCTTAAAATATAAAGAACATAATGCTTATACAAAGCTAAGATTTTGGCATCTTAATAAAATCCAAAATTACAACAATTTCTACAAATGTATTGAAGGTATACAAATATCTTAATATATATAAAATATAATAGTTAGTTTGTTAATAAATTTCGAATAGGTTTACTCTTTAACGATATTATAGTAAGTATTAATAATCTTTTGCTATAGTTTCTGTAAACACATAAGATCAGAATGTTATTTAGGCCATGTGTGACCATGTATGTTTACACTACTCGTGCAAGGAGCAACTCCAAGTAATTCATTAGAGGAAAATTCAGACTGGTTTTCAAGATTGTAGAACTTTTTATTACCCTATACAATTACTGTAGCAGAAGCGTGCCTAGTTATTTCCCATAGCAGGGGAATGAATGATTTATCTAAAGGGCTTTAACTCGAAGTGAACGTTAGACAGACGTTGTTGTTTGAACTTCTGCAAATAGTTCATTTCTCAACGAGTAACCATTACAGTATACACCCATCCTGGAGACTCATGTCTAACAAGATCAAGACTGCATCGCAGCTGGTATTCGAAATATATTTGTGATATCAAATTAAATTTTTACAGCGAACGATTACAAAATCGTATTGTTGTGAATAACAGATTAAACCCAACAGACAAAAAAAAGAAAGTTACAATTAGAGTTAAAGATTTTTCTTTGAAAATTTCTCGGAACTTTTTAGAGAAAGTATATTCGTTATATTTATGGTGCGTGGCACTTTGAGATTGATGAACGAAGAGGTAATTATGTTCGTTTAAATAAGTTGAGCAACTAGAGTAGATGCTACCAAATCCAAGTGAATAGCATTTCGAATTTTTGGCGATTCGCTTCTCCCTATGAAACTTTTGGTACGTCTATAGACGCAGCCAAACAACCTGCAGTGAGATATATATATAAGTATATAATATATATATATATATATATATATACTATAATTAATGAACGTACATTTGTTTATAATAGCATTACACAAGACACACCACACACACACACACACACACACACATCACATATATTATATATTGTAGGTAATATCAATAAAATTGTCGGGGGCCTAAAGTCAGTATACAGCAGGCAGCGAGGAAGAGATCTGAATCCCTCTTTAACACTACGCTAAACTAATGGGAGACCCAACCTAACATCACTCACTTACACACAGATAACCTAGTGCTACTCACATATGCTGAACTGGTCGAAAGGGTGCCTAATCGAGGAATTTGGATGGTATTTCGACAGAGCTGATGATTAAATCCAATTTTTGTGACCCTGGGTTTAATGCGGATTACTCATTTCTCTCTGAAGGGATGCCCCTCACATGATTCCAATAATATATATATAAATAATATACTATATTATATACTTATAATAATATACTATATAACAGGTTCTATTATTGATATGAGTTCCACTAATAATATCGCAAAGAAACGTTGGTCCTACCAACTATTCCTCCAGTCACTGTTTGATATATTATATATTAATTATATTATATATATAATATACATAATCTATTAATATATATTAACTATCAGCTAGATAGACGTATAAAGTACAAGTCGTGAACGGACGCTGATTTGAAAATTCTGTTTTCGTTGTACTTGATGATCACACAGAGCTAAGCGCCGCTGACTTAATTACGCTATGCTACAACTATAGTTATAATAACTATTTCATTGAACATTGAAATACTTCTTATTTAATGAGATATAAAACTATATAAATAACTATATTATTATTATTATATAAATATATATTAATATATATATAATATATATAAAGAAGGAGATTATTGGGTATGTACCTGTCCAAACGGGAGGTTCTCGACGATTTAAAGAATCAAGATGAACAATTGATATTGTTATCTTATACTAAGAAACTCAATTTGGTATTAATTCTTACTGAATTAAGGGAATCATTATATTAATTAAAACCGAAAACAAGACGATTTTTTGAAATCTATGTATAAATTAGCTGCTACTCGCTGATATTCCAGCTACATGATCAGACATCCCCCTGCCTTCCGGTCCGTATTCGTTAGCCTCTAATTTTATATGCGTCTTTTGAATGCGTGTTTATGTAAAAAAAAAAGTAAACCTTTATATCAACTTTTTTACAGAATATTTTTTTTGGAATCAAAATATTCTTTTTAATCAGCGAGATCAATTTTGAATTGACATATGCGAATTAGAAATTACAAAAACTTGATTGTAATGAGATCCTTACAACGAAAAGTTTAAATGAAAAATCTTAACGATTAAAAAGGGGATTCATTAGAATAGCATTGAATTTAAATAGTATCACATTAAATACTCAAAAATGTTTTATTGAACTGATAGAATAACGGTTATCTTTTTCCGGACTATTTACGGTTCAATTTTTGTAGCTTCTTAATATGTGTTGAAAGAGAATGAACAATAATCTCTCATAAATATGTAATATTTGATTGACTTTTTTATCAATGGATTCATATTAATTAACACCGTTAAATTATATTTTGCTTAAGTCAGTGCTAGCAATTCCGTCAGTTGTTTTTTTCATACTCACATTTGGACATGAGATGACTAATAACTAACTAGACTAGCTAGGCTAAACTCTCTTCTCTCTCGATGTTCATGTCTGTACTGTCCTGTCTGGTTCGTCTCTCTCGCGTCTGTCTGTGCATCTTATTGTCTCTGTGCAATGAGAATTTGGGAGGGAAATATCATCTTTACACGATAGGTTTTATAAATATGTTTACGTACATGACAGATGGTTGCTAATTGCATACTACTTTTGGACATCATGGATTTTATAATGATCTTGTGTGTAAATGACGTTCTAATAGTCATTGTTTTACTCTGGTAACGTATTAACAGCAATCCTTATAC
>CM042148.1:6550265-6620265 GCA_023376005.1 Doryteuthis pealeii
ACTCATTCGTAAATTTTCTTGAAACCACATTTCCTGCTGAGTTGATGCATGGCACTTAAAAACATAATTCAAAATAAGCAGCTGTAGTTGATTGTCCATAAACGCGTAGCTAACTTTGTACTCGCATTCTAATGCTGAGAATGGAAGACTATGCGGAGCCTTTGATACTATATAACCCAATACAACCGTGTCCATAGTCGGGTTATCGGAGTCCTATTACAGTAACCCACCGAGTTGTCTGCGTAAGGAGGGTGCTTTAAGATACCCTGCAGGACGAAAATCAAGACTTTCAAAGAGCGGCAGGAAGCTTTTTACGGCGGCATTCAAGCACTGAATGTTGGACCCCTTATTAACTTTGTCCGGTTATCCAACTAGAGAAGGACAAAACCTCTGGATATAATACTTACACTGACGTGCGAATATTGTTTAACGGTGCCTTCAGCCTGTCACCAGATAAACATCCTGAAGAATATAGAAGGTGGTATTTGTGTTGTACAGCGATGTCCACTATAATACCATAATGTACAAATGTTTCTTGCGATCTTCATTACCAGACTATTCTCTTGCAAAAAAAATCACATAGCGTGGGTATGTAACTACACACGCAGACCTGACCGCTGGAAAGCATGCAGTTACATACCTATGCATTTGCACGGCGGAGTCTTATCCTGGCATCGTGTTGCGTCTCTCTTTGACCGGTGGGAACTCTGGGCGTTGAGCAGACTTTATGGCAAGAGCGCTACTCATCCAAGATAATGGGATAGTGCCGGCAAAAATGTGCACTAACTTTGCGTGTCATCTAACCCTGATTGGTTCCTGCGGGCTGACGATAGGTCATTTTTAGCTAGAAGCGTTGTAAGATTGTTAGTGGGGCCGACAGTATCTGCTAAAATATTATTCGTTTTGTCCTATATATATTGTATGTATGTATGTATGCATGTATGACGACAAAGCATTCTAAATATGATTACTAAGCTTAGGTTAGTTTTGACAGAGGTCACTCATAAGATGCCCCAATGAAATCGAACTCAATTACTCATGAAGCAATAATCTATGGGATCAGCCTCTCTATGTATGAAGTGTTGCCAAAAGGAGTATGACGAAGGAATTTATCCTTTTCTTCTTTTTGCGCTTCATAAAAAACAGTTTTCAGCGTGAGTTTTCAGCATGCAGCGCACTTTTACTCTTTGCAAAACATGAAATTGCCAAGTCTGTGCACAGTAGATGTTGAAGTATAAAACAACGAATTATAATTTGATGGCCTACATCTCGAAATTGAATATTGTCATCGCATGACATCATTTTGGTATAATATACATGATATCGAGCAATATCTGTGCTTGAAGCATTTTATGCGTGAAGAAAGACGGCTACATTAGTCAGTCCACGCACTATATTCAACATGTATCAAAGAAATAGAATCAACCCATGAATTAAATATGCACTGCAAGCCGCAGGTTTTACGTCAATGTCCTTTTCTAGATGCGATGCTTAAAACAGCACGGACCTATCTCTACATAGATTTAAAAATCAGTATCTCACCAGAATCTTGGTATCCATCACAGCAGGAGTGTGCTAGATGGCCCATTGACCTCTAATAGGTTGATCACTTTTTGATATGTCTTAATTTTCATTCTACCGACGTCTTGTCCACCACTTCGTCTCAGGTAAATCAGTTGAACGCTAAGGTAACATGGTTCGAGTGGATCTGACTATATATTGCTCAAATTTATATCGCCATGTCTTTCTTCTAGATGCGATAATTTTTCAAAGATTTTTGATTCTGTATCAGAGCGACAATCGCACTACTAGAGGGTCGTCCGCCAATCATAGGTGCTTATGTTTTACATTCTGTGAGTGTTTAGTCACCCTGCCTCATCAAGTCAGTCGAGTGAATCATCCAGTTTAGTTCAGCAATACCATCAGGCTGGAAGTAATGTTGTTATATTGCTACCAGTGATCAACACACACACACACACCACACACACACACACACCACACAACACATATATATAGATATATATATATATATATATATACTTATGTGTATGCGTGTGGCGTGCGTGTATGTGTGTCTGTGGGTCGGCTGAAAGTTAATGGCTGATAAAAATCTCCCACTGGAATGTGCTAAAACGGTGTTTATTTTCAACATATTACCCTTTGTGGTCCACGATTTCTTCCATAGATGTTACAGTGTTTGGATACCATTGGTAAAAATAGTCATCAACAACATCATATGAACATTCAGTCTACCTTCGTATATCAAGCATAAGCCAATGAACCTCCGATCACTTGAAATAGAAGTGATGTATAAGAGTGTGTATTTTCATAGCCCAGGCATATCGACACGAACCATTTTCAACGACGATGAAGTATAAGCTCTAGTCAAGTGAAAGGAAGGGAGAGCTTTAATAACATTTCCTAATAAAAGGTTTCAGCACTGAATATTCTCAATGGAGAATAAAATTGCCAATCGATGAATTCATTGAGGCACAAATAAATCTATCTATCTATCTATCTATCTATCTATCTATTGCGCTAGGTAGCTAGTGTATATATGCATGTATGTATGTATCTATCTATCGTCAATATATCTATCTTAGTTTAACAATATATTCATATCTATCAAACATATATTATACCTATTTCAGTCTATTTCCCACAGTTTATAAGATTTTGTTTCTGTCTATCTTTCTATGTCTAATGTCTATCTATGTATCTATGTATCGATGTATCTATCTATCTAGTCTTTTCGTATCTCTATCTATCTATCTCATAAGAGTAATATTATTTCCTATCTACATTAAACGCGACAATGATACTACCCGCATTTACTACATCGATATTTGCATTAGGCTGAATTCATCTTTTATTGCAACTATAACTTAATTTATTGCGACAGTTTAGACCGCAGTAATTTTACTCACTGCATCATTGTAGCGCGTTTCTAAAAAAAGGATTTACATGCAATTTAAATATATGTTCAACTAGATACTATTAAACAAAACAATGGGAAAAATACAAAAAAAAAACAAAAAAACTTTTCCTCTTATTGAAACACGAAAATATATGATAGATTTATACCAATCTTTTATATACATTGAAGGTTATTTTTTTGTTATAACATTGTGATGATCTGAATTTGAAAAAAAGAAAGAAAAACTAATTCTGAAGTGCATTTAGAAATATTAATCCAGTACAATATACGTCCAAGCTATATAAAACTAATCTTATAATTAGTTTTATTGTTAATCGATATTTTTAATCATCATCACCATCACACTACCGCCATAACAACTGGCATTTATTAGTTCGTTCAGAGCTTGCTATTAAATATGTTGTGGATTGGCCTAGCGGTTATCATCCGTAACCAATATCCAGTTACCCAAATACGGACAAAATGTGACACAAGGTCATTTTCTAGCGAAGTAGTTAGTATCATTGACGTATAGAGTTCGAATTCAGATGTGGGTGTGAATGCGGTGTGTATAAGCGAATGTTTAATTCTAATAGGAAATGGAATCGTCCCAATTGGACAGGAATAATGTGTAAAAAGATTTATTGAGTGGCAAGTTACAGTGATGAACAGAGAGACTAAGTAGAAACTGAACAAACCACTTACCCATAAACTATGTTTTATCCCCTGGAAAGGGAAGCTGAACGCTACTATATACATCGCAGTTTTCATAGAAATCTAATTATTTCACTCTGTTTATATATATCTATCTATCTATAAATCATTTGTCTCATCTCGTATTATAACAACCAAATCAGCATACAATGCTTTACACAGTAAAGCTCGAACTCACTGTAATTGGGAATTAGCCTGCAAGAACATCAGTAGACACCTAGCCAATATTTGTTATTATTATTATTATTATTATTATTATTATTATTATTATTATTATTATTATTTCATACCCGTCAGAAGTTGTGGTTCACTGGAGGCTGAGTGACAGCAAGTTTCCTCAGTTTTACTCTTCTGAATATTATGGCTCATCTTAAAAATGCTGTTGTTTGGAGGATCTCAATTCTTTCTCGGGTTTTTAGTTCTTCTGACACTTTTCTAAATATTTGGGGACCGTTCCAGTGGCTCCAATTACAATTAGTACGCCCTTTACCTTCATGTTCCATAGTAATATTATTATATATTATTATTATTATTATTATTATTATTATTATACTCCGAGGGAATTTTCCACACCAGTTTTAACTGGTGTTTTTTCAGTGAAGTCTGAGTGACAGCAAGTCTGCTCAGTTCTCTAGGAATCTTTTCTGTGTTTTAGCTGACAGTGATTTTAAGTGATTTTAATAGGGATGCTACATTTAATGTCCAGTTATCTTTTCCATGCTCTTGAGAACCGTTGTAAAGGCTCCAATTACGCTTTGTATAACGTCAAATTCATGTTCTACAGCTTTTCCAGCAATCTGGCAATTCAAGTATTTGTATAGTTTTGCTTTCTTTCATTTTAATCTATGGTGCACTAGATCACATTTTCTTTTCTTCTTGTTAATTAACAATAGGTCTGGACTTCTGACAGGGACTTGGTGATCCGTTTGTATACCAAAATCACCAAGTTTTCCCACTAGTAGTAGCTGATGGCTTCCACTGGACAGTAAGTTTCTACAGCTTTGCCGAATTCTTCTCAGTATTCCAGCCGATCCCAACAGCCTGGACATTCTTAATTTCTCCTCAGATCTTCACTTTCTTTCTTTCTTTCTTTCTTTCTTTCTTTCTTTCTTTCTTCTTCTTCTTCTTCTTCTTCTTCTTCTTCTTCTTCTTCTTCTTCTTCTTCTTATTATTATTATTATATTATTATTATTATTATTATTATTATTATTAGCTACAATACTCGTGTTTCACTGTGACATATTTTTCAAATAGGTTTTTAATTTGCGGTCATGCCAAAAAATGACCTTGTTTGATTTCAGTTTCAGGCTTTTATATACAAGTACCGCCCTAAATAGAACCTAAGTGATACTATATCAAAATGAAGACTGTCACTCTATATATATGTGTATATGTGTGGGTGTCCTGTTTTTATTTTTATTTTTATTTTAGTCATCTTAATTTCACATTTTTTTGTCTGTTTACTTTGCTCGCATGTCTGTGTACGCGGCTTATTTTTTCAAAAGGAATAAAAAAAACTTTAACATATTATTGCACTACTTCATTAGAACTTGATAAGATTAAAATAACTTTTGGCTTTCTTATAAAAAATGTACACAAATTAATGCTTATATAATATATATATTGCCTAATGAATTGATAGTAGGAAGCACTGTTTAAAGTTGCCCCTTTTTCAAGGAAATAAATAGTGATGAGTCTTTACATGTCATAGAAGTCTGTCAGCACGACTTTTGTTAGTGACCTGAACTTTTTCTTTACCATAGTGTCAGTGTGTCTCCACTCCATGGACTTTTTTCGACTCAGACTTTTAGTGGAAAACCCATTTAGCCCATTTGTTTTTTCTAAAAAAATGGTTCTCCGTACACATCACGCATATTCTGTAAATTTCTCATGGTTTGTACTTCTCAGTACCCCGAATTTGATGACAGACCTCTGTTCAAGTCTGGGGCACAATGTGTAATTTGCTGTCATTTTGAATAGCCTCAAACCAAATATTTTAGCAAGATCAAAATAATTTTTGCCTATAAACTAATTTCAAATAATGCAGAGTTTACATTTATGGAAAAAAAAATTCTGAAAAAAAAAGAAGCCATTTTGTCGTTTTAGAAAAATTCCTTTATTTATTGAATGACCCTCGTATACAAATTAAAATAAAAACAATAAAATTACAAATGAATAACACAGAACATTTATCTACTAAAATCTGTTTAACAAAATCATTATGCCATGTTAGATATTATGTGGTTGTGATAAAACTCCATTTGATAGTACATATATTAAGCATTGCTCGTTGATCATACGTATTAAACGTTTTAACATCATGTAAGCCATTTTAATGTTTCCATCGCTTCAGTAAAAACGTAGAGCGCATTTATTCATATAGGTTATTATTATTATTATATATTATTATTATTATTATTATTATTATACTCCGTCTAGGTGTTTTTTAACGCCAGTAGTAATCGTGTTTTTTTTACTATAGCCCTTGTGACAACAAGTCTCTTCAGTTCTTTAGGACTCTTCTAAGTATCTAGGTGAGCAGTTTTGTGGTTTGGACTGTCTGAACTCTTCCTCTAATTTCTAGTCACTCCTGTCCCTTTTCAAGAGATTATATTATTATTATTATTATTATTATTATTATTATTATTATTATTAGAAGAAGAAGAAGAAGAAGAAGAAGAAGAAGAAGAAGAAGAAGAAGAAGAAGAAGAAGAAGAAGAAGAAGAAGAAGAAGAAGAAGAAGAAGAAGAAGAAGAAGCTGTGTTTGTTGGATTGAGAAGTGATTAAAGACTTTATAAACACTGCGAGATTCTTCGCTGCTCATGTCTAGCGGTCATAAACTGTCACGCTCTCTCCACACCGGAATCCTAGGAGGTCCACCATTGGGAACAGCTTGGAACGCCGCGATAGGGAGTAGCGCAAAGCAAGAGAGACGTTTGGAGAGCGAGGAGTGCGGGGAGTGTTATTCGATCGTCGGCATCAAGTCGTTTCGCTGACAGAGACATGGTAGTGCAAGGAATGAAAAGAAAAAAGGCGGGGAAGAAAAAAAGCACTTTTCGAAATATAAAAAGAGACAGATATTATGCAAGTAAAGCCGGGTAAAGAGTAAATGGAAAGAGAAATGAAAAAAAGTGAATAAACAAAAAACAAAAAGCAAATAAAATTCGAGCTTGTTTCTTCATTTCGATTTGTTGCTTTCACGCGTGTTGGACGTGTGACATAACTAATGATTTACCTCACCCAGTGGCGAGGCTTAGAATACGCTGACTGTATCCCTTACTGAGAGGTAAGACCCCCTAAAAAGGGTGTGTCCTGGGTATGACACTAAACTCCATCTGATGGTTACTGGAGATTTGGGGGAGTGTGGAGTATCCCTTCATTCATATACTCCTAGATCGAAAGAGATCCAGAGTGGTTGTACCTGTTAGGGTCTCACAAAAGAGATCTGTTTAAAAAATCCTTATTCGATAGGAATACTTAATGCCAATAACTGTAAATTGTTTCTATTAAGAATAATTACTTTGAAGCTATAATTATTTTTTTAAATCACTTGAAAACATATAACAATCAAATGACTATCAGATATAAATAAGTACTTGAAGCCATATCATTATTACTACGGAAAACTGAAATCGACAAACTGAGTTCGAATTCCAGTCGATGTTGTTTATACTCTCTTTGCTGTATTAATTCTACCTGAAAAGGGCAAAATTATACCATTCGCCAAATATCTTAAGAAAATGTCTCGTTACTGCACCATATGAGACAATGCGTGAGCACTCGGACAAATCACACACCCATATTTTCGCTTACTTTACTAAACTGTATAAAGCTATTACTTTCATCGTCAACTGTAACAATGTACAATTCCATTTTTCCATGCTGTCATGTTATATATAAAGCTGATGTGTCTGTTTGTTTATTTGTTCGGCCTGGGTTCTACATAAAATGTATAACCAAAAAACAACCACTTCTTCACACCTAAAATAAGTTTATGGTTAGCCTGCTATATAGGCAAAAACCCAACCTATACACCACGGGCAAGATGTGACACAATATCAATTTTTAAGTGGAGTAAAGCTGATTTGAAATCAGAATTTTATTTCTCCTAAACTGGTTATCTTACGATGTTCTACAAGAAGATATTTTGCCAGAGGGATCCGGTGATATAACAGATAGAAAGAAACAAACAAATACATTAATTGATTAAAACAAGAAGTGAAACGCAAATAGTCTCATCCAGGATTTGAATGCAAGTAACCGATTCTATTTCAACGATTTTAGATATTTGGCTACGTCTGCCTGCATATAAACTCGACAAACAGTAAGAAATTTTTCAAATCAGGGTAACTGATTTGCATATTTTGTTTTAAAAAAATCACACATGAAAAAGGAAACAAGTTATTAGAAAAATAAGATTGGAAATAATTAATTATGTTTCATCATTTATTTCCAATCTTATTTTTCTAATAACCGTTTTCTTTTTTTTTAATAAGTGATTATTCTTTGATAACTTTTATAATACAAATCATTTGTATTAGGAATACTTGATGTCATATAACAAATGCACATAGTGCAAATACCCTTGAGAAAGGTATGCATCCAACTACTCTCCCTCCACATATGGGTAAATAGTAAGGCATACCTTTAACCTTGACTAGGTAACCAGTCTAGGAGAAGGAAAACTCTGAATTCAATCCTGTTAAACGCCGCTTAAGAAATTGACATTCTGTCACATCCTGCTCGTGTGGAGAATATATATATATTATATATATATATATATATATATATATATATATATATATATATAACCGTGTGTAAAACCAAAAGTAAAAAAAGAAACTCTTGAAACAACTACACAAAAGTATTAATATGATGTACAACGAAAAACAATTTCTTAATTTCTAGGCATGAAATAACCCTAGACGGGTTGACATGCCGTTAATATCAATTCATCCATCCCTTATTACTTGTAATTAGTGAGTTTAATCGTAACTATGTGTTCTATATTAGCGGCCTTGTACTAAATATTATGTCAATGCTTTAAGGTTAAGGACACCTCGAATAGTAAGTAGGTCATTGTCAGTGAGTTCGGTTTTCCCAGGGTTCCCATATTTATGACCTCGTGACAGACTAAACTAAACTTAGTAAATGACTACCAAACTGACTTGCTAACCATTACACTACGGGTGGCACCCTAGTCAGTAAGATGAGTATGGTTTTTTTCATGTTTTAATGTCTGGTTTAAAAGAAGATGATTAATGTTTTGTGTCTGTTGAAAGGTAATAAAATACGTAAGGTTAGTATCATATGATTGCAAGTACTGGGCGAGATTCATCAGAATAATTCCTTGAAAATGTAATCAGGAAACGAAGAAAAGGTGAAGAGAAAGAATCTATTCAAAAAACCATTAAAAATACAAAAAAAGAAAGAAAAACAAGAAAAAGAACAACAAAAAAAAAAAGAAAAAAGGGCGGAAGTTGATATCTACGTTATGAAATTGAGGCTACCATCTGGCTGACTTTGTATTTACTTTTAGTGTTCCTTGGTGTCTTTTTCATGTGTTTAAAAATGAAGAATGAGTATATTTATCAGCATTAGTGTTCAGTTTAATGAGCAGCGTGAACAGAACCCACCACACACATTCACACATCAATTTTAATTGTAAATACACGAGTATCGTGGGGTCTTGTAAACAAATACGTAGAAGTCTCTACAAATATACAAAAAACAAAATTGCAACACCTTGAAGAACGATGCAGATTTTGACACGTACATGCTGGCGGGTAGTAGATATTCTGATAAAATATTCAATGTCTTCAGCCATCTTGTAAAGTAGCAACATTCATACCAGTGCACCATCTAATTATGGATGCAAGAGTACAGACCTATTTTAAAACTGAAGGACATACAATGTATGTTTACTCAGACATTCCGATGCGACTCAAAGCCAATTTTAAGTGCTATACAGTTGGGTCGAATTCAGAGTTTTCCTTTTCCTATATTGTTTACTTACCAAGGCTAAAAAAAATAGTCTGTCCAACTATTTACCCATAGCTGGTGGGAGAAGAGAGGGATTCGTGCATTTCCTAGAATTAACCCGATACGAAATCCAGTCCCGTCCAGGATTTGATCTCGGGACGCTCACACTCCTTATTTAAAAACCTATTCACCTATTGATTTGTATATTGGATCATTTCCTGTAATCCAGCTATATTACCAATATATATAACTCTTTACCTACTTTCAGCCGCTCATAGTGGCCCTTTCACTACAACGATCCTACCATAAACCGCTAGCTGCACCTCTCCCTCGTGTCACTGAAATATTTCAATAATAATAGAACTAGTAATAATAGAATGAGTTCTGAGGTGAATAAATAGTGAACTTTTAGTGAAATATCATAGAGGTAAAAAATACAAAGAAAATTTGGTACAGGCGTTGGGGAAATTTGGTAGCCAAAGAGTATCTCAAATAAATTAAGCAGATAATCAAATAGTGCAATTTTTTTTGTATTGTATATTGGTAAAATTGCATGGTAAAATAATGCTTAAATAATTTGTGTCCTCTTACCTGATCTGCCGTGTTTAGTAAATTTTCTTTCATGGCTTTCCTCAAGGCATTGACCTTCTCACAAAGTGACCTGCTCTGTTGGGTAACACTTTCTGCTCTAAAAAGGAGGTCATGAGTATGACACTTAACAGCATTTAGGGATAAGGTTCAGGTTCTGGAGCTTTGAGTTGTATGGAGTCGTTCCTTCATTACTATTTGTACCAGGTGTACTCTGACTCGGAGTGGTAGTACCCATTAGGGACCCATCTATGTGTCCGTTTGAAATTTATTCGTATTGAATAGGATACCTGATACCGTGTAACTCTATACAACTTATTTTGTATGGGTTGAATAGATATGTTTGAGATAATGTTTTTTTTTAATTCAATCCTTTTAAAAATAATTGTAAAATTTTTCTTCCATTGGATACAATATTATGACTTCGGCATAAAGTAAACTTGCAAGAGATAACATGTCATTAAAGCAGCCAAACATCTCTGCAATATGTGACAGATTGTACTAGGTTACATTGGTTTAAATCAAATAAACTTGAAGAGATGTGTTTCTATCTTCTTTCCAACTGGATAAGCCTCTTTATCATATCTTCAGGATGGATTGTTTGTTATGGACGTTAATTTATACTTCCGACCAATCGAACACTGTAATCCAAAACCACACGAGAGTCAAAGATCAGATTTTCATCTGAAATTTCGAATATATATATAAATATATATATATATATATATATATATGAGTGTGTGTGTGTGTGTGTGTACATACCTGCGTGTTTATATATATATATATATATATATATATATATATATATATATATATATATATATATAATATATATATATGTGTGTGTGTGTGTATGGGGTGGGTGCGTACGAACCGCAAATACGGCTGTCCTAAACAAAGTCGGATGTGAGGCACTTTTTGAATCAGCAGTTCGTATTAGATTTGTTTTGTATCATCTCATGCATAATATATATGAGAAGTTTATGAACATGTGCTGAAATTAAGGTGCGAAACGGAACACTGATAGCAAATAATAGCAAATGTAGTATCCTTTTGTTGCTCAAAAGGATTATTAGAAATATTAGTACAAAAATAAAAAATGCACTCCGGGCGATGTAAAAATTGATTTTTGAAACATATTGTCTGGGGGTGGGAGTAAAAATTCAATGTCCGCGAGTTTGTACCCTAAGTAAGTAAAATCATCGAATTCATTAAAGGATTAAAAAATAAAACAATTTGAAATTTAAATTTTAAATATGTATTAAAATAAAACAAACTATATATAGATATATAATACCAGTCATGTATTTATTAAAACAATGAGGACTGTCTAATGCTGCATGTTCAAATTTTGAGGGCATTTATTCTGTTATGACGATTTTGGGTAATGTGATGTAAGCAGTGACGTAATGTTTGTTACAGACAAAAACCGGAAGCGAATCTCCATTATTAATAGAGATGTAAAAATTCTGGCGGGATCCGGGAAACCGTTAATTTGACGACTTAATAGATTATTACTTTTGTCCTTTACATCGAATCTTTGGCTAGCACATCACATGTGTATTTGTATATATAGACACACACATACGCACACACAAACACTCGCACACATACACGCATACACATATACACATACACACACATATATATATACATATATAAAGACAAGCAGACATATATACATATATTACATACATATATATATAAATGTGTGTATGAGCGTGTGTGTATGTGTGTGTGTGTGCGCTGTGTGCGCAGTGCGCGCGTCCACAAATATATGCATATACATCCATATATGTGAATAAACAATACAAGCTTGACCGCTTGATTTTTCACTTTGTTTAAGTTTGGCGAATCACATGTGCATATATATATATATAATATATATATATATATATATATATATAATATATGCACATGTGATTCGCCAAACTTAAACAAAGTGAAAAATCAAGCGGTCAAGCTGTATTGTTTATTCACATATATGGATGTATATGCATATATTTGTGGACGCGCCAACATGCGCACACAAGCGCACACACACACACATACACACACGCTCATACACACATTTATATATATATATAGTATATATATAATATGTCTGCTTGTCTTATATATGTTATATATATGTGTGTGTATGTGTATATGTGTATGCGTGTATGGTGCGAGTGTTTGTGTGTGCGTATGTGTGTGTCTATATATACAAATACACATGTGATGTGCTAGCCAAAGATTCGATGTAAAGGACAAAAGTATAATCTATTAAGTCGTCAAATTAACGGTTTCCGATCCCGCCAGAATTTTTACATCTCTATTAATAATGGAGATTCGCTTCCGGTTTTGTCTGTAACAAACATTACGTCACTGCTTACATCACATTACCCAAAATCGTCATAACAGAATAAATGCCCTCAAAATTTGAACATGCAGCATTAGACAGTCCTCATTGTTTTAATAAATACATGACTGGTATTATATATCTATATATAGTTTGTTTATTTTAATACATATTTAAATGTAAATTTCAAATTGTTTTATTTTTTAATCCTTTAATGAATTCGATGATTTTACTTACTTAGGGTACAAACTCGCGGACATTGAATTTTTACTCCCACCCCCAGACAATATGTTTCAAAAATCAATTTTTACATCGCCCGGAGTGCATTTTTTATTTTTACTAATATTTCTAATAATCCTTTGAGCAACAAAAGGATACTACATTTGCTATTATTTGCTATCAGTGTTCCGTTTCGCACCTTAATTTCAGAACATGTTCATAAACTTCTCATATATATTATGCATGAGATGATACAAAACAAATCTAATACGAACTGCTGACTTCAAAAAGTGCCTCACATCCGACTTTGTTTAGGACCAGCCGTATTTGCGGTTCGTACGCACCCACCCACATACACACACACCACACATATATATATATATATGTATATATATATATATATATATATATATATATATATATATAATATATATAATAACACGCAGGTATGTACACACACACACACACACACCATATATAATATATATATATATATATATATATATATATATATTCGAAATTTCAGATGAAATCTGATCTTTGACTCTCGTGTGGTTTTGGATTACAGTGTTCGATTGGTCGGAAGTATAAATTAAACGTCCATAAACAAACAATCCATCCTGAAGATATGATAAAGAGGCTTATCCAGTTGGAAAGAAGATAGAAACACATCTCTTCAAGTTTATTTTGATTTAAACCAATGTAACCTAGTACAATCTGTCACATATTGCAGAGATGTTTGGCTGCTTTAATGACATGTTATCTCTTGCAAGTTTACTTTATGCCGAAGTCATAATATTGTATCCAATGGAAGAAAAATTTTACAATTATTTTAAAAAGGATTGAATTAAAAAAAAACATTATCTCAAACATATCTATTCAACCCATACAAAATAAGTTGTATAGAGTTACACGGTATCAGGTATCCCTATTCAATACGAATAAATTTCAAACGGACACATAGATGGGTCCCTAATGGGTACTACCACTCCGAGTCAGAGTACACCTGGTACAAATAGTAATGAAGGAACGACTCCATACAACTCAAAGCTCCAGAACCTGAACCTTATCCCTAAATGCTGTTAAGTGTCATACGCATGACCTCCTTTTTAGAGCAGAAAGTGTTACCCAACAGAGCAGGTCACTTTGTGAGAAGGTCAATGCCTTGAGGAAAGCCATGAAAGAAAATTTACTAAACACGGCAGATCAGGTAAGAGGACACAAATTATTTAAGCATTATTTTCCATGCAATTTTACCAATATACAATACAAAAAAAAATTGCACTATTTGATTATCTGCTTAATTTATTTGAGATACTCTTTGGCTACCAAATTTCCCCAACGCCTGTACCAAATTTTCTTTGTATTTTTTACCTCTATGATCGGATATTTCACTAAAAGTTCACTATTTATTCACCTCAGAACTCATTCTATTATTACTAGTTCTATTATTATTGAAATATTTCAGTGACACGAGTGAGAAGTGCAGCTAGCGGTTTATGGTAGGATCGTTGTAGTGAAAGGGCCACTATGAGCGGCTGAAAGTAGGTAAAGAGTTATATATATTGGTAATATAGCTGGATTACAGGAAATGATCCAATATACAAATCAATAGGTGAATAGGTTTTTAAATAAGGAGTGTGAGCGTCCCGAGCTCAAATCCTGGACGGGACTGGATTTCGTATCGGGTTAATTCTAGGAAATGCACGAATCCCTCTCTTCTCCCACCAGCTATGGGTAAATAGTTGGACAGACTATTTTTTTTAGCCTTGGTAAGTAAACAATATAGGAAAAGGAAAACTCTGAATTCGACCCAACTGTATAGCACTTAAAATTGGCTTTGAGTCGCATCGGAATGTCTGAGTAAACATACATTGTATGTCTTCAGTTTTAAAATAGGTCTGTACTCTTGCATCCATAATTAGATGGTGCACTGGTATGAATGTTGCTACTTTACAAGATGGCTGAAGACATTGAATATTTTATCAGAATATCTACTACCCGCCAGCATGTACGTGTCAAAATCTGCATCGTTCTTCAAGGTGTTGCAATTTTGTTTTTTGTATATTTGTAGAGATTTCTACGTATTTGTTTACAAGACCCCCACGATACTCGTGTATTTACAATTAAAATTGATGTGTGAATGTGTGTGGTGGGTTCTGTTCACGCTGCTCATTAAACTGAACAACTAATGCTGGATAAATATACTCATTCTTCATTTATTAAACACATGAAAAAGACACCAAGGAACACTAAAAGTAAATACAAAGTCAGCCAGATGGTAGCCTCAATTTCATAACGTAGATATCAAACTTCCGCCCTTTTTTTTTTTTTTTGTTGTTCTTTTTCCTTGTTTTTCTTTCTTTTTTTTGTATTTTTAATGGTTTTTGAATAGATTCTTTCTCTTCACCTTTTCTTCGTTTCCTGATTACATTTTTCAAGGAATTATTCTGATGAATCTCGCCCAGTACTTGCAATCATATGATACTAACCTTACGTATTTTATTACCTTTCAACAGACACAAAACATTAATCATCTTCTTTTAAACCAGACATTAAAACATGAAAAAAACCATACTCATCTTACTGACTAGGGTGCCACCCGTAGTGTAATGGTTAGCAAGTCAGTTTGGTAGTCATTTACTAAGTTTAGTTTAGTCTGTCACGAGGTCATAAATATGGGAACCCTGGGAAAACCGAACTCACTGACAATGACCTACTTACTATTCGAGGTGTCCTTAACCTTAAAGCATTGACATAATATTTAGTACAAGGCCGCTAATATAGAACACATAGTTACGATTAAACTCACTAATTACAAGTAATAAGGGATGGATGAATTGATATTAACGGCATATCAACCCGTCTAGGGTTATTTCATGCCTAGAAATTAAGAAATTGTTTTCGTTGTACATTCATATTAATACTTTTGTGTAGTTGTTTCAAGAGTTTCTTTTTTACTTTTGGTTTACACACGGTTATATATATATATATATATATATATATATATATATATATATATATATATATTCCTCCACACGAGCAGGATGTGACAGAATGTCAATTTCTTAAGCGGCGTTTAACAGGATTGAATTCAGAGTTTTCCTTCTCCTAGACTGGTTACCTAGTCAAGGTTAAAGGTCTGCCTTACTATTTACCCATATGTGGAGGGAGAGTAGTTGGATGCATACCTTTCTCAAGGGTATTTGCACTATGTGCATTTGTTATATGACATCAAGTATTCCTAATACAAATGATTTGTATTATAAAAGTTATCAAAGAATAATCACTTATTAAAAAAAAGAAAACGGTTATTAGAAAAATAAGATTGGAAATAAATGATGAAACATAATTAATTATTTCCAATCTTATTTTTCTAATAACTTGTTTCCTTTTTCATGTGTGATTTTTAAAACAAAATATGCAAATCAGTTACCCTGATTTGAAAAATTTCTTACTGTTGTCGAGTTATATGCAGGCAGACGTAGCCAAATATCTAAAATCGTTGGAAATAGAATCGGTTACTTGCATTCAAATCCTGGATGAGACTATTTGCGTTTCACTTTCTTGTTTTAATCAATTAATGTATTTGTTTGTTTCTTTCTATCTGTTATATCACCGGATCCCTCTGGCAAAATATCTTCTTGTAGAACATCGTAAGATAACCAGTTTAGGAGAAATAAAATTCTGATTTCAAATCAGCTTTACTCCACTTAAAAATTGATATTGTGTCACATCTTGCCCGTGGTGTATAGGTTGGGTTTTTGCATATATAGCAGGCTAACCATAAACTTATTTTAGGTGTGAAGAAGTGGTTGTTTTTGGTTATACATTTTATGTAGAACCCAGGCCCGAACAAATAAACAAACAGACACATCAGCTTTATATATAACATGACAGCATGGAAAAATGGAATTGTACATTGTTACAGTTGACGATGAAAGTAATAGCTTTATACAGTTTAGTAAAGTAAGCGAAAATATGGGTGTGTGATTTGTCCGAGTGCTCACGCATTGTCTTATATGGTGCCAGTAACGAGACATTTTCTTAAGATATTTGGCGAATGGTATAATTCTTGCCCTTTTCAGGTAGAATTAATACAGCAAAGAGAGTATAAACAACATCGACTGGAATTCGAACTCAGTTTGTCGATTTCAGTTTCCGTAGTAATAATGATATGGCTTCAAGTACTTATTTATATCTGATAGTCATTTGATTGTTATATGTTTTCAAGTGATTTAAAAAAAATAATTATAGCTTCAAGTAATTATTCTTAATAGAAACAATTTACAGTTATATGGCATTAAGTATTCCTATCGAATAAGGATTTTTTAAACAGATCTCTTTTGTGAGACCCTAACAGGTACAACCACTCTGGATCTCTTTCGATCTAGGAGTAATATGAATGAAGGGATACTCCACACTCCCCCAAATCTCCAGTAACCATCAGATGGAGTTTAGTGTCATACCCAGGACACACCTTTTTTAGGGGGTCTTACCTCTCAGTAAGGGATACAGTCAGCGTATTCTAAGCCTCGCCAACTGGGCGAGGTAAATCATTAGTTATGTCACACCGTCCAACACGCGTGAAAGCAACAAATCGAAATGAAGAAACAAGCTCGAATTTTATTTGCTTTTTGTTTTTTGTTTATTCACTTTTTTTTCATTTCTCTTTCCATTTACTCTTTACCCGGCTTTACTTGCATAATATCTGTCTCTTTTTATATTTCGAAAAGTGCTTTTTCTTCCCCCCGCCCTTTTTTCTTTTCATTCCTTGCACTACCGTGTCTCTGTCAGCGAAACGACTTGATGCCGACGATCGAATAACACTCCCCCGCACTCCTCGCTCTCCAAACGTCTCTCTTTTGCTTTGCGCTACTCCCTATCGCGGCGTTCCAAGCTGTTCCCAATGGTGGACCTCCTAGGATTCCGGTGTGGAGAGCGTGACAGTTTATGACCGCTAGACATGAGCAGCGGAAGAATCTCGCAGTGTTTATAAAGTCTTTAATCACTTCTCAATCCAACAAACACAGCTTCTTCTTCTTCTTCTTCTTCTTCTTCTTCTTCTTCTTCTTCTTCTTCTTCTTCTTCTTCTTCTTCTTCTTCTAATAATAATAATAATAATAATAATAATAATAATAATAATAATAATAATCTCTTGAAAAGGGACAGGAGTGACTAGAAATTAGAGGAAGAGTTCAGACAGTCCAAACCACAAAACTGCTCACCTAGAATACTTAGAAGAGTCCTAAAGAACTGAAGAGACTTGTTGTCACAAGGGCTATAGTAAAAAAAACACCGATTACTACTGGCGTTAAAAAACACCTAGACGGAGTATAATAATAATAATAATAATAATAATATATAATAATAATAACCTATATGAATAAATGCGCTCTACGTTTTACTGAAGCGATGGAAACATTAAAATGGCTTACATGATGTTAAAACGTTAATACGTATGATCAACGAGCAATGCTTAATATATGTACTATCAAATGGAGTTTATCACAACCACATAATATCTAACATGCATAATGATTTTGTTAAACAGATTTTAGTAGATAAATGTTCTGTGTTATTCATTTGTAATTTTATTGTTTTATTTTAATTTGTATACGAGGGTCATTCAATAAATAAAGGAATTTTTCTAAAACGACAAAATGGCTTCTTTTTTTTTCAGAATTTTTTTTTCCATAAATGTAAACTCTGCATTATTTGAAATTAGTTTATAGCAAAAATTATTTTGATCTTGCTAAAAATATTTGGTTTGAGGCTATTCAAAATGACAGCAAATTACACATTGTGCCCCAGACTTGAACAGAGGTCTGTCATCAAATTCGGGGTACTGAGAAGTACAAACCATGAGAAATTTACAGAATATGCGTGATGTGTACGGAGAACCATTTTTTTAGAAAAAAACAAATGGGCTAAAATGGGTTTTCCACTAAAAGTCTGAGTCGAAAAAAGTCCATGGAGTGGAGACACACTGACACTATGGTAAAGAAAAAGTTCAGGTCACTAACAAAAGTCGTGCTGACAGACTTCTATGACATGTAAAGACTCATCACTATTTATTTCCTTGAAAAAGGGGCAACTTTAAACAGTGCTTCCTACTATCAATTCATTAGGCAATATATATATTATATAAGCATTAATTGTGTGTACATTTTTTATAAGAAAGCCAAAAAGTTATTTTAATCTTATCAAGTTCTAATGAAGTAGTGCAATATATGTTAAAGTTTTTTTTTATTCCTTTTGAAAAATAAGCCGCGTACACAGACATGCGAGCAAGTAAACAGACAAAAAATGTGAAATTAAGATGACTAAAATAAAAATAAAAATAAAAACAGGACACCCACACATATACACATATATATAGGTGACAGTCTTCATTTTGATATAGTATCACTTAGGTTCTATTTAGGGCGGTACTTGTATATAAAAGCCTGAAACTGAAATCAAACAAGGTCATTTTTTGGCATGACCGCAAATTAAAAACCTATTTTGAAAAAATATGTCACAGTGAAACACGAGTATTGTAGCTAATATAATAATAATAATAATAATAATAATAATAATAATAATAATAATAATAATAATAATAAGAAGAAGAAGAAGAAGAAGAAGAAGAAGAAGAAGAAGAAGAAGAAAGAAAGAAAGAAAGAAAGAAAGAAAGAAAGAAAGTGAAGATCTGAGGAGAAATTAAGAATGTCCAGGCTGTTGGGATCGGCTGGAATACTGAGAAGAATTCGAAAAGCTGTAGAAACTTACTGTCCAGTGGAAGCCATCAGCTACTACTAGTGGGAAAACTTGGTGATTTTGGTATACAAACGGATCACCAAGTCCCTGTCAGAAGTCCAGACCTATTGTTAATTAACAAGAAGAAAAGAAAATGTGATCTAGTGCACCATAGAATTAAAATGAAAGAAAGCAAAACTATACAAATACTTGAATTGCCAGATTGCTGGAAAAGCTGTAGAACATGAATTTGACGGTTATACAAAGCGTAATTGGAGCCTTTACAACGGTTCTCAAGAGCATGGAAAAGATAACTGGACATTAAATGTAGCATCCCTATTAAAATCACTTAAAATCACTGTCAGCTAAAACACAGAAAAAATTCCTAGAGAACTGAGCAGACTTGCTGTCACTCAGACTTCACTGAAAAAACACCAGTTAAAACTGGTGTGGAAAATTCCCTCGGAGTATAATAATAATAATAATAATAATAATAATAATAATAATAATAATAATTACTATGGAACATGAAGGTAAAGGGCGTACTAATTGTAATTGGAGCCACTGGAACGGTCCCCAAATATTTAGAAAAGTGTCAGAAAGAACTAAAAACCCGAGAAAGAATTGAGATCCTCCAAACAACAGCATTTTTAAGATGAGCCATAATATTCAGAAGAGTAAAACTGAGGAAACTTGCTGTCACTCAGCCTCCAGTGAACCACAACTTCTGACGGGTATGAAATAATAATAATAATAATAATAATAATAATAATAATAATAATAATAAATAATAACAAATATTGGCTAGGTGTCTACTGATGTTCTTGCAGGCTAATTCCCAATTACAGTGAGTTCGAGCTTTACTGTGTAAAGCATTGTATGCTGATTTGGTTGTTATAATACGAGATGAGACAAATGATTTATAGATAGATAGATATATATAAACAGAGTGAAATAATTAGATTTCTATGAAAACTGCGATGTATATAGTAGCGTTCAGCTTCCCTTTCCAGGGGATAAAACATAGTTATGGGTAAGTGGTTTGTTCAAGTTTCTACTTAGTCTCTCTGTTCATCACTGTAACTTGCCACTCAATAAATCTTTTTACACATTATTCCTGTCCAATTGGGACGATTCCATTTCCTATTAGAATTAAACATTCGCTTATACACACCCGCATTCACACCCACATCTGAATTCAAACTCTATACGTCAATGATACTAACTACTTCGCTAGAAAAATGACCTTGTGTCACATTTTGTCCGTATTTGGGTAACTGGATATTGGTTACGGATGATAACCGCTAGGCCAATCCACAACATATTTAATAGCAAGCTCTGAACGAACTAATAAATGCCAGTTGTTATGGCGGTAGTGGTGATGGTGATGATGATTAAAAATATCGATTAACAATAAAACTAATTATAAGATTAGTTTATATAGCTTGGACGTATATTGTACTGGATTAATATTTCTAAATGCACTTCAGAATTAGTTTTTCTTTCTTTTTTTTCAAATTCAGATCATCAACAATGTTATAACAAAAAATAAACCTTCAATGTATATAAAAGAAATTGGTATAATCTATCATATATTTTCGTGTTTCAATAAGAGGAAAAGTTTTTTTTTTTTTTTTGTATTTTCCCCATTGTTTTGTTTAATAGTATCTAAGTTGAACATATATTTAAATTGCATGTAAATCCTTTTTTTAGAAAACGCGCTACAATGATGCAGTGAGTAAAATTACTGCGGTCTAAACTGTCGCAATAAATTAAGTTATAGTTGCAATAAAAGATGAATTCAGCCTAATGCAAATATCGATGTAGTAAATGCGGGTAGTATCATTGTCGCGTTTAATGTAGATAGGAAATAATATTACTCTTATGAGATAGATAGATAGAGATACGAACAGACATAGATAGATAGATACATCGATACATAGATACATAGATAGACAGATAGACATAGAAAGATAGACAGAAACAAAATCTTATAAACTGTGGGAAATAGACTGAAATAGGTATAATATATTTTGATAGATATGAATATATTGTTAAACTAAGATAGATATATTGATAGATAGATAGATACATACATACATGCATATATACACTAGCTACCTAGCGCAGTAGATAGATAGATAGATAGATAGATAGATAGATATAGATATATGTGCCTCAATGAATTCATCGATTGCAATTTTATCTCCATTGAGAATATTCAGTGCTGAAACCTTTTATTAGGAAATGTTATTAAAGCTCCCCCTTCCTTTCACTTGACTAGAGCTTATACTTCATCGTCGTTGAAAATGGTTCGTGTCGATATGCCTGGGCTATGAAAATACACACTCTTATACAATCACTTCTATTTCAAGTGATCGGAGGTTCATTGGCTTATGCTTGATATACGAAGGTAGACTGAAATGTTCATATGATGTTGTTGATGACTATTTTTACCAATGGTATCCAAACACTGTAACATCTATGGAAGAAAATCGTGGACCACAAAGGGTAATATGTTGAAAAATAAACCCGTTTTAGCACATTCCAGTGGAGTATTTTTGTCAGCCAATTAACCTTTCAGCCGACCCACAGACACACATACACGCACGCACACACGCATACACATAAGTATATATATATATATATATATATATATATATATATTGTGTGTGTGTGTGTGTGTGTGTGTGTGTGTGTGTGTGTGATCACTGGTAGCATATAACACATTACTTCCAGCCTCATGGTAATTGCTGACTAAACTGGATGATTCACTAGACTGACTTGATGAGCAGGGTGACTAAACACTCACCAGAATGTAAAATAACACCTATGATTGGCGGAGGAACCCTCTAGTAGTGCGACGTCCCTCTGATACAGATCAAAATCTTGAAAAATTATCCATCTAGAAGAAAGACATCGATATAAACTTGGAGCATATATAGTCAGATCACTCGAAACATGTTACCTCAACTGACTTACCTGATGACAAGTGTGACAAGACGTCCGGTAGAATGAAAATTAAGACATATCAAAAAGTGGATAAACCCTATTAGAGGGTCAATGGCCATCTAGCACACTCCTGCTGTGATGGATACCAAGATTCTAGGTGAGATACTGATTTTAAAATCTTGTAGAGATAGGTCCGTGGCTTTTTTAAGCATCCATCTAGAAAAAGGACATTGACGTAAAACCTGCGGCTTCAGTCATATTTAAATCATGGGTTGATACTTATTCTTTGATACATGTTGAATATTAGTGCGTGGGACTGACTAAATGTACCGTCTTTCTTCACCATAAAATGCTTCAAGCACAGATATTGCTCGATATCATGTATATTATACCAAAATGATGTCATGCGATGACAATATTCAATTTCGAGATGGTAGCCATCAAATATATAATTCGTTTTATACTTTCAACATCTAATGTGCACAGCTTGGCAATTTATGTTTTGCAAAGAGTAAAAGTGCGCTCATGCTGAAAACTCATGCTGAAAACTGTTTTTTATGAAGCGCAAAAGAAGAAAAGGATAAAATTCCTTCGTCATACTCCTTTTGGGCAACACTTCATACATAGAGAGCTGATCCCATAGATTATTGCTCATGAGTATTGAGTTCGATCTTCATTGGGACATTTATGAGTGACCTTCTGTCAAAACTAACCTAACCTTAGTAAATCATATTTAGATGCTTTGTCGAACATACATGCATACATACATACATATATATATAGGACAAACGAATAATATGTACAGATCACTGTCGCCCCTCACAATCTTACAACCTTCTAGCTAAAAATGACCTACCGTCAGCCGCAGGAACCCAATCAGGGTTTAGATGACACGCAAAGTTTAGTGCACATTTTTCCGGCACTATCCCATTATCTTGGATGAGTAGCGCTCTTCCATAAAAGTCTGCTCAAACGCAAGAGTTCCCACCGTCAAGAGAAGACGCAACAACGATGCCAGGATAAGACTCCCGCCGTCAATGCATAGGTATGTAACTGCATGCTTCCAGCCGGTCAGGTCTGCATGTGTCGTTACATACCCACCGCTATGTGATTTTTTCAAGAGAAAGTCTGGTAAATGAAAAGATCGCAAGGAAACATTTGTACATTATGGTATTATAGTGGTCATCGCTTGTACAACACAAATACCACCTTCTATATCTTCAGGATGTTTATCTGGTGACAGGCTGAAGCAAGTTAAACAATATTCACGTCAGTGTAAGATATTATATCAGAGTTTTGTCCTTCTCCTAGTTGGATAACCGGACAAAGAATAAGGGGTCCAACATTCCCAGTGCTTGATGGCCACCGTACAAAAAGCTTCCTCCGCTCTTTGAAAGGTCTTGATTTTCGTCCTGCAGGGTATCTAAACACCCTCCTTACCAGACAAACTCGGTGGGGTTACCTGTATAGACTCCGATAACCCGACTATGGAACAGGTTGTATTGGGTTATATAGTATCAAAGGCTCCCATAGTCTTCCATTCTCAGCCATTAATGCGAGATACAAAAGTACTACACGTTTATGAAATCAACTAAGCTGCTTATTTGGAATTATGTTTAAGATGCATCACAACTCAGCAGGAAATGTGTTCAAGAAAATTTACGATGAAGTAATCTAAGGCAACATTTAAATGTAAAAATAACATAATAAAATTGAATAAATCCAGTTACCCTTATCGTGGAACAATTGTTTGGAATCCTTTTGTTTGTAAAGATTCAACTCATCCAACACAAAATATGTGAAGAAAAATATCAGAAAGTTGTTATTTAGTAATCAACAAACGTCTTTGTTGTAACTTACATTTTTCCTTAAAGTGAATCTTTTGATAAAGAATATCTCGACATTATTAAAGTAAATATTTAAAAAAAAAACACTTTAAACTACTCTTAAACTGGGTGTCATGAAAAGGATTATACGTACCACTAAAATCCTTCTCGATGGCCTCATTAGCTTGACCAGCACATCTACTACACCATGCAAAACAGTAACACCCTTCCTACTATATTACCTAAGCTGAATTTTTTTCATAACATATCACATCTCTGCTTATATAATAGATTTAATTTTGTTCACGGCTAATGAAATAAATGTACTGAAGATAAAAATGGACTAATAGTTCGCAAGTATGACCCATAGATAATTACTATTAAATAGTGGTATTCATGATCACTGGGTGCCCAATAGATGGGTCCCGAAAGTACAATAAGTTTAGTAAATATTCCCAGGATATTCAAAGTTAAATACATAATTATATCAAATCACCATGGAATTCTTCAGATTCTCTTATAGATATATTAAATGCCATGGAAATTCTGCAGCTGTTTCTGTTTTTAAGATGTATTTTTAACAGATTGTCATGAAATTCTCAAATATACCAAAGCAATGAATTTATTTATGTTGTGCTTTTTTTTTTCATCCGTGTATATTCGTGTTAGACGCTAGAGAGATCAACATAGATTTGTAAGATTGCATTAATATTTCGAAATGAACATAAATATCAATTGAATCGTCAGACTATTTTCGAGATGTGATCACTACTCTAACTGAAATATATATATATATATATATATATATATATATATATATTATATATATATATATATATATATATATATATATATGGATTTGACTAGAACTTCCTCGAGACTTTATGAGAATTTCCATGTAGAAAGTATTGGTCAAAAGTAATTGAACAAACACAAAATCTATTTTTATTGCCTAAGGACGATTTAGGATTATGATCAAAATTAATTTGCAAGTTTGCAACTCTTTCAAATCGCAATGGGAATTAGCCTTTCCATTCTCCTTCATCGATCAGAAATAAGATTTTAGAAGGATAGAAAAAATGTTATTCTATTTCAAATTTACACATCGGATGTTGTTATTGTTGTGTAATGTTCCTTATATATTGAAGCACGTAATGTGTATCAGTTATTATCGAAGGAAATGGACTCGATGAGTCAGGTTCAAATCCTGAACGAGGCTGTTTACGTTCCACTTCGGGCAAATGTTCATTTAAAAGCCATAATCAGTTTCTTCTCCCAACTATGGGTAAATAGAAGGGCAGACTGGAATTTTAGCCTTGCTAAGACAATCGGTCTTGAGGAAATGAAACTAAACGCCTTTAATTCGTTCTTAATAATAATGATGTTGTTCTGCCCTTGGGAAATTGAATACGTTTAAAGTATTGTTAGTGATATATATAAATATATATATATATATATATATATATATATATATATATATATATATATATATATATATATATAGGATAAGACACAAGGGCAGTTGTATGGCGGAGTACAAATAGTTTGAATTTTTCTTCTCCTAGACTGGTTGCCTTACTGTTTACTTATAGTTGGATTCATACATTTCCTAAGGGAGTTAACACGAAGTGAAACGCAAGCAACCTCGTCTAGGATACAGCTCTCCGAAACCATTTCCTATGAGACAATACGTGCGTGTTTGTGATATAACTAGTGACATCTGGCAAGATTGACAGCTACTGTTTCATAACACCTGTTCATGTCCGTATCGCAGATACATAAGCAGGTAAGTCAGCCTCGAGTACTTGCTTTTGTTGTGTTGAATGGTACAGTTATGGGCAAGAAAAAAGATTCCAGTGACTTAGATCCTATTCTTACGGCGAGATAATTAGACCATAGCATATTGAGAATGACTTGTGGTATTCTCACATTGTGTTCAGTTGTTGTGATTACCTCTCAGCAATGATCCGAAGAAAAGGAAAATCACCAACTGTCGACAAGACAAAATGTAACAAAACGAGAAATGGACGAAGGCTTTTATTATTACCTTCGTGCAAAGGGCAACTTTGGAAAAATAGATTTAATCAAGTTCAAGCAAGGAATGCGTCACAACGCGTTAGATTTTCAATTCAATCCAAATACGGATGTGAAGATTAATGAAAACCATTAATGAGGTCGGCATGGAGTAGTTGTTAGTGACATCGCTTTTTCCCAGTTAGTGACATCAATCCTAACTTCGGGCTATGCATTGGGGGCTTAACATCAGATTTAATTGAGGTGCCCGTTGTGTAATGTGTATGAGTAAATGATCAGACAGACTGCGCTCCTTAACCTTGGTTTGGTAACCGGTCTAGAAGGAAAACTCTTTATATAAACCTGTTAAACTCCGCTTAAAATAGATGTTGTGTTACATCCTGCTCGTGTTGGGTAATGGATAGGAAGCTAGTCTTGTAGATAATTAATTCTGAAGTGATTCTCACTGAGTACTCTACTCTGTGGCCTTTGGTCAGAATAAGCTAAACTTAGTGAATATCTATAATAATCTAGTTTAATAAAACGCTACAAGTGTGACAATCACTATTTAGCAGTATTGACCGAGAAGGCAAGTAATTTGATGTGTGATTTAGTTTTATAACTTGTTAGGTGAGGATTCTTAACTACACTGGCGCGTTAACTATTATTTCAAAACGGTAATTCGGAAAATATTTTTAGAACTTGTTGGAAAGATTTTGTTCGTTCACTGTTTCCAGTAGATAATATACCTTTATCTTACAATCCATTCTGATATTTATAGAATTCTCTAACATTTTAGATACATTTTAGGTTAGGTTAATTTAATAGTTATTGTGATAGAAAATGGAATCGACGACACAATTTCAAATACTGGACAAAGCTGGTTGCGTTTCACATCGTGCTAATGCTCTTGGGGAAGGCGTGAATCTATCTATTCTCCTCTCTGCTATAGGCAAATAGTAGGAAAAAACATGGTTCTTTAGTTTCTTTCACAATTCATTTTCATGATATCGGGGAATACATTATTATCTTTCCCTCTGCAGGTTTGGAAAATTATCACAGCATTAATCTAAATAATTTAATCAGTATATCTTTATAAAGTCATAATGTTCACCTATTAAATAAAAAAGGTTTGGCGTCTTATCTCTTCTTAGTTTATTTACTTCTAAATAAAAACAAGGGTAAACATCCTTTAAGTGGGCTAATTTCTATAATTTTTGACAGGTAGTATGCATGCTCAAGTTGATGGTTACTAGAAAGAGTATAGGAGAAATGAAATCGCTTTGTTGTATACCGGATTTCACTAGAAACCATTCAGACAGGTTCCCATAACTCTCCATTCAAAGAGTTGCTTGACCATTTTTGAAGAGACTTGATAAAACCTTAGAATCTTCCACAATGTAGACAGTTGAAGATATGTCTGAAGTTGGTTTCTTCTATTTTAGATGCTGATCAATGATAAATGTTCGTGGAACAAAAACAATAAATATTTTATGTTCGAAATTTTAAAAAGCGGATAAAGTTGATGTGAAAAATAAAATGTCTACATTTTGTTTAATAAAAATAATTTTTTATTCTACTCAAATATACAGGGATAAGCAGAAGTAATAGGCAGTTAATATTATACAATACAAAACATTTTTTATACAACAGGTAATCGTTTTTCTTTTCCACATATACCTTTCTTTCACATGAATATGTAGAACTCCAATGAGCGACGTTGTAGAAACTTCCATTTTATATAGCTTACTTTATATATATATATATATATATATATATATATATATATATATATATATATATATATATACAAGATTGAGTCTTTGGACTTTATAGTGTGTGTGTGTGTGTGTGTGTGTGTGTGTGTGTGTGTGTGTACATACGTTTGTATGTGATTATGCCTGTATTGGTTAAGTTTATAATATGTACTACTCAGTATTGTATGCGTGTATGAACATTTTAAAACGTTAGTCTACTTTACAATCTCTGAAATACTAAGTCGATTGTTGTTAATAGTAAACATTGATTCATGGAGACCAATTTTCACAATTCGTTTTCATGATATCGGGGAATACATTATTATTATTATTATTATTATTATTATTATTATTATTATTATTATTTTCTTACGGGCTTTTCACACACTAGTGATTTTCACTGAAATCTGAGTGGCTGCAAATCCACGTCAGTGTTTTCCTAATAGAAGCTGTGTCAATTTTTTCGTGGATATACTGTTCATATTCCTTGGTATGACCCAACTATCACTGATATTCCTTTAATCTTCATTTTCCACGTCTTTAGTTTTCTGGAAAGATCCAGGTATTTATCTTGTTTTTCATTTTCTTTTAATTCTTTCTGTGGTTTGTTGTAACACCAAAATTCACAAGCTGACAATTCCTTTTCTATTCCTGAATCATAACAAGGTCTGATCTTCCAGGTTATTAATTTGTATTTCAATATCACAGAGATTTCTGTGTGTCTCATTTGAAGATTCTGATCTGTGATATTTATCTGTAATCAAACTTCTCTTGCACAATTCCAACTGGGAAACTTTCCCCAGACAGGCATGCTTGTTCTTGTACCCCTTCTCTGCCAGTTTGCAGTATTTACTTATGTGATTGACTTTCTCTCTCTCTCTCTCTCTCTCTCTCTCTCTCTCTCTCTCTCTCTCTCTCTCTCTCTCTCTCTCTCTCTCTCTCTCTCTCTTGAAACATTGCCAACATTTGCTGACATATAAGTAATTAATTGTCTATGTTGGTCTGTGACAGGTATATTCTGCCGCAGTGTTCTCTTATAACAAAAAGATAATCATAGTTAATGTGGTTAATGTTTACAGTAAATCAGGACATAACTTTTAGTAAATAAAGTCAATAAAAAACAATTGCTTTTTATCTACGGTAAAGTTTGGTTATACATTTCACACATTATGCTATAAAGGTTCATGGTGGGTCTTTCACGGGCTTAACAGACCATTACTAGTAAGTTCAAGCCTCAATAGATACCCCATACATCCGTCCGAATTTTTAAGCCTTGCTTCTTTGTCCATATGTTCCAGACATGTTATCAACCGTTTAGTTTCTTTCTTTTAGACACTGAACAAATTTTTACAGCAAAAAATATTCTCTACAGAAAATGCCCTCAAGTATTTTAAGAGGATTGTATGGAAGAGCTGTGTCGCAAAGCCATTGGAAGTTTTACTTTCTAGTGACGAAAAAGATATATAAAGTTATTTGGAACCTATCTCCGTCAAGCAGCATCTCTGCGTCCTGTCTGTGGGGCTTAGAATATGCAGACAATATCCCTTACAGAGGGATTACATCCTCACAAAAGGGTGTCTTGCCACATGTGATGGTGAGGCTCTGGTTCTCGAGATCTGAGGGAGGGTGGAGTTCCCCTTCGTTGCCATTAGTTTCAGATCCACTCCGACCTGGAATGGTAGTACGTGTTAGGATTGTATATGGGCCAAATAGATCTGTTTAAAAATTATTTTGTATTCAGTTCGATGCTATATAACTGTAAATTATTTGTATTAAGAATAGTTTCTTGGAGTTATAATTAATAATTATTATAAGGATAATTATTAGTTGCTTGGCTTCTTTTTTAAAAGGTATTTTTTAAAAGGTATGATTTACAACAGTTTTCTTTCACAACACGTTAATGTTTATTGCCAAAATAGAATGAACTGCACAGAATATTGTGAGAAATAAGATCAACATTATGCAATTAGATACAACAACATATGTTGCACAATAACACTCGGCGACATATTGCATAAATGGAACTTCAAAAATGCTCTGAATTTCAGAATATTGCTTCATTCCTTATCATCTACAGGCGTGGTACCAAATAATAAATTCTTTTTACAAATATTAGGATAGTATTTTGCTTTTGTTTTAGATCTGAATCATTGTTCTGTAAAGACCTAAAACGATTAGACTTTGTTTGGTTCGTTGGTTTTACAGCATATCAGCCATATTTAATGCTAAGAGCAGCTATTATATTACTATACTTAATATTCTCACTTATTCACTGGCACTGTAACCTGGTTTTGGTCATATGAGCGCTACTAATGTAGTATTGAGAGAAAGAATAGCCTAACGGAGCTCATCAATCTCCAGATCTACAACTAATTTAATTTCAGAATTTTGTTCGTTCACGTGAACGTTTTTATCGCGGTGCCCAAGCCACCAAAAAGAGAGAAAATCAAGACATTTATCGTCTTATATTAATGTACAAGAAACACCCCACCCTACTTCCGCCAGGGTTAGATGACATCGTCCGACCAATCTCCGTCATCACTTAGATGACCGATCGTTGGTAACCTCCACAATGCCCAGTCTAAAACGAGTATATTTTATAACACCTTGTCCACTGGACGAGATGTACTTTTTCAACTCGTCGTTCTTTTGGCTGCTGACTCATTTGATAACTTAATCTATTCGCACCAGACTTGTTGACTTAAAAACGATGTGACGTCTTGAACTTTCAAGTTTTACAAAATTATGAAATGCTAACTGCAGACTAAGAAACTCTGGTCAAATCTGAGACTGGTGAACTAAATACTTTGGGCATATCCTTCAATCTATTTCTTGCAAAATACGTTATGACAAAATAACTACTGCGTTTCTCATTAAAAAAAATAGTGACAAAGAATCTACTGTCCCGGTGCTTTTAGTCAGGTGTGTGATACTGACAAGTTTACTTTATATATATATATATATATATATATATATATATATATATATATATATATATAGATATATATATAGATATATAGATATATATATATCCGTGTTTGTGTGTGTCTGTGTCAGTGTGTGTGTGTGTGTGTGTGTGTGTGTGTGTTTAATACTTGTACTAATGTCACGTTTACAATCGATGTAACTATTCTTTCCGCCAAATTTCTCTTCATCTTTTTTTCTGTCGACCCTTCGCCGGCCAAACACCTCACGCACTTATACACGCGCCATTTGCTACTGATGTTGTCTGGCAGAGAATTTTGATGGTCTTCTTCTTCTTCATCTGATTGGTGCCAACGCGATCGAAATGACTGTTTATAATGGCAAAGCAGGAAAGGAAGGAGAAGGGGTGAGAAAAAAGAGAGAAGAAAAAAAATTAAATATAAATGGTAAAGAACTTCCTAGCCCTGGGGCTTCTGACTTCGAAGCAGTAACATTAGAGATGTTATTGATTTGCGATGGGGGGAACACTTGGGGTCGTCTCTTTACGTTCGAGAAAGATGAGAGAGCTCTTCCGTCCGCTAGAGAAGAAGGTACAAAACAACAAGTCTTAACACGTGTACGCACGCAAAATTATATTAATAAAAATGAAAATATAAGGGAAAAAAACTTCTGTTAAGGACAAATAAAAATATTCGCTCCTATTTAGTCTGGCCACGTGTTAATAATAATAATAATAATAATAATAATAATAATAATAATAATAATAATAATAATAATAATAATAATAATAATAATAATAATAATAATAAATGGTTTGAGTTATAATGTGAATATCTCACCATATAAAAGAAATAGGACTTTGAGATACAGACGGATACCCTAATTCCAGACTAGGAGACGAGACCTAGAAGAAAAATATTTTTTTCCTATCGTGGAGTTTGTCGACCTGGTGGATCACAAGATGAAAATGAAAGAAAACGAAAAGATAGACTAATACTTGGACCTTGCCAGAGAAATAAAAAAAGGGGTTGGAAAAGTGTTTAATAAAAATAAAAATGGAAACAAAATGGAAAAAGGCAGGAGGAATTGTAAATCAGAGTAAGAATCGAGACCATCCGAACATTTGTTAAGATTGACTAGAATACTGAAAAGAGTCCTGCAGACCTGAGGGGACTTGCTGTCACTCAGACACCCAGTGAAAGACCACCAGCTAACGCCGCAGAGAAAAGCTAATAATAATAATAATAATAATAATAATAATAATAATAATAATAATAATAATAAGAAGAAGAAGAAGAAGAAGAAGAAGAAGAAGAAGAAGGATCCTTAAACAGGTTAAAACTAGGCGCAAAAATCTCGCAGTGGCATGGATCGACTACAGAAAGGCCTATGACGTGCAAACTTGGATTATAGAATGCTTAAAAATATACAAAATATTCGAGTTGGTCATAAATTTCATTATAAAATCTATGGAAAATGGGAAAATACAATTAACAACAGGAGAACAATCCCTAGTCTAAGTAAAAATCCAAAGAGGCATTTTCCAAGGAGACTCACTATCACCACTACAATTTGTTATAGCAATGATGCCACTCAACTGTATACTTAAAAATCTGCAAAGGGCTAAAAATTTACTAAATCCCAAGAAAAAATAAACCGCCTTATGTATGTGGAGGATATCAATATTTTTGAAAAAAAGAAAAAGAACTGGAATCCCTTCTACAAACCATAAGAATATACAGACAGCATATAGGCATGGACTTCGGCATCGAAAAATGTGCCATGCAATTGGGGAAACAGGGGGAAAGTGAAATAATAGAGGGAATACAACTCCCAAATCAAGAAAATATAAGAACACTTGGAAAAAAGGGGAATTACAAATACTTAGGAATTTCGGAAGCAGATACAATCAAACAAACAGATGCAGGAAAAGTTTTTTTTTAAATATCTCAGAAGACCAAGAAAACTTCTAGCTCTGCAGCAAAAATCTCATCAAAAAAATAAATACCTGGACCGTCCCTATTATAAGATACTCTGGACCATTATTGAAATAGACGAGAGGAATCCTGACAGATAGACAATAAAATTATTGACTATGCACAAGGTATTACACCAGAGAGATGATAAAGACAGAATATATATATCAATAAAAAAAAATGGGAAGAGGACTCACCAACTGAGAATTGCGTAGATACCACAATCCAAGGACTCAAAGAATACATAAAGCGAGCAAAGAAATATTAATTCCAGCGGCCAATAATAGCAGCTGCAACATTCAGAAAAACAACAAAAACAAGAAAACAAAAATGAGAAGAAAAACAATTATGACGATCAACTATGTATTAAGCGAATATAGCAAACTAGCACAACGAGAATCCAGGGCTAGACACGATTGGGTTGGAAAAGTGATCCACTGGAAATTGTGCAAGTAAGTAAATTTTGACTATGCATAAACTAAATCTGTTCTTGCGAATGAAACCTATAAAATTCTCTGGAACTTTGCGATAAAGACGGATCGCCTTATCCCAGCCAAAAGACCAGCCTACAGAGAACTTTTCAACTGGTAGATTTTGCAATATGAAAATAAGGTATTTGATGATGTCTCCTATAAAGGTGTTTCAGTTGGATGCAGTAGGTATTATGAATGGTTTACGAGGTTCAAATTCGATGAATTTGACTGAGAACAAACCCCACAGCGATACATCACAAGAATTAGGAAGTGATAACAAACAAGCATTTTCAATGATTAACCCTCACAATCAACATTGAAATTAACCGAAACACTCGACCCCTCAACAGTTGTAAGATTTTTCCAAAGTAGAATTAATATTTCAAAATCGGGAAAATGGGTTCCATATTGATTGTCAGGGCTGAGCATTATATACTATCTCATAACTTGCATCACAAGACATTAGCAGCCATAGTGTATAGCATATCAAATATCTTACACCATTAAACATTTTCTCATCGAATTAGCCAACGTTTTTCAACACGTATGATATGAAGGATCTCTTTGAAAATGTCAACGTGGATGACATTTTATCCTTCTTGAAAGAAATAAAATTATACAAAAAATTATAAATGTAAACATAATCAATACTATACAACGTAATTATTAGAAAACAATCCCTGGGGATTTTGACATATCGTTAAAATGAAAATGAAAAAAACACTTAAAAAACATTTACACTAAGGTATAAATATACAGGAACAATGAATGTTATTTTCTAGCTTTTAGGCATGAATAACAACAAACTTATAAGTATAGAATAACATCAAACGATTTGACATACCATTTAAATAGATCAATCAATTATTACCAAGCAATAAAAAAGTAAATTGGGAATTAATGCAGTCAGGACATGAAGAAAAGTTAATTTGCCACTTGGTAAATATTTTTTTTAAATGATGGTTATAGTAACTTAACCTTAAACATAAAAATATAATTTGCACAATTTTGCTTGTATGGCTTTTAGGAAAAAAGATTTTGTGGAAGATTATTGATGGAGATAAAATGGGTGTTCACCACAATAATCCAAAGTCACCTTAAACATCAAACAATATACAGTCTCATTACTTTCTAGACTGGCTTTATAAAGACCAAAGTTTTTATTATATCAGACTTGAGTCTAAACATTGAAAACCTTTTAAAGCCGAAAAGCAAAGCAATTGAAAAAAAAAAGAATTGAAACTACAATAAGACGCAGAGCTTCGACCTATGCTTTAAATGGATGCTAAAAATTTCCGCGTTTAATATAACCATTCTTCAACTCAATGATAAATTCAGCTTTACTTAATCATTATTAGAAAAGCCATAATAAGTTACATGAAGTAGTATTTAAGTTTACTTATAAACTATTTCCGTTTATTAGGCCATTTTGACGATGTAAAGTCTGTGCTCAATAAAGACAACATCATTCCACTGAGGTATTTTTGACAATTTGACAGTTCGTCGTTGCAAGGGTAACGAGTGAAGGTCGAAGTAACCTGATGTCATGGCAGACAATTGAAAACTGGGAGGTCGCTTTCTACATCGATTTTATTGGTGGCTGCTAGAAGAGACTGCACGAATTGGAATGTGGTCGTTGTTTATTTTCTACGCAACCTTTTGTAGCCAAGTTCATCAGATGTATTCAGTATGTGTTCGTTAAGAAATAAAAGTTTTCCTATTATATATAAACGTCCCAATTAAAGTTGAAGCATGGTTTATATATATATATATATATATATATATATATATATATGTATATGTGTGTGTGTGTGTGTGTGTGTGTGTGTGGTGTGTTGTGTTGGATGAATTTATATATATATATATATATATATAGAGAGAGAGAGAGAGAAAAAAAGTAAGAGAGAGAAGGAGAAAGAGAGAGAAGGACAGTGGGGATCATGAAATGATATAAATGTACATGTGAATAAATACAGATTTATATAAAATTACTGTTATGAATCATAATAAAAATTTAAATATTGAAAAATAATTACTCATATAATAGTAGAATTAGGATTATAACGATTTCATTAATGACTCGTGATAATCCCTTATTTTCTTATTCCCTATGCATTTCCATACTGATATACTTCTAAATGCATTTCAACAGTGAATTTACAATTAAATTCTACACTAAAATTGGCATTTCCACGATAAAAATCATTTACAATAAATTGTTGCTATCATCATTTAAATCATCATTAAGGCATGTTGACAGTATGGATTCTCTCTCTCTCTCTCTCTCTCTCTCTCTCTCTCTCTCTCTCTCTCTCTCTCTCTCTCTCTCTCTCTCTCTCTCGTGCGCGTGGTAAGTCCTATAGACGACATCCAGGGGCCCCAGAGAGCTGATGAATGTAACTTTTGTTGATTGACCAGCACTGGTGTGTCTCTGTGTAGAACTCCATAAGAGAACGTAGCTTATGAGTCCGTCCTTACTTCTCCAGCAATGCTCAGCATGTCTTGCTTGTCTTACTTAGATGGTTTGTGAGATGATATGTAAATGGTCATACGGCTGCTGTTTTATTAGGTGCTACTTCTAGTATTTGTTCAAAACAGCACGTAGTATCATTACATAATTCTCATCTAACTTTTGCTCTAGACGTTTCGTTAAAGTTCAAGTGGTTCAGCTGTACACTAGTACTAACACGACTCTACGGCTTGGAAGGATTCTTGTTTCATTTAATCAGAAAGATAAGATTTCCATATTGTTGTTGACCTGTCAATATCTGTCCATGTTTTACCTATGCGTGTGTTGAGATTGCTTTCAGTAGAGGAGATGTTATAAAGATATGTGAACTGGTTTGTTAATTTCAGAGGCTTGCCATTAAATGAAAAGATGGAGTTATCTTGATTAAAATACATAAGCTCTTTTTTATCAGAGATCACGTAGAGACCAATGTCTTTTACTACATGCCCCAGGCTATGCATCAGAGATACGGCTTGGGCAGATGTACCTGAAATAAGGGCTAAATTATCTGGGTGGTTTTGTGAGATATCGTTTGCTTTTTTTACCTTTTTTATAGTGTGAAGACATTTTCTTTCATTAGATCTATTGATTTTCGTTGTACGTAATCTAGACAGATTATGAATGGAAATGGTGCCAATGTATCCCTTCCAAGATTAAAGCGACAATGTCAAAGAAATCAATATCATCACCGGGTGAGCGAACCATTATTTGTGTTTTTGGAGAGCATAATTATAACGTTAACATTTTATTTTGGATGACCATATGCTAAAAGTACTTGCTCCATCTTTTCTCTTTGTATGGAATCAAATGCCTTGGAGAAATCGATAAACAAGAGTGTTGCTTCGAGATATTTTTCTCATACTCTTACGAGGATTCATCGAATAATCAGATTTTGAGAAGCTGGGGATCGATAACGGTTTTCAGAACAACGAATATTTACAATATCTGATAGTAAATATTATACAAAAATGACCTTATTCTATCTGTAAGTCTTATGTTAATTCCTGATAAAAGAGAAATCTCCTTATTCAACATTCCCAATGCATTTATGTAGTACATATATTTACAATGCATTACTGTAATAAATCATTATACATTATATAATAACGGTCTATTTGAACTGTCAAGCTTCTTTAATTCTTGACCACTGACAATCCCTTTGTTCTTTATTTACAACGCATTTTCAGGGTAAAATTCTTCACAGTATATTTTTACATTAAATTTTAATTTATAAAGTAAAATTTCCTATTTTGTCGTTAAGATTTGCTTTATTTCCTGACGACCGATAATCACTTTTTTCTTTATTGCAAAGCATTTCTATAGTAAAATCAATTAATGCAACTTTATAGTAGATGTGTATTCGTAATAAAAGAATAGTCCTATTCTGTTACTATGATCTGCTTTAAGTCCAGACTACCGACAATACCCTCTTTCATGATTTTTGTGCCCAACATTATGAATTAGTTCTGAAAGTTACTAAAACAAATATGGAATTAAATTGCATACATCCATGTTTAAACTTCAAAGTTTATCCCTACATACCAAAATGTCTGACTTTCCAGTGCCGAAAATGACACTGGCTAAGCAAAAAAATCTGGAGTAGCAGTAAAGTCAGTGTGAAGTTATAGGAAAAACCGAAAAGTTGTCTTCCTTCTTTTCTGCTGTTATCTTTTACTGTGTGAAAAGATATATAAGCTATAAAATAAATGGAAGTTTTAATGCATTTGAAAAAAAAAGACGAGTAATCATATTATTTGAAATGCATATACATTACAAAATGATATATATGCTTTTTAATATTTCTAATATCAGTAAAAAAAAGTAAAAATGAATTAAACTTTTTGATGGAATTTGCTCATGAATACTTTCCGTCACATCTTGGATCAAATAAACGACTAACAATAAAGAACAACAGGATTTGTTTCCGTTGTATCATAGTTATGTCATTTTCTCATATTTTTGTAAAAAATTATCACTGACGCCGAGAGATATAAAGTTTACATGCCAATTTCAACTTACATGCACGCACGCACGCACGCACAAACACACGCACACGCACACACACACACACACACACACACATACACACACACACACACACATATATATATATATATATATATATATATATATATATATATATATATATAAAGAGTGCTGAATATCGGTAATAAAGCATATGTAAATTTAGGTTTCAATAGTGTTGACACAGAGTCAACGGCGCTTAGTGATTGTCACCTTTTTGCCTATGTGATCATTAGCTGAAAAGTTTATAATATTGGTCTAATGATCACATAGGCGAGAAACTAACAATTACCAAGCAACGTTTGACTCTGTGTATACACTTTTGAAAACTAGGTCTACATACATACATACACACACACACATATATATATATGTGTATATGCTCTCTCTTTGTCAGTCTCTCTCACACATATGTGTGTGTGTCTGTGCCTGTATGTGTTGGAGAGAGAGAGAGAGTGAATGTGTGTGTGTGTGTGTGTGTGTGTGTGTGTGTGTGTGTGTGTGTGTGTGGTGACTGTGGCTGATTGGTTTCAGGTATTATCATTTTATACTACCATTTCGGGTCAGAGTGGACCTAGGAGTATTGGCAATGAATAGGTATCCCACTCACCCCAGAGCTCTAGAACTGGGGTCCCACCACCATATTCAAGTTAGTTTTATACCCAGAACATACCTATTTTATTTGAAAGGGTATTAAACCTCTACATGGGATACATTCGGTGTATTTTAAGCCCAGCCAATAGGACATGTGACTGTGACGGTTATATGTTCTTTATTCAATGTTAATAATCATTGTTCGAGTTCCGACAAAGGTTGTGACACCAAATATTAGTCCTTACAATACAAAAGAAAAAATGAGATTAGGATAAATAAAGGGTTAAGGACTTCATGGGGTATCAACAGAAAAAATAGGCAAAGATGTCATAGATTTGTCGACAGCACAAAAAAGACACTGCATTAGATACCGAGTCAATTATATCAAGAGCAAAAGATCTTTAGCAATTCTTGCTTTAACCCAGAAGCAAATTATATAGCATTATATATGGCTGGTCTTCATAACAGATCACGTTTCACAAGAATTCATCTTAAGGTCAATTTGTTAGATTTCTAAAACTGTTTGTTTGCTTATCGGAAAAAAAAACCTCTTCAGTACGTCTACAATTAGATTTGATGAAAAAATTACCTTCTATTTTTACAATCTTTAACACGACAGTCAGAGAGACAGACATACAAACAGGGAAAACCCAAATTCAATATATTAGGCAAGCTCGATAACATCTTGCGTTCGCCATATAAATATTCTTTCCACGAAGCTTGTGCGTGTTCTCACTACTTAGAAATTTTGTCTTACAATCAACACTCGTCTTGGCCGGTCGCTGTAATCTGGGTGTGTGAAAAAGTGATTTGCTGAATAGTCTCTAATTTAGCGACGTTTGAATAGAAACGTGGCCCGCTATTTATTATTATTACGTACACAGACTGATAGGTAGATAGAAGCAACAAGAGAAGAAACCCTCGTGAAGGAATGGGTAAAGCAGACGAACGATTTACTGAATGGAGCACTAATAGCGAGGCTTTTGTAATGAAGTGAGAAAAAGAGAGGGTCAATTTGGACGTCACACATACACACTCACGCTCACTCACACACACAGAGGTATATATATATATATATATATATATATATATATATATATATATATATATATATATACATGGGGATTGAAAATGTGTGTGTGAATAAGTGTAGTGTGAAGATGCAACAGTGTTTCTTTAAGTGCGGGAAAGGACTTTCTTTAGAATATATATATATATATATATATATATGTGTGTGTTGTGTGTGTGTGTGTGAGTGTGCGCGCGCGCGCGCGTATGTGTGTCTGTGTGAGAGTGTACATGTGTGTGTACATGCAATGTATATATTTGTGTGTTTAATCGTGCTTGCCTATGTATTTGAGTCTGTGTGTTTCTATTTCTTATAGTAAGCTAATTTACGTGAAAGGAACACAATTAATTTATATATATATATATATATATATATATATATATATATATGTATGTGTATATATATACATATATATGTTTGCTTATATGCACATAAATATACATATACATACATATATATACAGGATGCGATGGGTAAATTGTCGACCAAATTTACGCAAAAATAAAAATAACACTTATCTCAGTTTTTCGGATATATTTACTAAAATTATATGAAAATATCTTGAAATACTACAAATCTAATTTATTTAAGACATGACTTTTGTCTCCAGCCACGGCATCCAAATGACTTCGAAATGACTTCGAAATTTTCTTCAATCTTCGACGGTCTCCTAAATTGGTAAACCATGTCGTTATCCTTGCTCGTTCATCTTTGTTGTTGAATGAAGTTTTGTTGGCCTCTCGCTCAACCGGGTCCCACATATAATTACAATCTGGAGAATTAGGTGGCCAGATGTTAGAAGGGATATTGTCGCAGAAGTTTTCTGACAACCAGCACTGGATTCTCTAGCTTGTGTGTACTGTTGCCAGTTGCAACGTCTTCTAAAAGACCCACTCTCGATCAGAACAACCTCCTCCAGGCGTCTGTGTTGTCTGGGGCCATGTAGGAAGAACAAAGGCATAATGAAGACTGCACCAAACACCATAATGTGGATTGGGTGTTTGGTTTTCATCACTATAGTTATATCTTGCGGAAACATGCCAACTGTTGATCTTTGAGTTAAGAAATCTTATCCTGATAGATTTTTTATCTTCTGAGAAAAATCAAAACTTGTTTGGTTAGGGGATGCAGGAGTTTGTTAAAAAGTTTTGCGACACGGTCTTTCCTCTAGTCCTTGATGGCCAGTAATAAAATTGGCCATTCTCATCTTGTGCAAAAAATGTATTCCTGCACTACCTACCTAATAAGAAACTCAAAAACTCTCATGCCCCTAGATATAGGCTTGATTGACTTGCTGGGATCGTTGTCAATTACAGCCTGTATACCACCAAGAAATTAGGGAGTTCTTTTATTATCAGATTGATAAGAGTGAAACTTCAGAGCTGCCGTACCTTCATAATCACCATTAAATTCACTCAATTCTTTTGAATCCTCTGCACTGTCCTCAGATCGACACCCACACACTCTGAAATATTCATATTGAAGCTTCCGTCGCTAATGCCATGCAGTACATGCCTTTTCTAAATATCTGGGGTAGTAAATTGTGTCATGGTGCTATTTTCTTCACATACAGTGTCTAGTTTGCTACACTGTTGACAAAATCTGAAACAAAGCGAATATGCTAAATTGAAAATTTAAAATTGCCTCAATTTGATAAGACATAAAGCCTCTGTTTCTTACTATTTCTATGTAAGATAAATTAATGGAGAAACTATCATTATATTTATACGAGGGTCATTAAATAATAAATAAGGAGTGTTTTGCCTAAGGAGTAGGCAACACAAAGCACTTTTTACAGTTGCATCTATTTAAAGGAAATCAGAGGTGATGAGGGTTTTCATGTCCAGAGGACTATTAGCATGTCCTTATTTGCTGACCTCTGCGTCCGAAACCTTTACGCTTTTCGTGGAAAACATGTTTAGCGTGTTGTGTTTCTATTTCTAATAGAACACTGACTTACTTGAAAGACACGCAATCAATTTATTTATCTTTCTTTCTCGACCATATATATATATATATATATATATATATATATATATATATATATATATATATATATGGACGAGAAAAAAGACTGTGTCTCTAACGGTATGCTGTTCTAAATAAAATAAATTAATGGAAAAACTATCCTTATATATATATATATATATATATATATATATATATATATATATATATATATATATATTTGTGGGGGGTGTATGCGTTTGTGTATGTGTATGTGTCTGTGCCTGTGTCTTTGTTTGTGGTGTCTATACACACACGTATAAAACATTTATGCAAGCTTATAGGAGTATTTGTATGTACGTGCGCACGTTTACGAGCATGTTTTAACTTTTACCGCTTTAAGCTCGTTATATTTCTTTTTAAATTGTAATAAGTTATAATGCATATTAGGTCTCGATCTTTCGTTAATGAATGTTTTGTTAAAGAATATATTCATCAGCGGTGTAAGAAAATGTAGCAGCATACATTAGCCTAACGGACAAATGTATACGTCAGGTCAACGCGGTGTATATTTCTTTGCAAATCAGGGAGGAACATTCCCGCGTATAACAATATGGAATTTTCTGTATTGTCCTCGATGGCAGGAATGAGCTGAGCCCATCAGGGAATGGGTTTCAATTCTTTCCTGTTTATTGCTATTTCTAAGAAAAATAAAATAACATAGAATAAAAATAAGAGATAGAGGAGAAAGAGAAAGAGAAAGAGAAAGAGTGAAAGAGAGAAAGAGATTCCCTAATGAATTGTACGCTAAAAGAAGGCTGTAGAATATACTGGTCAAAATAATGAAATAACATAGTAAGAAGAAGAAAAAAGAATTAAACTTATTCTAATTGAAAATCGCACAAAATTGAAGCCTACAGTGATTGCATTTTCCTACATAAGAACATTTTTTACAGATTATGTTGTTCAGATGTGTCTTCTATAGGATATGAAAGATGTATAGTTTTAAAATGTATAATATATATATATATATATATATATATATATATATATATATATATATATATATGATATAATTATCTTATGATATATATGATATGATTATAATCACGTTAATTATTTTTAAGATGTTATGGTAGTGAATATGAGAGACACGTTATTTGATCACGACAACCGTGACTCTCTTTGTTTTTGTTTGTTGGATCTACGGTACAGGGTTATTTAATACCGAGGTCAATCTTTTTTGCAAGCAATTATATAGTTTAAAGAGATGAATAACTTGTAGAAATATAGCTTTAAGTAACTCATCTTAATATAAATGAGTTACATACAGTTATATTGTTTCAAATATTCCTACCTAACACGAATGTGTTTCAAATATGAGCCATATATGAGCCCCTAACTGCGAGTCAGAGTGGACTTGAAAGTGATAGAAATGAAGAAAGGACGCTATACTCTCCAGAACTCCAAAACTAAAACATCATCTGATGTTAGAAGATAGATTCTCATTTGAATCGCGCTGTCAAATTCAAAAAGGGTTGCGTGTATCGGAAAATATAGCAGTGAAGACTGTTTATTCCTCAGAAATGGGTTAAATTTTCTCTAATCCCAATATGTCTATTGAAATACCCAAAGGAAAAAAAACTTGCTTGCATTAAATCTCTACTGAAATTATCCCTTAGTTTCCTTGTCTACATAATGTAGACCTGGAATCTAAAATACGAGGCCTGCGAGCCGCAAACTACTTGTCAAAGGTACGTGGCAGAACATTTTCCTAAAACTTTGTAATTTCTCCCTTGTCCATGAGTACGGTTCTCCATAGAAAAGAGCAGGATGTACTTCAATTGTTAATTTTCTTTCACTTGAAGATCAAAAGCTGAAAAGTAGAAATCATCCGATTGTTTATAAACGGAAATATCCCCCTATAATTTGTAGTAATTCTCATACTTAATGTCATGTGCGTATTTATTTTGACGAGAAAAAAGTAGCATCCTATCAGCTGTATTGTAGATTAGCAATATTAGAAGAAAGACAGTTATATATATATATATATATATATATATATATATATATATATATATTGTCGCATTGTGATAATACCATATCAGAATACAGCATCTTCTTATAATCCATTATAGTATTCACGACTTTCCAGCCACAAAGCATTAATTCAATGATGTTAGCTTTCATTTGATTTCTTTACTACGATATCGCAATCCAATTCGTTTACCACAACACCACGAGGATACACCCCTCCTTATTCAAGGGCATATCAACATGAGTAAGTTATTTAATGTCAAAGCCATCCTTGTAGAAGAACAGTAGTGATACTATCTAACCCATTGGTGGGGTGTAAGATTTGAATTAACTGAGTAGATGATACGTCACTACACAGCATGAAATTAGAATTTCCGTGTAGTTTACGTGTGAAGTCAGTGTACAAAATGCCAATAATGAATCGTTAATTCAATTATGTTAATTTAGATTTTATGACGATATGAAAACGTCAAATTAGATTGGAAATTCGAAAACGTTCTACATAATTCGAGCAACTATATTATAAAATTGCTAACATGTATCACAAAGGAACACAATGCAAACTTCTGATTCTGGATCACTTCAATTGATTTACAATCTTGCTATTGATAATCATCACCCCATATATATATATATATATATATATATATATATATATATATATATATATATATATGGGGGTGATGATTATCAACTTAAATATATCATATATAAATCTATTTCAGCCTTTTTCAGATCTGATTTCAGAATGGATAAAGGTTACAGATCGAGGGGATTTAAATATAGGTTTTATCTGATAAATTTAAAGTTTTCACTTATCTATAATATATATATATATATATATATATATATATATATATATATATATATATATATATATATATAAACTATTTAAATTGGTTAAATACTATCATAGAAATATTTTATCATTCACACACACATACATATATATACACACACATACGCGCGCACACACACACACACACACACACACACACACACATATATATATATATATATATATATATATATATATATATATATATTAGCTTTCCCTCTCCTGTTGCATATGGGGTATGATTACCCAACAATTCAGTTAAAAATGTGAGCTGCAAGACTGCTTACACGTGTCATTTCTTCTATAGTAGCGAAGGTTTCGTTAGGATCAGCCACACTTTTTGCTTATGATGATAGCAGAAGAATGGTGTACTAGTGTGAGAACACTCTTCAGATTTTTAACATCTCCTTCTTCAGCTAGAGAGCCCATTCTACCTTGATATATAGGAGGAGAAAGAGACAGATTCATCCATTTCCCAAGGACATTAGCACATAGTGAAAAGCAAACAGTCACGTCCAGGATTTGAATTTGGTGCGTTGTGTCCATTTCCTTACGACCTAACCGTTAAGTCAGGCGCGCATTCATTACGTCAAAAAGTCAAGGTAGATAAGTGCTGTTCTCGGCACCCGTTCGAAAAGACAGTGCCCTAAATGTGTACCAAGTTAGCTTATCATGTTATACGCAGAATGTGATCACATGACGCATTGTGAGATTCGCTACCTTTCAGCGTTCACCTGTTTTTACAGGCTGGCAAGCACCGAGGACGCGAGAAGTGGGCGAGACTTGCCATATGAATGGCTCGACAATCAAACACCACTTCAGCGTCACTCTCAATCCCTCTTTCCCATTCCTTTCCCCTTCTCAGTTCCACTCTCCCATCGCTTTATCCCACCCTCTCTCAACCCATCTCACTTACCCTATTTTTCTCCCCTACTCTCAATCCTTTCCCCCGACCTTTTTTCTCACCCTCTTTCAATCTATCATTCCCTATTTCTTTCACTCTCCAAGGACCTCTCTTCTTCACATTTTCTAGCTCTCTTTTAATCTGTTTCCCACACACCTCTTTCTCTCTCAGCCGCTCTCCCTACCCTTCTTTTTTCACCCCCTTTTCAATCCTACTCTTACTTAATCTTTATCTCTCTCCCTCATTCCCCTTCTCCTATCATTTTCTCAAACTCTTTCCATCCTTCTCTCCAATCCACACACACATACAAACACTCTCTCTCTCTCTCTCTCTCTCTCTCTCTCTCTCTCTCTCTCTCCTCTCTCTCTCTATCTATCTATCTATCTATCTATCACATTATCTCTCTCCCCCGACATTCTTTTCTCTTTTCTCAAGTAGTCTTTCCAACTTTGTTTACCCCCCCCTTTCTCTCTCTCTCTCTCTCTCTCTCTCTCTCTCTCTCTCTCTCCCAACCCTTCATTTCTCGACCCCTCTCTCTTTCTCTCTATCTCACCTTCTTTTCTCACCTCTCTCTCTTTCTCTCCCCAACCCTTCTTTTTGCGCTTCCTCCTAATCCGTCTCTCCCACTCATCTTTTCTCCCCCCTCCCCTCTCTCTCTCTCTCTCTCTCTCTCTCTCTCAACCTTCTTTTCTCGTCCTTTTTCAATACCCCTCTTATCCAGTTTTCATTGGACCATTCGAGTGATATGACAATATATTATTGATCGTACCAAGAAAAGCAGTGGACATTGGGGATGGGCGGTCACCATTCTAACAAAATAAACCCTGCAGTACAGTCGTGTTTAAGGAGCTCGAGACAAGGCAAGCAATTTCTACCGATGACATTTGCCAACGCTTTCTGGATCTATGCATCAACCATAAAGTGAACGGCTGTCATCACCTCGAGTGGGTAATATCAGCTCATCTTCATTGAGGTGTTCCAGAAGGTCACAATGCTAGAACTGTTTATTTTTCTATTACTTACCATATTGGACAGTTACGCCAGATTTTACAAGGATAAAAGCAACTGCCATAAAGAACTGTCGAATCCAGCGAATTGTTGAGTAATGGAGATTTGAATTAATGAATTGACATATATATATTCACACACGCAGAAGCACACAAATTCACACATATATGTATAGTAAATAAACAACGAATTTTCATGAAAAATTAGAATACTTTTGTTCAAAGCAACTCTATGTAGATATTAGAATTTTGATGACAAAGTGTTTAATCTGTGCTCTAATTATCAGCTCATTACAATCCCAAGATGAAACAGCAATTAGTCAGAGGTCATAAATTTTAATAATTCCGACATCTGGTAGGGAGAGATTACTCATAACCGGAAGTTAAAATGTAATTCTAAACCCTCGCATATATATATATATATATATATATATATATAACAATACACAACTCACGTTGTTGATTCTCACTCGAGCTAGTATTTGATACGTTTGACGTCCGTTAGATTCAACTAAATAGATGTGTAATCTTTTGAATCACGTGACTATTACATGGTTAACATAAATAAATACATAAGTATAATAAGTATAGCTAATAATTACATATCAGACCATGTGCTTATTGATACAACCTCGTATACCGCATATACTCATGTATATGTCGAATTATAACATAACACTGCAACATATTTGGGTCTTCAAAGGAATATCTTTGTCGAACTGCAATTCCAAATTCAATGCGAAGAACGAAGAGGAAGGCTTGGCTTTAAAAAATTAATTCCATAAATTAATGAATTCGCGACTGCAAATCAAGGCTCGACCTATTCATGAGATCAACTTATACCCGACGATGCAGGCACTCAGACAAATATACACATATGCGTACACTTTCACACACTGATGCCACCCCCCCCCACATATATATATATATATATATATATATGTGTGTGTGTGTGTGTGTGTGTGTGTGTGTGTGTAATAGTTTATCAATGTATTTATGCGTCTTTCTGTCTTCTTATGTGTCTATTCATAGACGCACTAATCAAAGACTTTTTTCCTCGTGATCTTCACTCTCTCTTCCGGCATCGTTAATTGTTACGACACGAACCGTGGCAAATTCCTGGGGTTATAATTCACTTATAAAAAGAAAATTAGAAAAAAACGAAGAAAAGAATTATTGAAATGTCATTGAAGTCGGTTAGATCAAAAGCAACGCTTGATTTGATCTTATCATTATCCATTCGCAATCAGGTTTTGTTAATGTCGTTTTGGCCGCGTCAGAACAGTCGCATTGTCAAATAGGTTAGACAGTTGTTTTTTTCTTCGTCTTCATCGATACTTGCGTTGATTTTGCAACTCCTCTCTCTCTCTCTCTCTCTCTTTAGATAATATTTCAGAATTAAAACAAAAAACGGGTAAAATATGAAATATTACTCATTATCTATCTTCTGGTCAACTTACGCTGAAAGTATCGGTCCCATATTACCGAAGTTAAGCAGCGATGGGTATGTTCAGTAATTAGATAGGTGTAAACTTAAGCAACTGCAGGCACTGTAGAAGAAGAAGAAGAAGAAGAAGAAGAAGAAGAAGAAGAAGAAGAAGAAGAAGAAGAAGATTTATTAATCAATAGTAGTACAAATTATTAAAAAATATATAAGTAAAAGAAAAACTTTATTGGTTTAAACTACTATTGAAGGGAGGCCATGCCTAATAGCATGAAGCTAATCCCATGGACATGACTACCCTTGGACGCTCACAGGAAACAATACATGAAATACACAACGTAAACATATACATATATATCATGAGACAAATTATCCGTGTGAGAATCTAAATGCAAAGTAATCTGTGTGCCATATCCAAACAAAGCATAGTAAATAACAAGGTCAAACAATCACCGATTTATGGTCATGCCATGCTGAAAGTAACCGTTTCCACAAGATCACAGAATTTAAACAGCGATGAACTTGCTCAACACTAAGATAATTGACCACTTAAGCAGGTATTGTAAGCAAAGTGAGACATTCGAGCCATTTCTCAGCAAAGTTTAGCGAATAACATTTAATAGATTCCCTCCAAAATACAAAATATTATTTAGTAAGTCATATTTTCTAACTTATAGTCAAATGGTGCTGAAAGCACCAGTTACCGCTAGATGAACCTGTTCTGTTTTTAAATAGGGACCACTGAGGAACAGCGGTCTGTGTAAAAAAAAGCAAAGCTTAATAAATGATGATAACTAAGTCTTTTTCATGAGTTTAAATTTAAACTATAATTAATACGTCCTTTCCCTTTCTCTTCAATGGGTTTTTTTACAGGTCAAACAAAAAAATATTTTTGATAGAAAGAGATGCAAGTTTAATTCAGAGCGAAGGCCTATACGCCTACCCCACGCTTCTTATGTAAGAATAGTCAAATAATAATAGAAATGATGCAATGAAAATAAACAATAAGATGCAACAATGGATAATGATAATACTTTGAATTATTAATAATTACACAAATTTATACATAATGATTGAGAAATCCACTTATTTTAGTTGTTTATATATATATATATATATATATATATATATATATATATATATATATATATATCAGTGGTGATTCCGGGGATCGGGCTTGTCAGGCCCAGCTCGAATAAGCAACATTCAAGTATATGTATCAAAGCAACAAAAAATCTTTCGTAATGCGTCGTTTTCTTTCCTGACTTTAGCTGGATCCAATATTAATTGTTCTAACTCCGTGTCTAAGATATTGACCGAAATACATTTCGTTGATATTGTTCATAATAAATAATAAATAAAGAATCTGTAAAAAAAAAAAAAAAGAATGAAATAGAACAAACGTGGCTAGTCGGGCTTGAGAGTTTTTGCACGACGTGACCTATGCGTGTACTCTAGATAGACACGTCGGCAAAAATCAAAGAAAGTGTGAACGTTAACTCGTCGTCGACTAGGTGTTTGGGGTAAGTTGGAATTTATTGGAGTGAAGAAAATGATGGGTAGTGTAAGAGAAATATAAACATACAATAAATTAAACAAAAAAATGACTGAGAGATACACACTCACATGCACACATATATACAAATACATACTCAAGACAAATGCATACGTTATTAAAAGAAATATCAGCATCTTTAATTAGCATTTAAGTTATGCCAGTAGTATACTTAAGTGTTTCTCAACCTTTTCGGGACATGGCCTCTCTTCAACCCAATGTGAGTTCTTTGAGATCCCCCCTAAGTTTCATGGCCCATAAGTAAACCATACGGCCCCATTGAGAGACCCTTTAAATAAATAATAATTAATGAGTTTTAAAATTTTAAAAATTGAAAACTAAAACGACTACGTAGCTATGGCTAAATAGTAGGACAGGCTGTGCTCTTTAATCTTGGAAAGGAAAACTCTGAATTCAAATCTGTTAAACTCCGCTTAAGAAATTGACCTTGTGTCGCATCCTGCTCGTGTGGGGGGTAGATATATATATATATATATATATGTGTGTGTGTGTGTGTGTGTGTGTGTGTGTGTGTGTGTGTACGCGCACGTGTGTGTGTGTATCAAAATTAAGTTCTCTGGATCGGTTTATCTGTATGTAGATTATAAGTGTAGATCAATAAGTCTGTAGTCAGAAACGTAGTTATTAGCTGTTTGTTTTTAAATATATTTTCTCACAATTTAAATAGCACAAGAAGAAGAAGGGAACGTGGAAGCACGGTGAGTAATAAAGAAGAGAAACGAACGTGGGGACGAAAAAACGAATGACAAGGGAGAGATTTGAGGAGAAAGTGTGAAACAGAGAGAGAGAAAGAGAGAAAGGGAGAAGAGAGAGAGAGAGAGAGAATAAAAAAAGAAAAACTGGTAAATAACCAAGAGGGAAATAATATTTTTTAAACTAATAATTAAAAGATCAGCGGAATCAAGGAACAATAAAAATCTTAAAAATCCATAGAATGAAAAAATTAAATTGAATAAAGTAAAAACAAGAACTAACCCTGCCACCATGCAGACACGAAGAGAAAAAGAGACGAGAGCAAAGATGGTCGATTGCAAGAACAATAATGATGAGGAGAATTAGTGAACAAAATGAAGGCGGGAAAAGCTAAACAAAAAATAACTTGCTGAGAGGAGTTTAATGGCTGTATTTCATTTTTTCTTTTTCTTCTTTTTTTTTTTCGAGTATCAACATTTCACCATGAATGTTGAATGTGATTCCAGTCAGGACTGCGTGATGTCTTATCCATCACGTGGGAACATCACGTCGGGCACCGGATGACGCGTGAGCAGAATGCCGGGGCCCTGATCGTTATCTGGTTACGATTTTCAAATTTGATTATCTTGCTTTCACCTCTGTTCCTGTTTCTGTTGCTCTCGCTACGCCTCACCGAAATTGAAGGAACATTCTACTGAGGAAATTAAATTGCAATAGCTGACTGGTGGTGGTGGTGTGCGCTGGAGATTAAAAACATGTTTAAAAAATGAGAGGGACTACAAAGGATAGCAAAAGTTGTAATGAGGTGGGGAGTACAAGGTGTGCTCATAAAAGAAAAAAAACACTTCCATCAAGTATAAAAAGTTTGAAATACTATTTTTTCTTCCTCTAATTTGTTTTATTGATAGAGAGTTGGGGATAATTTTTTAAAATGTTAAAGATTTCAAATTATTACAGTTTCCTGATTTGAGGAAAAGTAATTGAATCTTAAAAAGCTAGATCGAAAACGGCTTTTAATAATTCCGGCCTCTAATTTATAAAAAAATCTGTTTTGCATAAAAAATATACGTTAGACTTCGTTTGGATTTAAATATAAACGGATTTGTATTCTCTGGACCAACGATTGGTGTTTTATCAGGAATTCGTTTTGTTATATTTTCACAACATCGTTTTGTTATATATATATATATATATATATATATATATATATATATATATATAACAAGCATAGAATAGGCACCTGGCGTTGTTCAATTGTTAGTGATTTAAAGATTTGTATTGTATAAAAATTACAGGGAATTTAATAAGTGTATACAATAACTATTATGGTGTAATGGTTAAAAAAGGTATACAAACAAGTTAGTGAGTTCAGGTTTTAATAGATGCTTCATTCTTCTTACCTTGTGCTAAACTAAGTTCTGATTACTAAATGAAAAACCAAACTATCCACACATATGTAGGAACGGTTAGGTGATGATTTTTAAAAGTACTGCTTTTTAAAATCTTATACACACACACACACACACACACACACACACACACATACATATATATAGAGAGAGAGATATGAAGAGAGATATATATAGAGAGAGATGTTAGAGTTCCAAAATTTACTTGTGGTGTTGATAAGTCCGTAGAGTTTTAGATGAAAGTCTTCAAGGTGTAAAATTCCAGATATATTGTTTTTACTTGACAAATATGAAAAACTCTAACATCTCTCTTCAAATTACACTGTGGACTTGTATATTTTCAACAGCTGAAATATATCCTAAACAATTTTGATACCCACTTTACATTTTTTATATAATTTTTACAACAAACTCTTTTGAGTTTTACTATAAACTATAATGCTTCTGATTTTTAAAAATTAAAAATAAAATTTATTTTATTTTTAAAACAGAACACGCATTTTTCAAAATTTTCAGCGGTTGAATTCAGCGTTCGTTTTTGTAAAGAGTCTTTTAACGGATATCTTTCTTCCCGTCTATGTCGCTCGTGATGAAGACCAACTTATCGATTTGGTCGAAACAGATCTGTCAGCAATTACATAACAAACATCATATGTTTTTTCAAAATGTTAAATTTCATACTGTCGAATTAATTTCCATCTATTTTTCATATATATATATATATATATATATATATATATATATATATATATATATATATATATATATATATATACAAGAGTAGATCAATAAGTATCCTGACATGGATATTAGCTGAGTTTTGATCTGCAAGTTTCACTGTATAATGTTCGATGTATGTGATTAATAGAAAAACACTGGGTCATTGTTTACTGACAAGGAAAGAGACTATTCAAAGATATTTTCTATAAAGTAAATGCTTTTAATCTCATAAAACACCCAAAATCGAAGTACCATATATATATATATATATATATATATATATATATATATATATATATAGAGAGAGAGAGAGAGAGAGAGAGAGAGAGAGGGGGGAAGGGAGAGAGAGAGAGAAATTTGCAGTGAAAGAGAGAGAGACGTAATTTTCGACACAGAAAAGGGATCGGTGTCATGTTTAAGTCCCAGTTGTAGCTGAATTTTTTAAAAGGTATTAATCTAATTTTCTCTTCCTATGGTTCATGAATATTTATATTGCAACCCGTATTTCTCTATTGTGGACTGATGGGACAGTATCTACACTGACAATTTTCTCTCTTTCAAAACTTAATTTTTCATCAGTCGGTAACAGCCAAATGGCTACTATATTCATTATTAGTATTGTCAGATAGAGAACAATGAATTGTATCTTAATTGTTTTCTGTCACCATACGTAACTGTTGAGTTCCCTGTACTAAACCACTTTTGAATACGACTTTATTAACTTTGATGCATTTAAATATATTATACAAGCGCGTGCTTAAATTTCTCAGTTTGACCAAGAACGAAATTATTTAAATCCACATAGAGTTCCACATATTCATCACGCAGTGTAACACGTTTGACATACTAACAGTGATCCTTACACCATACGAAGTATCGAAATCTCTTTTTGTTATTTACTATGCTTAGGTTAGTGTGGTACATAGACCTAAGGCCATTTAAATTGTTTGCTTGTTGAAAGCAATAGCTGCTGACATACTAAAAGGGCACATCATTGATTATTTTCTCTGATTATGCAGAATTGGTGCTTTAAGCGTACTGTGTGTATTAACTTTAAGCAGTGTAGCCCTGGTTTGAATTAAGTTTTCTTTTTCCCATATTGGTTGTCTTACCAAGGCTAAAGAACCCAATATTCCCTATTATTTGCCTATAGCTAGTGGGAAAACAGATGGATCCATGCCTTTTTCAAGGGCATTAGCAGGAAGTGAAACGTAAACAGCCTAGTCTAAGATTTGAACTTCGGTCACCAATTCCCTTTTCAACGACGATAGGCGTGACTTTAGTGTAAGTCAAATAATTGTCTTCTTGGTTCGACTATGATCTTTTCAGTACCAATCTTATTCTATTGGTAAAGATCGCCTCGTATTACGCCTTTATTATAAATGAAAGTGTCATGAAGATCTTGAAGCTAAAAAGAAAGAAACATTTTCTTCTTCCTATGGGAAAGATCATTAACATAAAAAAGAAAGATTTTTTTCAAACTCAAACTAATATTCGATCGGGGATTTTCTCCAATAAATCTATATTATGTATTTTTCAAAAAAAAATATTGATATTTGTTTGAATCTTTCGAATTCGCCTGATTGAAACGTGAAAATGACACTGCAATTGTAACAAAGAGACAATTGATAGGATTGGATCTTTCCCGGAACAGCGGACCAGAAGTGACATCGAAGTAGTGATGCGTCGTTGATAGAAGACATTGGATGATTCTCGCACGATCAATATTTCAATCGACTCCTGACAATAGCAATAGAAGGAGGAAAACAAAACGAAATATAACAAATAAAAAACAACACGATAAACAAGTCCGAGGTGAATTACGAATGTCTGCATAAAGTAATTCAGTCTAGAGACGGCGATACGGAAATAGATTTTGTCTTTTATTTTTATTTTTTCCCCTTTCTTTCTCTTTTAAAGAGCGTCGAAGCCAACCAATTTTCTCTGTCGAAAAATTGACAAACAGTATCAAAATGCGTTGCATAGAATCATCTTTTGAAATCGGTATTCGACACAGTTTCTTTTTAGTCGAACAAATCAAGAAAGAAGGGCGTTAGCCATAAAGCATCATTTGTCTTTGATTAAATGGAATTTCACATTGATATTTACACCACACTCTGGAAAAATGGAGAAAAAATCTCTCGTGGATAATCAATATTCCATTTGCGAACTTAAGTGAGGGAAGCATCATAAGTATTGGTAAATATTTCGATGTTTATTTACATCATCTTCAGAAAATATCGATCACTATTTCACATTGCTAAGAAAATAATTAATAAAAATACTACGAACAACCGCGAATATCTGCGTAAAGTAATTCAGTAAGTATTTCAATGTTTATTTACACCATCTTCAGAAAATATGGAACGAGACAGATCGCGTTTATTTCAGATTTTGAAAACAAACAAAAAAACAAAAGAAATGACAAAATGTTTTCCATTGGATTTTAAAAATATGTTGATGTATATTCATATCAAGTTCAGATTATAATTTTCAAAGGTGTAAAACAGTTTCTGATGGATTTTAATTTAAAATTCAAAAGGCCTTTAGAGCACTTTCTAGTTAGATTTCTTTTTCTTTTTTTTCTTTTCTTTTCTGTCAGCAATTTTTGTCGTTTCTTCATTCGGAATATAAGTCATAACATTGTTTCCCAAATATTTAGATGCTAACTGTCATGATAATTTGGATTTAAGTGAGAAATATAGACGAATTTAGCTAATTAATTGATATGCACATATAAAGTGTTCACAACATAATTCAGATATATAACGCATTTATCTCGATATTTCAGTGTCTTATTCACTTAATCTTCTGATTTCAACAAAGGTGAGATATAATACAAATAGAATTTCTCAACTCTAAGGGATGGTGCAAATTTTAACCTGGGTACTGTAAAAGTGCATGCTAGGAGGTAGTATATATTATAATGAAAATTTTCAAATAAGGTTTGGAATAATTTATTACATGTAAGTATTTAATATCTGTACGATAGTATGCAGGCAAATAGACAGGCTCGTGTTAAGGTCCAATGAGGATATACAGCGTATTAATATACGGTCTGGTTACTACTGATATACCTCAGCGGATGTTGGTGATATGGTAGTAGGGGTTAAAACTCCCGGCCAATCGCTAATAACCCATATCTTTTTATAGCAACTGAGCAGTAGCCTAGGAACATATCGGTATATCTGTTGTAGTTTCCGTGGAAATAAACTAGTCTTTACTTCCGAACCGTTCATTATATATATATATATATATATATATATATATATATATATATATATATATATATGTGTGTGTGTGTGTGTGTGTGTGTGTGTGTGTGTGTGTATGTATGTATGTATATATATATATTGAGTTCACATCTACTTAGTACGCATCTGTAATAGTTTATGCTGGATATCGCTTGCTCTGCCTTTTTTTACCTTGAAGATTTTTTTCTTTTATTAGATCTAATGATGTTGGTAATAAGTAGTCAAGTCAAATTATAAATAGATATGGTGATAATGTATTTTATTGTAGAAATCCAGCAACAATTTCCGAGTGATCTGTTTTACCATCAAATGAATGGTAAATTGCTTATGTGTCTTGGTAGAGTATCATTATAGTGATAAGAGTTTCTTTTGTGAGATCATAAGCTAGAAATATCTCCTTCATCCTCCCTTTTGCGTGTGGAGTCACATGCCGAGGAGAAATCGAATAGTCAGAATCTGAGAAGTTGTCGATTGATTTCTGCTAGAGCCATTTTTATTTTTCCAAATAATTTTCTCTACTTCAGGTCGGATGCGATTGAGAAGGAGGGCATTATAAACCTTAACAGCTATGGCATTAAGAGTTATAATGATTCCAAGGTTTTGTGCTGCCATTATGGGTGATTCAGTTTCTCTTTTGGGGTTTTCCTTTTCTTAAGCATGTCTCTGTCTTTTCCTGTGCAATCTCTCCAATTTGTCGTTTGAAGTATTCATATAATTGTTTTTCTTCCCATTTGTTTTCTTGTTTTTTGTTATTTTTCTGCTTGTTCATATATTGTAGCTGCTGTTATTGGCTGTATACGCAATCCTCAATGCTACCGAGTCCTCTTCTATCTTCATATAGCCTATCTCTTGCGAATCATTCCCGACATTTTTAGCTGGTGGTTTTTCACTGGAATCTGTGTTATAGCAAGTCTCTTAAGGTCTCCTGAATTCTTCATAGTATTCAAGCCAATTTCAACAATGTTGTCTAGATTCTTCGTGTGATTTTTCACAAGTTCTCAGAGATTGTTCGAAGCACGCCAACTATAGTTTGTATCACCGTTATTGTGTTCTATATTTTTCTTTTAGCTCTGTGGCAAGATCCAAGTATATGTCTATTATTATTTATTATTATTATTATTATTATTATTATTATTATTATTATTATTATTATTATTATTATTATTATTATTATTATTATTATTATTATTATTATTATTATTATTATTACTTACAGTTTTTTAATTACAGTGCTGGTGACCGAAACATTTATTCTAAGCAGAACACACAGATACTTCACTCTGATCCTAGACACAACTTCTGATCTATATGTATAAAATGTCGTCATTTTTAGGGGAACTATGCAAATAATGATGATAATCATTAAATGAGAAAGAAATGGTCTGCTTCCATTCAAAATGTATAAAGTTGCAACTATTTCGATCTTAATTGTTGCCTTAGGCAATGTTCCCTACCTCTGAGTAAATGGAACTTGCTATTTGTCGACAGTTGACAGATTTTTAATGTCTGTGCCTTTGAGAAATAAAGAAGAAGAAGAAGAAGAAGAAGAAGAAGAAGAAGAAGAAGAAGAAGAAGAAGAAGAAGAAGAAGAAGAAGAAGTCATTGTAATGTGAAGGCTCAAGAGCCAAAGCTGAAAAGTAAAATGTAACAGATGATAAGAAAAGAAAGTGATCAGAGTGACGACAGCCAAACACATTCACCGACACCGAACGGGCGTCAAAATGAATATACTGTACATATATTTTAAAAGTGTATCTTCACTGTCAGATGTTCCCCAGATTGAAGCTTATACTGAGAATAGACACGCACACACACACACACACACACACACACACACACACACACACACAGACATATATATATATATTCGTGTGTTTGTTTTTATGCGCGTGCATGTTGAAAAATCATGGCATTACTATGCACGTGTTTCGGTTTTCTTTAGTACGTAAAAACTGCGTACGGTCCGGCGTTCTCCTTTGCACAAGTCAATAAATACAGTTCGTGGCACTCACTCGTGTATTATACGAGACACGGACGGAGAATTTTCATCTGAAATCAATAGCGTTCTTATTTGACAGTTTTGTCGGTCAATATATATATATATATATATTATATATATATATATATATATATATATAATACTAATAATATTGTTAAATGTAAAATAATATATATATATATCCTTTCTTGATTTACCCTTTGTTCAGTTACTATTTTGCCACGTCTTGATTTCAATTCGACCTTGTTATTTTGCCATTGAGAATATACGTCAGTTATTTAATACACTCTACTGGATTTTGTTCTGATTTCATAATTTCTCCGTTGTCACTAGATAGATAGATCTAAGTTAGAATCATGTAGATGGAAGGTCAACGGTATTTCGTGACTGTCAGTTTCTCGCATATGTAGTCACCCGAGCACCAGCTTGCTTTAATTATTGTATAAGCGAGAAAATTTCAGTCACCAAGCGCCGTTGGCTTTGTGCCTACACTATTCTAACTTATATATGTTCTGTCACTATTGAGCATTCTTTATCTATGGGATATGGACCACTGTATTTATAAATATAGCAAACTACTCTCTCTCTCTCTCTCTCTCTATATATATATATATATATATATATATATATATATATATATATATATATATATATATATATACTAGCAAATGTATGCACCCTCCGGGTGCAAGTATTTAAATTTTAATGTAATAGAATATTATATTAAAATTAGAAAGGCTAATGAAACTAAAAAGAATGCAGATAAAAAGACTTGATACAGAGGGGGGATGTATAATAGAAAATTAGAACAACTGAAACTTACTCTTCATTACTTCTGTCTTTCATTATTAAATTTTACTAATTTAATTATTTAGTTAAAATAGGAAGTAAAGAATAAAATGACAGTTATTTCTTTTTGTTAATGGATTTCTTTTAAGATTTATACCCGAGATTTTTGCTCATATTCATTAAGATAAAATCAAACAATTAGAAATCTCTAATACTAAGCACATATTAATTAGAATCAATTTTTTAATATCAATATGCAAATTAACCTTCCTGTTCACACTGGAAACCACTATTTTGTTGTTTATATAAATATAATTGCATTTTATTGGTATGTAGATATAGCGAACAGTATTAATAATGTAAAACAATTTTATTAATAATAGTGGCTTAGATAAAAATAAATTCACGTAAATAACTAAAGGGAATTGTTACTTGAGTAGTAATATAGTTTCGGTTACAGACAGGAAAACACACAATCTCCATTATAATAGTATATATATATATATATATATATATATATATATATATATATATATATATATATATATATATATATATATATATAACACTGGGAAGGGACGGTGATTTTTCTGAACCCATCAGACATCATGTGTTTTATCCCCGAAAGAAATATATGAGCACAAATTATATTATTTATGATTTGGATTAAATCTAGCCCTTGGTAAGCAAAGCCGTTCTTTCTTTAAATTATAGAAGATCTAAGATTAAAATTGAAAGAACATAAAAAAATGGATGAATATTAAGAAACATTACATATAGCATAGGAATGTATCTATTACCCAAATCCTCCACCACAAGTACGATGCGACACAAGATCAATTTTTAAGCAGATTAATGGGGAGAATAGATGGATTAGTACCTTTCTGAAAGACAGCTTGAAAGGTTATGAAAAGCCTAAAAGAATTGGATATCTGACAAATATTTCAAAATATTCAGACCACATTTCAGACAGACAACTAACACCATGGTCTCAGGACTGGGATCAGATTATAGTGTCTCTGGCAGTACTTCAGTCGGGCAGAACATAGGAAAATATGAATCCCTATTTTAGCCAAGTGGGCAGGTTGGGATGACACTGGTAAATGTGTGGTATGCTCAAATCTTGGGGATCCCTATTTAGCAATGTGTGAAGGTCGGAATTACACTGGTCGTGCCAACTACCATCACCGGGAAGGTAGAAAAACATTGATAGCAATCTTGTGAAAATCTGCAAAAATACTGAATAGAGTACGGAACATAATTGTTTGATTCTGATTCCCAAAATAGAAAACAATAAAATGAAAGAATAAAAATGCAATGAGAAAGAAAGCGTGACGAAAGCATAGGTGGAAATAATGGAGAACATTATAAAAATTAAAACAAGAAGAAAAAGATAAAAAGAAATGAAGAAAAGAATACAAAGAAAGAAAGAACGGATATGAAAGTGAGAAAAAAAAAGAAGCTTAAAAAAAAGTAGAAAAAAAGAAAGGAAGGAAAAGATTAAAAAAAGGAAAAAATCAAGAAGAGGTTTAAGATCAAATTTAAGGATAAAAAGAAAGGAAGAAATAAATTTTAAAAAAGAGATAAATAGAAAAAATAAAAGAATAAAAGAATAAAAAAGAAAGAAAGAAAATGATTAAAATATGTTTTAAAAAGACAAATGAAAAAGATAAGGAAGAAAACATAAGAAAGTTATCAAAAGAAGAAAGGGAAAAGGATGAAAATAAAGAGAGAAATATAAAAAGGAAAGAACAAAAGAGTAAAAAAGAAAAGATGGAAAGAAGAAAAGGAAAAGAAGAAGGAGGCAATAAAAAGGTTAATAATCACAAAGCAAATTTAAGGATAAAAAGAAACGACGAAAGAGATAAAGAAAACGTAGAGATATAAAGGAATAAAGAGAAAAAGAAAGGAAAACATGATAAAAAAAATGAAAGATAATGAAAAGAAATGAAGAGAGAGAAAAAAAGAAAAGGAGTAAAGAGCAAAAAGAAAAGAAGTGAATGGATAAAAAGTTTTTTTTTTAATTTAAGAAAGAAAGAAAGCTACGTAGAAGTTTAAAAAACACAATAACAAAGCAAGTGTGTTTTTCTAGGCTTGTTGACAGAAATCCGAGATGACATCTAACCATAAGAGAAGATCGTAGAGTGAAAAGGTTTCCTATTTGATGTCAACGGGTGGCAGTAGGGTGCAAAAGAAAAACGTGATGCTTAAATCGTTTACCCTGATTAACAGGAATCACCAATGAAGCGGAAAGGCAGAGTCCGAAAAACTGAAGTTTGTAAAAGATTTTTTTTTAAATGGAAAAAGAAAATGGTGATGAGTGAAAAAGATTAATCGAAATAGGAAAACCTGTACAGAAATTTGAGGGATGTGGGAAACACAAAGTTTAACGAAGCGAAAATTTCATGTTAAAAATAAAATCAGATGTAGCAAAACTTGATTGGATTTTAAGCAGGATTCTTGTTTTTTTTTTCTTACCTTTCCTATGTTTCGTTAGTCTTCTTCTTCTTCTTCTTCTTCTTCTTCTTCTTCTTCTTCTTCTTCTTCTTCTTCTTCTTCTTCTAATATTAACAGTTAGGTGCTTTCCCCTTAATCTTCTTTTTCCTCCTCTTTCTGCCCACTTTTCTTTTTGCACTTCTTTGACTCCCTTTGCCACTACAATTACTACCTGTTCCTTTTCTTCTTTTCTTCTTCTGTTTTCTTCAATTACTATTACTACTTTTCTTCTTCGGTTCTTTCTCTTCCTAAAATTATGTTACATTGTTTGATATCGAACATTTTCATCTTACCTTATTCGTTTACTTCTTTTACTTTTAATTCTTTTTCATTATCATTCTTCATAACTAATAGGTCATTATCTGCTGCACTGGCGTTGGGATTAATTTATCAAAATATATTTCCTAGTCGAAAAAGTCGTTTTGAGATGTTCAGTTAAAGAACAACCATTTGGACTGATTCATAAACAAGATATTCAATTCGCCCTGATTTTTTACCTCCAGTTTTGTTTACAATTCTTTCTTTCTCCCTAGTTTGCACCGAACGGATATTTTCCCTTTATTATCCTTTGACACAATCTTTTGTTTCCGGATCTTAGCTTTCACGTTGGGAGGTCTCATCAATTGAAGATCGCCATATTGAAAAAAGAAACATTTGTTATGTGAAAAAGTAGAAGGACTGATAGATGAACTCGCTCTCTTTATCACTCTCTACTTGATTTTACCTAATTTTGAACCGGTTCGAATAAATTGATAGTGAGAACATTTAACTAACTTTTGGTAGGCTAAAGGTTTTTTGACCCGATCCGCAACTGTGATCGGTTTAAGCAATAAAATAGATATGATTTTAAACACGAATGGGGAGGAATGTCTGTTAAGAGTTAATCAGTGCTTCTGTCGTTTGAAATTAAACCTTCCCTAGATACTTTCTTGAAATGCTAAAATAGCATACTGTTGTTAGAGATTTTGATTATAAATACCTCTAAATTATTTGTATTAAGAATAGTTACTTGAATCTTTATTTCTTAAACATGAATTATTAGTTACTTAAAATGATATAACTGTGTGCAAACAAACTACTATTATTCAACAAAAATAATTATTCGCTGTCATATAACTATTGATGATAGATAGCCATACTTTACACCTTACAACTGTGTGCAAATTAGTTGTATTATATAGGAATACTTGATATCATATAACCTTTTAGAAACCACACAAAAAATGTAATTTACAATGAACGCAATTCCATAACATCTAGGTATAAAATAACCCTAGATGGGTTGACATACCGTGGAAATCAATCGCTCATTCAATTATATACATCTGAATCTTGCATGAAACTAAGCTAAGCTGAGTAGATAATTGCTTCCTCCCAATTTTAAATTGATTTCTACTCACCCCCAGTTTTCTTTTCTTTCTTTTTGTTTACCTTTTTAAGGTAGAAGGACGCATTAGTCCGGGTTTTAAAATTAAAACAACTAAGCTGGTGATGCTTGTTAGAAAAAAAGAACATTTAGTGCTATAAAATCACACATTATTAGGGTATATCAAAACTATTCTTGCTTTTACAAAACTTTATAAGAAAGCGTTCATGTACACATCTAAAGACTATCTATGACCCCATATATATATATATATATATGTGTGTGTGTGTGTGTATGTGTGTGTGTGTGTGTTTTGTGTGTGTGTGTGTGTACGCGTATGCACATGTGTGTGTAAGTTAACACGACCAAGTATGCCTATCTAACACTAATCCTTTATAAACAATTATATAGTTTGAATTAATATTCCCATTTAATAACAATCATTTGGTTGCACAAAGTTATATAATACCATATACATCAATCTAACACCAATATTTTGCAATCAATTTTATAGTTATGTCAAGTAATTATTTGGTTTTAAGTAACTAATAATAATTATTATTCATAAACAAGTATAGCTTCAAGTAACTATTGTTAATAAAAAATAATTTACAAACGGTTATATGGCTTCAAGAATTTTTGCCCAATACGAAGAGTTTTTAAACGTGTCTATTTAACCCATAGATGGTTTGCTAAACGGTACGGCTTTAAGTGGACCTGGGAGTAATGACGATGAAAGAGTGATTTATACTCCCCAGAGCTTCAGAACTGAAAACTCACCAGTGAATATACGTTGGGTTCTTAACCAGAATACTACTTTAGGGGTCTTACTCCTTTGCAGGGAATGCAGTCGGCATATTCTAAGCCCCGCCGACAGAGCTGAGAATAGATGTAAGGAGAGAATAATGGTTACTACGTAGATGAGAAACAGATGTTGTGCCAATTATTTTTAAGTAAGATTCTGTTTATTTTGGCTTTTATCTAGCATCGCAACTCGCATAGTTGCTGGAGGGAAAGATCCGAATCTATCAACTTGTAAAAACGCACATGGATAGATAGATAGATGGATGGATAGATAAATAGATCGATAATTAGATAGATAGATAGATAGATAGATAGATAGATAGATATCGGCCTCTATCAATTGAATAAAGCAAATAAAAATTGCTTACTTACTGATGTTTCAAGATTTTAACCCCATTTCATGCAGCTTCAGAAAAAGATCGCTCCTTATTAAACCAATATGGCTTTCTTCATTTTTCTATTCCTATCACGAGATTTCCACCACAATGAATTGGGAAAAAGAACCAATGAATGGTAAAGAATTTGTGTTTGTGAAAGACGCCATATTGTTACTAGCATTATAATGACCGCCACGTTTATTTAACAAACTCCAGCTCGATTTTATGTCACCGCTTGTCGCAATGCGGGATAAGGCTTGAAATATCGATGTTCCTTGTTAAGCGACAGCGACGAGTTGATTTTTGGCAGTAGTGTAAGATTTATAAGGCTAGCAATAAAATGCTAAATATCTTTGCGTATCTCGTCTTCAAACAACCAATTAATTTATAAGCTTGCAAAAGCATTTTGCTATAAGTGATAGTCTATAAACTTTCTCTTTGCACAAGACGTCAAATACTTCTCAAATTGAATGCTCATGTCTGGCCCACATCCAGGTCACCCATGGGCAAGATGCATAATACATAGACCTCCATTTCAGCGAGGGATTTTATGCTTCCCTTTTAACAAGATGGTTTGGGTATAGTCTAATATGGGGAAAAGTACGGGTATTTTGGTGTTATTTGATAAACTTTGCTTAGTCTGTCAGAAAATACTTATGTTACTTTCAATACTTTTACTAAGTGGTCACCGATCTAAGTACTAAACTTAAAGCTTTACGAAGTCCACCACACAAGCCTCAGATTTCTTTCTGCTGTTCCTATGTGGTTACCAATGTAATGAACTGACTACCACAGCTTGACTTCATCATTAACAGAAAATATGTTTGATAAAATCAAATTTTACACTTTACTCATTATATTACGTTATACCCTAGAATGTACAATAACATGATAGTGATTAATCGGTGCTGAAAGTTTCACGACTCAAATAAGAAGGGAATCGACCTTTTTTTTTAATTTCCATGGATTTTTAAGGGTTATGTAAATTTAAGAAATGTGCACAGTGTGTTGAACTACGGGATGTACGTTTCATGTATTTAGCTCATTAACTTCTTGATCAACCTTAATCACCCCTCACACTCGTAATTAAAAAGAAAACGATCGATACGTTGAGAGTTTGGTTTGGTTTGGTTTTTTTGTTTAATACCATATCAACCTCCGTGGGGTATTTAATGCCAAATCCATCATTGCAGAAGCACAGTAGTGGTATAAGTAAGAGGAAAATAATTTAGACAAAATTCTTATGAAATTAATGTTTAAACCACAGCTGGGGGATGAGGAATTCATACCTTTCCCAAGGATATTAGACCGAAAGTGAACCTAATAGCACGACTGGAGTTCAAAGTCACTTATTACAATTTTGCAGTCTAACACGTTAGTCACTATGCCCCAGAAACTCTCCCGACTTGTTGAGAGTTTCACAAATTCAGATTCAAAATGTAAAATCAAACCTTTAAACTTAGCTTTTATTCTATCCTCGAACTATATTTGTTGTTATAGTTTCACTTTATAATTTACTCTTTACACAACCAACAACCAATCAAGATGAAAGAAGATACTAGTAATAAAGATGATGATAATCGGACAACCTATTCTCCTCTCTAAAAGAAAAAAAGAGTAATAAAGTGTAGGTTAAATCATCACTACTAAAATACAATTACATGCCTTTTTTGTCATGAGTTAATTAAAATGACAATAATAAAAGTAGATGGAGAGCAGGGCAATAGTAAAAGCTAACTATGTCTGAGAAAAGAAACCTTAAAATAGAAATGGAATCATTAATACTGGTATTAAACAAAGGCATGAGAATGAATCGTATTAAAATTAGACTGATAAAACTTATGACAATAGCAAAATACCAGCATTACACAGAAAGAGAGAGAGAGAGACAGAGACAGAGACAGAGACAGAGAGAGAGAGAGATTTATATCCTGAAGGAATTGAATGTTCCAGGCTAGTTGGAAAGAAAGAAGTGAAGAATCAATGAGAAGATAGCAGTAGAACACTGGGAATTGTGTGAATTATTCGATTACAACGACACTAAACAAAGTGAAACAAATTGTATTGGTGAGCCCAAAAGGAGAAACTGTTTTGAGTTTTCAAGACTGTCGCTGACAATACTGATCATTTGTATATATATATATATATATATATATATATATATATATATATATGTGGGGTGGGTGGGGGGTGTATGGGTGGGTGTGTGTGTGAAGAGGGGGTGACGACAGAGAAGACACAACCGATAACAACCAACACAACCATGATGAGAGAAAGAAAAGAAAAAACACGTTGGGAAATATTCTCTGGTTGGCTTCGCACCCCCGTTCAATATAGCCCTTAAACATAAATTAGAAAATATTTTTTCAAAATATTTTAAAAAGATTTCAGCACAAAAAGAAATTATATAAAATCTATAGTAGAAATACTGTAAAATTAAATCATAATTGCATACACTAGTGTAGGTATAAATATAACCAAAACCAACATTAGTAAAAGGACTAAAAACATAAAAGACGAAAGTCTTCCATGCAAATGTAATAATAAAAAGGGAAGTGTCCTCTAAATAGTAAATGCCAGACTGTTTGCATCGTATATATATATATATATATATATATATATATATATATATATATATATAATTTATCAATAAAATTCAACTGTATCATTTATTTCGGATGTAATAGCGAAAACGAGTAGTGGGATTCTGGCAATTCGAGTCATTATTTTAATCTAGGCCCTTAAGCCGCTGTAGCTGCTCGCAGAATTCAAAGTGAAAGATAACAAAAGAATATCTTTCATCATTGACAAAAACTGAGTAGCAACTTGGCCCTTGATATAAAACCCACAATTGCGCGACCATCAGTTGTCGATTATGATGCTTTAAAATACCAGTTAGCGGAGTTTTTACTCGCAGTTTTAATAGAACCTTACATTAGCTTTCAAAAGCATGCAGTTGATTTCCAAAAAATAAGTCTAATAAGTCATCCAACAAAAATATTGTTGAAACCAGAAAAAAACAATGAAAAATGTGTCGCATCTCAGTGGATAATTAGTATCAGTTAGCCATGGGCAAGACTTCCAAGCAAAAGATATGCAAGAGTAATAAACATAATTTTTTAAAAAGTTGATTAAAAAAATCAAAATGGAGAAGAAATGTGATACATCACAGCGGATAGGAAGATAAAAATAGTTTGGAAGTATTTGATTTTAAATTTCTTCTCTCAACGCCGGTATTCATTTAATTTCTTATTATTTTGATTTTTGTTTTTGTTGTTTTTTTAGGGTTTTTTTTTTTTCACATAAGAAATTTATCATTGCTGCAAAGAAAATCATAAAACCAATATGGATTTTTTCTCACCTGTTGGAAAGAAGTGAATCAGGCACACATACTATCGAGTTATTCATATACATAGGTAAATATGCCTGTAGCCTAATGATAAAAATGGCGTTGATTTTGTACAACCATGATTAATTTTTTTCAAAATGATTCTCATCGTTGGTGTACTTGAATATCAAATACATATTACGATTTATCAAAAGTGTTTTCGGTTTTAATCAACTGAGGAACTCTCGAGAACATCTGGACGTTTCTATAAGTTTCTGTAATGCCCTGCATATTGTATATTTCGATGATTTTTATTCTTCTTTTTTAGTTCTAGAAGCCAAATTCTCCTCTACCTTTCGTTTTAAAACCTACTCATCAACAACTGACGAGTGTGTGCTCTTTCGGCGGAGTATGGTACTAAATTGCATCCGGTGTTAAGATTCCAGTTCTGAAACTCTTGGAAGTATAGAGACACCTTCCTCGTTACAATTACTCCTATGTTTACTACAAGCCTGAATTGTAGTATGGGTCGAATATATCTGTTCGAAAATTGTTTGTTTTGTAAATGAATGTATGAAACCATATAACTGTAAGGAAATGAATTATTCTTATAAAGTAGAATTATTATTATTAGATAGGAATATTTGTAACCTTTGAACTTTATGCTAATTATTTGTATGGAAATAGTTACTTGCAGCTATAATTGTTTATAAAATATCAGTAACTTGAAATCATATTGTGGTGTAAATTATTAGTCACCTATTCCTTGCCATTACCCTCAGGTTCAATCTGAATTGGAATCGTAGTAACTATTAGGGTTCCATCTATGGACCAAATAGATCTGTTTAAAAATTATTTTAAAAATTCGTTTGAAAATTATTAGTATTAGATAGGCATACTTGAAACAATATTACTATTATTAAATAGGAATAATTTCTTGAAACTATATAAATAGATATGAATTATTAGAATTAGATGGGAATACTTGAAACCATATACCCATGTACAAATTATTCATATTAAAATAGTTTCTTGAAGTTGCAATTCTTTAGAAATAATTCTTATCATTACTTACTTGAAGCCATATAATTTATGTTTAGAAAAGACTGATTCCTACATTGAATAAACTAACAAGGGTTAAAATGCTGTAAAATCAACAACCAAACCAACTAACCAGCAATTGATAGTCGCTCAATTCTAAGCATTATTTCAAGGAATAAGCCACCATTGTGAAAAAGGTTTAAGCCAATTTTAGACATTTATTGATATATGTTCTTCCGTTCCAGAAATTCTGATATCAGCTCCACTGTCTTTGAGGCCCAGTTAAAAATAACGCTTCAATGCTGTCAGAATCTCAATATTTGTGTCCATCATTATATCTGAAGCAAAAGGCACAATTGAATAATAATGAAATACTATTCAAATATATACGTCACATGTGAAGCATTAAATATGCCATGCAAATATTTAAACCTTGGTGATTCTTTTTAATTAAACCACAGAATCTTCACAGGTTCAGTTTGTTAATTAGAAATTCGGAACTTTACTTGTTACTTTACATAATCTACATCACACCATTCGTCAAAATAGATACATTTCGTTGATACTGAATGAGCAAAGGAAAAATGTGAGACAATTTCCATGTTTAAAAACGTTCTGGAATGCGTGCGAATTGAAGTCGTGTTCTTTAGAGTGCTTTAAAAATATAAAAAGAATTATAGTTTTCTGGGTCTCAGACTCCTACAAAACAGCTGACGAACAAAATGGGATAAATATTTTTCCACTTACATTTACGACAGTTTTACACTAGCATGTTAGATTTTTATTGTAAAAGTTATCTGGTCACTACAAAGAAGGAAACTAGTCATATGAAAAAGAATTCCTGTGGAAAAAAATCAATATAATTTTAAAGAAGAAACTCGTTACTTTTTAATATATTATAAAATGTATTTTCCTGAGGCTGAGTGCTTTTCTTTCTGATTGCATTCATTAAGTTAGTTTAGTTTGGCACCAAGCCAAATAAGGGAAAAAGTGGAATAGCGTTTTCCTATCTTTTGGTTTGAATACCAACTACCCATACTAATGAAATGTACGCTAATACCCCAGTTATCATAACAGACAATTTAAGCCTATACAAAGTTTATATTAGTCAGACACAAGGTAATAAATATTAAATACTTAATGAGGGTTGAACTCACTCTTGTATTTGTTATTTACAAAGCTTTGCTTAGTCAGGAAAACAAGCTTTATATTGTTTATGATACCTGCTGTTCAAAAATGGTCACCCATACAAGTACTGAATATACATTACGACTTGGTCACTCATTTAAGAACTGAAAAGGCTTATCACTGCTTAACTTTTGGGATTCTATCAACTCAAATCTGTCCTTTAAAAAAAAACTAAAACGGAGTAAGGTTGGGTTTTTTTTTCAGCCACTTACAAAAACAGTTAATCAACAAAATGGGAAAAAGAGAATTTCTACTAATATTTACACCTGTTTTAGACTAGTTTGTTAGGTTTTATTGCAAACATTATCTGATCACTACAAGGCATAAAACATATGAAAAAATCCTGGGATGCTCCAAACTAAATTAATCATTTGGCTTATATGTTAATCCAGTATTGGTCACATGTTAGAGTTAACAAAATCAAAAAAAATCGAAATAGAAATATAACATTAATATATATAAATAGAACTAGCTTAATGTGAACTTGCAACTACTGAGTTGAATTTTTTTTATTAAATTTCTTTAAAAGAAATTAGCAATTCAATCATATGCCAATCAAAACCATTATGTTAATATTATCACCCGTTCTCATCACCCAACCCCTTTATTCATTAGTTTCTAGTTTGCTTCATAACCACCTGCGTATGACGCATGCGCATGTTGCCGAATCATAAGCACCTGTCATAGAGAGTGGCTAACAAGATCAATTCACAGATCAACTTATATCATGAGATTGATTCCTTAATACGTGTCCAACTAGCATAACGTTTATCGTCGATGAAGATGAAATCAGCGATCTGAGTTCAATTCCCGGACAAAGCTATTTCCCTTTCACTTTGTCCTAATTCCATTTTCTGAAATACATGAATCCATCTGATATACCCCATAGCTATTGGCATATAATAGGGCTAAATAGATTATTTAGCCTCGGCAAAGCAACTAGTCAAGGAAAACGAATACTTTGAATTCCATCCAACGGTATTCCGCTAAAAAATTAACCTTTTCATGCATCCTTTCTGAAGTGGAAGGATTGGGTTATACACGAATGTTAAAACACAACAATGATAAAGAGCGAACCGTTACACAGGAAGTAAGACATTTATAACAGTAACTTCAGGTTTTTAATTCCTATTTCTTACCATTTATTCGGATATTATATACA
>CM042148.1:6622765-6645265 GCA_023376005.1 Doryteuthis pealeii
GTAGTTGTTATTTACAAAGTTTTTCCTAGTCAGAAACACTAGCTTTATATAGTTTACTAGCGGGACTTGTGGAATGTCAAGTGACAAAAACACGACTCGGGGAAAAAAGGTTGGGCTGGAAATTCGCCTGATGCTAGCTCGCTAAAACATAGCGTAAATTAGAGCAGCGGGCCTGTACGACATTAGATCAAAAGTACCAAAATATCTTCCATAATTCACAATTTCAATATTACAAATAAAACATGTAACTTCTTTTTTAAATTCATTTTAATGTTATGTTGGGCATTTATGCGCCACAAAACCATTTGCAATATTTTTATTCTTTAAATTGGATGAAATGAAATGCGACAAATAAGAAATCTGCGATTAAGCCACACCAGATGATCTGTATTCACAATTTTGCATTGCATCTTGGACGATTCGGACGGTTTCATCTTTAACCAGAGGGTGTTGCAGGATGATAACGGGCGGAAGATTTAGGAACAACCGTATTAATATATAGATGGTACCAGCTGTTCGTAAACGGTTACCAATGCAAGTTCTGAGGAGACATTGATATTTAGGTTTAGTAATCTAAGGTGAGGCGATGCTTTCATCGTGACCTCTTAGTTACCAACCATTTTTCATCCAGACAATTTGCTCCTTAACTATGGTGATTTAAATGTAAGTATTCATTCTAATAGTTACTGTTTTGTAACGGCAAATTCTCAATATTTACTCATTAATCTTTTGCCCATAGATACATGCTTAACTTAATTAGGCTCTAAATTATTACTTTAATAATGGTCCGCAAAACTAACTTAGTCTGGTACAAGGCCATAGTAATGACGAACTTGTGCAAACTGAACTGGCTAAAATAATTCATTTTTGTAAGAAAAGCTTGCTAGTTACGTCTCTAGCGCAAATCACTTAAAATGTCACCGATTAAGCTATACTTAGCCAAGCCCAAGGTCACAAATGTGAAGTACTCAGTGAGAATCATGTTCTCTACCACAGTGAATCAGTCATCAAGAACTTATGGTGCTAGACTGAGTGTTCTGATTATTCACTTTACAGTTTTCTTACTTTCGCATTTCAAAGTTCTGTCACATGATTCATTGTTTGAGCGGGTTGAACTGATTTCTCCATAAAGGGAAAAATGATTGCTTTTTAACTGCTAAACGGACTAACAGCCAGAAAAAATAGCTGGTTTGAATACAGTGTTTTCCTTCTTTTAGAATGGTTGCCGTAAAAAGGCCTAGTATGCCCTACTATTTACACATAGCTGGAAGAACAATAGACAGATGCATGCTTTTCACAACGGCATTAGCAAGATTTAAAATATAAACCGCTTCGTTGGGATTTGAACTCGGTTCCATTTCCTACGACGAAACCGTTATGTAAAGTGCACCTCCATAAAACTATCAAATTTTGGCTAGTTGCGAAAATGATTGCATGAATTCTGATTTTCAAAGCAGTAAACCTGCTAGACTCAAAATACAAGCGCAACACAATCCTCTCTATCCCCTTTATTCCCATTTAGTATTGTGTCGGATGAAACTAAACGTATTGAATTGTTATTGGTGTGTAGTTTTCATTTGTGCTTCTATTCTATGTTCGAGCCCAGATAAAAAAAAACAAGAATTTGAATGCAGTGTAAAATTAGTATCGATGTTAACAGTAAACGTAACAGCTTTTTGTTATCTCTGCCTAAGCAGGTGCGTCATGAGAATGTGGTTTACCTAAGTACTCATTAATCCACTCTTCTTCATACCAGTCAGAAAACAATTTTGTCAAGATATCTTGCAGTTGAACAAAGTTCAGGGAGAGGTGGATTCATGACTTTCGAACTGGTACCAATGAAAAGATAGAATTCAAACCCTATCTCCAGAGAAGATAGTTGAGATGTCGCTAAAATGGCACTCTTATGGAGCATAAGTATACCTGATTTTAAATGTTATTCTTCTCACATAAATACAGTTGCATTAATCTACATGTATATTAACAGTATTTAAGGTATGTATATTTTTAATTTAGCGTCTTCTTATTAAAACCTTATTCATGGTTAGATACGATTTGTGACGAGCAGTTCTACCCATATACCGCAATTTTCCGCATCAATATTTTTTCCCAGTAGTTCTGCGAAATTCTTAAAGTAATAAAATTCCATAATTTGTTCTTCGGATTCTCCTGGAACTCTTGCAAAATTAATCATCAAAAATTGTGTTTTGTGTCTCCTTGCTGGAAGCTTCTTCTTTTTTTATTTTTTCATTTTCATTTTATTTAATTTTTTTTTTCCAAATCGAACAGCATGGATTTTTAAAAAAATGAAATATTAAACAGTGAAAATAAAAAGAATTAAAAAAAAACAATAATAAAAGCACGCTCAAACACACAAAAGGTGACGCTGCTCTAAATATTCAATAAACGTCTTCAATGATTATGAATTTTTTCCCGTTAAGCAGGTGCTATTCTAATTAGCCTTTTCGTGATCGGATCCTCTGAAGATTATTCCGTTGTTGGTTCTTTTTCGTTGCAACGATTCGATATTGGGTGAAAGTAAACAGTAATTTAGACTTTCTACTTGGAATTTGTCGTGATCAAATAGAATAAATAAATCTAGCCTCAAACGTAAGACTAAAGTTTAGGTTGTCTTGAAATGATATTTAAGATGACGAAATAACACCACTACTGTAATCGATATTGACAAAACTTACTTAGTTTGACACAAGGTCAAAGAAATTTGAACGAGTATCACTACTGAAATAATAATCAACAATACTATTTTAGCCTGACACAAGGTCAATGACATTTGATCTCACACTACTGTAATAATTACCAGCAATATTATTTTAGCCTGACACAAGGCCAATGAAATTTGATCTCTCACTACTGTAACAATCTTCAGCAATACTATTTTAGCCTGACACAAGGCCAATGAAATTTGATCTTTCACTACTGAAATAATCATCAACAATACTATTTTAGCCTGACACAAGGCCAATGAAATTTGATCTCTCACTACTGTAATAATCACCAACAATACTATTTTAGTCTGTCACAAGGCCAATGAAATTTGATATCTCACTACTGTAATAATCTTCAGCAATACTATTTTAGCCTGACACAAGGCCAATGAAATGTGATCTTTCACTACTGTAATAATCACCAACAATACTATTTTAGTCTGACACAAGGCCAATGAAATTTGATATCTCACTACTGTAATAATCACCAACAATAATATTTTTGTCTGACACAAGGCAAATGAAATTTGATCTCTCACTACTGAAATAATAATCAACAATACTATTTAGTCTGACACAAGGCCAATGAAATTTGATCTTTCACCACTGTAATAATTATCGACAAGACTAGCTTAGTCTGACATAAGGCCAATGAAATTTGACCTCGCTAAAATAACTAATATTATATTAGGATAACTTGCTAGCTAATATTATATTAGGATAACTTGCTAGCCGCTCTCTAGAAAGGCGTGTAAATAATTACTAATTAAGTTTTACAATGTCTGGTTTAAGGCCACAAGTGTGAGGCACTCAATGAGGATAAAACTTACTAACTCAAGGAACATGTTTGCAAGATAAACTTACTGTGCCATGGTAAGCGTTCTCCTAGCCTATTTTACACGTTTCTCAACTTTTCCACTGAAGAGGATACAAATTACTACCGTAATAATGATCTGCGAAACTATTTTAGTCTGGCAAAAAACAATGGGAGTTTAAATTCGTTAAAATGGTTTGATATATTTTTTTAGCCACTGTACTAGAGCAAGGTGCACAAATTGTTGCCTACTAAGCTTTGTTTAGTCTGATCCAAGGCCATACATTTTGGATATTCAGTGATAAACTTACAATTTCAATAAATCTGCTTGAAAGATCAACTCATCGGGCAACAGTAGGCTCCTTACTAATCGACTGAAAAATCTATGTTGTCACATCTACTCATCTTTGAAAGGAATGAATTTACGGGGTTTTTGAATTCATGCGTTCCAAAGTTATGGAATGGTTTGGTTTGGTTTATTTGTTTAACAGCTTATCATCTCTTTATGTTTTATTCAATGATGAAATTCGATTTGTTTGTTTCTTATCATAAATATATTTTCACTGTTCGATTATAATTTTTAAAATTGCACTTTTTTATTTGTCTACTAATAATTTATGCAGAATTATATGGTTTCATGTAAGTATTCCTCTTTAATAATAATCATTTCTTTGTGTACGGTTATATGGTTCCAAGTATTTCTAACACCAATAATTTAGAGGTAATTATATTATTTCAACTGGCTAATAATAATAATAATAATAATAATAATAATAGATGGGACCATAACAACTATTGCCACTCCGGACCCGAGTGAATCTGGGAATAATTACAATGAAAGGCTTACTCCACAAACACTCCTCAGACCCCCAAAAGTGGAGTCGCACAACCAGATGCAGTTAAATGTCATACCCAAGTCGCCCCCTTTTTAGAGAGTATTACCCCTCCAAAGTGGATGCAATAATAAACCCCGTTGACAGGACAGTGTAAAGTTATGTCATTATTATTCATCGGCAATCGGGTGCAGGACCACAACTGTTAAGCTCCTCGTAAGAATCGAACGCATTGCAGTAGTAAGGGCCAGCGACACTGGCTTTCTGTACATTATATCCTTACTATCCAACCATCCTTAGGTTGCATTTGCATCCTTCTAATTGGTAGCCTATCTAGAATGGTCGATTCGGGATACGACAGTCACCTGATGAAAGCTGAGTGTAGAAAGGTTGAAATTTATTAAAAGTGTTGGAGCGTGACGAAAATAAATTAAATAGATGGCAAATTTCTGGTTAGAGTTTCTTCCAAACAGCAAAGATTATCTCAACGCACTCACAGAACTCTCTGTCTATATAAATATTACTTGTTTATTAATCTTATATTAGTCTGACACAAAGTCACAACAGCGTAACACCTGTGAGGATTAAAATCATTATAGTAATCTTCTAAACCATCTTTCAAAACAGCGCGTTAAATTAAACTTAGTTTGACACAAGGCCAATGTATGGAACATCCAGTTAGAACCGAACTCACTAATAATGGTTTAGTTTGGTTTGGCTTATTTGTTTATTTACTTGTTAGTTTTTTAATGCTAGAATTTGATCCGTTTGTAAATGGTTCATTAAAATCATAACTATTTATATTTTACCATTCCATTTCAAAAATGTTTTTAGCGACACTATTATATAGTTTAAAGTAACTATTCCTATTCTATAATTATCGTTTATTTGCACACAGTTAAGGAGTTTCAAGTATTCCTATCAAACACCAAGAATTTGCAAGCAATTACATGGCTTCAAGTAACTATTAATAATAATCCTTTGTAAAGAATTATAGCTTCTTGTAGCTAAAGATAATACAAATAATATGCACACAGTTACATGGTATCAAGTATTTTTTTTATCTAAGACTAATAATTTTCAAAAAGATCTATTTCACCCATAGATAGGACCTTAATAGGTCCTACCACTTTGTGTCAGAGTGGGACTGGGAGTAATGGCAATGGAGATTTTTCAATTGACAGGCTACGAAGTGCTAAAATGAGGTACTTGAAACAGTTGCCTTCAGATGTTTATGCGTTAATGAATTACTTCAAGAGACCTAGTTTCATGCGCGATGTGGGAATATAATTTTCTTTATGTCAACAAATGGACCATGTAGAATGTTGGGATTAATAGGTTTGAGGTCAGATCTCCACCCAATGCTTCTTTCAAGCTCTACTGACCCACATGTACAGACAACAGGTGTATCTGCATAGCTGACCAAGAAGGAAGCATAACATTTTAAGGTCAACACAGATGATCCAACAGTGTTTGTGATATTGATCCACATCCATGAATTCTCAACACACTGCTTACACATCTTGTGAGGGGGTCAAGACTTGACTTAATCACCTGGTTTTAATTCAACATATGCAAAATAGACTTCACCAATGTGCTAATGCTTGCTATTTGAGTCGGAATAAACCTATTACCATATCTGGAAAAACTTCCTTTTCAATAAAATAATTAGCGCAAACAGTTGACTAGTCCCATTAATTACTACAACTGTGCTTGTTTAGAGATTAAGCTGTAGAGAAAAGCGCTGACGTGATAGAAGAAAGCTGAGTGTAGTTTTGAAATCAGCACGTCAAGTTTAGTCTAAATCAAATGGAAAATCAAATTCAATAGAAATTATGTCCAAAATTGTTCCCCGGTGTAATTTTAATACAGTAAAATGGTTATAAGGATTTCTATCTAATATTAATAATTCCGGACCATATGACCTTAAGGTACCCCTTTTTGATCTCGATCAAGAAAGGACATGTTTTTCATTTACACCGTCAATATCCTGTTGTTTGTTAGAGGTTAGGGTTAGGGGTTAGTTTTATAATTTTTTTAAATCTAAACATCGTCTGTTAAAACAACCGGATATTGACGGTGTAAATGAAAAACATGTCCTTTCTTAATCGAGATCAAAAAGGGTGCCTTAAGGTCATATGGTCCATAATTCTATTTAATAATAATCATTTACACTAATTTATATGATTTCAAGTATTCCTATCTAATACGAATAATTTTCAAACTGATCTATTTGATCCATAGATGAGACCTTAACAGGTACTCTGGGTCAGGGTAGACCTAAGAGAAATCGCAACGAGGGGTAATACCACAGTCCCTAGAGCTCTAAAACCGTAGTTTCACCACCGAATACAGGTCCGTTTCATATCCAGGAAATCCATTTTAAGGAAACCTTACCCATCTGCTGGTGATTCAGTCAGCGTGTTCTAAGCCCCGTCGACAGAGCGATACTACTAATGGTTTGCAATCATTATACCGAGTGAAATGCATTACTAACTCGTTAGAGTGAGACGCTACGCTGCTAATCTTAACTTAGTCTGGCAAACGGCAACAATGGCAGGGCATTTATTGAGGCTGGAACTCATTACAGTTGAAACATTTTTAAAACAGCTTTTACTACTGCTATAATATGAATGCAATCAACAGTGGTGCTCAGAGTATTTATTCAGAGAAATGGTCATAGCAGTTATAATAATGATAGTGGAAATAGACATTGCGGTAGCGACGGTAATGGTATGGTGCGAGAAATGTTTTTAAAAATGATGTCAGTGGTGGTTGGTACCGGTATCAGTGTGGGTTGGTATAAACTAATCGGCAGACAGATAGAAGAGATAATTTTTGAAAATGTCTGGCAAGGAAAAGCGATAAACGTTAATCCTTGCAGTGAGAAATGTGCAAATAATTAGCTTTTGGTTGAAAGACAAAGATTTTTTTAAATGATGCTAAATCTCTCGAGGTGGTGGTGTGGTTTTGCTGATTCAAGAAAAAAACTATTTCTCAAGGATGGGAAAATTATCAGTTAAATTCTTGTGTGGCCTCAAAAATAAGCCAAAACAGACCCTTTCCCCTAAAAGGCATATTATAGGAGTTCATATTTATAAACCAACGCATTCTCGTCTCGCATACTCATGGAGTCGTGATTAATAAACTAGTCTCGCAAACAATAATTACTTTCGTAAATTTGATCCTCAGAGAATACCTAAAATCTTTGACCTTGTGTCATGTACCTGATTTTTATCTCGTCTAATGTCTGAGCAAGTGCAAGTTTTTAAAAAGTGTTCTCTTATCATAGATCCATTGTTTTTTTTGGAGGGGGATAGGGGTAGGGGGTTATTCTGTAGATTTTCCATTGCTATTGCAATTTGGTTATTCTTCGAATATTTATAATATAAATTATATGAAAAGGAAATGACTTGACATCAAAATTAACTGGCACATTCAACAGCCTTTTTCCGAATTAATATAAAATAAAATCAAACATAGAATGTATTATGACTTCGACGTAAATATAAAATGTTTTTTTGGTTGATTGTTTTTCTTGTATATCAAACCTTATTGACCGAAGTCAGTTCTTTTTATTTTTGCAAGCAATAACATGATTTCAAGTAACTATTGAAAATAATTATAAGATTTATAGCTTAAATAAATATTTTCAATTAAAAAGTAATTTCTACACAATTATATGGTTTATATTATTCATATGTGATACTAATATTCTGCTCATAATTCAAGCATCTAATAATAATCCGTTGTTAACAATTACAGCTTCAAGAAACTATTTTGAATACAACTAATTTGCACAGTTAAATGATTTCAAGGATTCCTGTCTTATACTAATACTTTCAAACAGATCTATTTGATCCCTAGATTATATCATAAGCAGTACTACCATTCCGGGTCAGAGTACACCTGGTAGTAATGGCAATACTTCTCAGATATCCAGAACTGGAGTCTCGCCACCGGATACAGTTTACTTTCCTACCTAGGAATATATATATATATATATATATATATATATATATATATATATATATATATATGTGGGGGGGTGGATGGGCGTGGATGGGTGTATATAACTAAATACCAGGGAAAAAAGTATTTTATCCAAACTTACCAAACAAAGATATTTTTATTCAAGTTGCAATGAAATGTTTGTTTTGTAGATTCGTAGGTGTGCTGAAAAACATTTCTAATCGTTCAAATTCTCAGTATCACGGAGAGGATTATGAAAATGCGAATTAGATATTTCACCTTTCCTAAACAGAAGCATTACGATTATAACGAACTGCTGGATTGCCTTGCATGAAACTAAATACTGGTATAATAAGATAATAATAATAAAACACACACACACACACACATACACACACACACACACACACATATATATATATATATATATATATATAATATATATATATATATATATATATAATACAGTTTATGATTTCACGTATGCTTCTAAATCAGTTTGTCAAGAATTTATAAAAAATATTTTTAAACAATTTTTATGAAAAAAAAATGTTTTTAAGAACAAAATGTTTTTTAATTGGACTCATACGAAGCATGAACTAGATATATAAAATATCTAAAAAAAAATTGAAAATTGAGTATTCAAACAAACAGAGATTAACGGGTCTACTAACTTACCTTCTGTGGGAAGAGTGTTTTCCGTTTTCAAAATAGGAATTTCAGTCTGAAGGATGAGTCAAAGAAGGGTCATCTAAAAGACTTGATCCTTTATCTTGACGTTAAACACCGTTGTCAGTGGAGCAGTCGAGGAAATAGGGCTGTTCAACAGTCGAGAAGTGGAATTCATCTGAAGAAGACCGTGTTGAGTGTATGGTGAGATATTAAGTAATTGTCCATTACGAACTGCTAGACAATAATCAAACAATCATCTCTAATTTCTACTGCAATCAACTTTGTCGTTGAAAACAGCTTTGGACAAAAACTTCCCTCCTTAGTCAATAGAACGGGAGTCATCCTTCATCAGGATAACGCCCATTTTCTCACAGTTCAATTAACTAAATATCTCTTAGAGGAGCACGATTAGGGAAAATTGCTTCATTTTCACTATTCTCCTGACCTTACTTTTTCTGATTATCACTAGAGGATTACAGAAATATTTGCATGATCTTAGATTAAAACTAATAGAAGAGGCTGAATACGCGTTGATCTTATATTTTGCATCAAAAATTAAGAATTTTACAAAAAGATCATGTATGATTTTGTTGACTGATAAAATTAGGTTATAGGAAGCAATGAAGTTTATATTAATGATTAAATATTTCTATAGGCATGAGTTTTTTATTTATAATAATCTGACATTGCATTCCTTCCAACCTTATATATATATATATATATATATATATATATATATATATATATATATATATATATGTGTGTGTGTGTGTGTGTGTGTGTGTGTGTGTGTGTGCGCGCGCGCGGATTTTTGGCACGCAAAATGAAATCAGTAAGTAGAATTTAAACTTCGCCTGAAGCTGCTTTTCTTTACGCCATATTAATATCTTTAGGAAAGGCATGAATCCATCTTTCCTACTCCACTGTAATATAGTTTGTTAGACTGTACTACTCTTGTAAGAAAAAAATCTGAAACCTGTAAACAAGTTATGGGGTAGCATGACAAGACAAGTTTCATTACCCCCTATGTTTTACAAAACTTGAAAAAGATCCAAAGTCCTGTAGTCCTGTTAGAATGATCTGCGGGCCTAATCTAAATAATTACACCATGACAAAGTACTGAAGATTACTAAATCTGAATACCGTATGTATTATTATATAAGTGAATCTTGTCTTCATACATAAGTCGTTCTCGTACATAAGTCTATCCTTGATTTATTCTTACGAAATAATGAATATATGGAATTCATTTTTAAAGTCAGATTTTGTTCTTAGTTCTTCCCATTATGTTTCAATTTCGACTTCACCCATAATTTTACTCATGTACATGTTGTACCAATTTGGACATAAAATTAGTGTTGAATGAATAAAGATATGTATAAAATATCCGAAATAATGGGAAAAAATAAGATGTGAAAACCATTTTTATATCTATATATTTTCTATAACGTTTCGAGATGTTTCAGCTTCATCAGATAATGATTTGGAAAAGAATTGAATTTAAAATAAAACATGCTTGAGTAAGTTAAAACTGTTCCTGAGGTTGCAATGACAAAGAAATTAGATCTTCAAAATTCGACCAATACACGAGTAAATATGCCTTCAAAATTAGACTTATACATGAATACACATAATATATAGACATGCCGGTTTGTAAGCATGCCTTTCCATGAATATATATATATATATATGTGTGTGTGTGTGTGTGTGTGTGTGTGTGTGTGTGTGTGTGTGTGTGTGTGTGTGTGTATAGACCTGAATGAAATATAGAGATAATTAAGTTCAATGCATATGCATACGTTCACCGGAAAGCAGATGTGTATGGAAATTTTTATATCATAAGTGGGTGAGAGAGAAAGACAGATAGGCCTACATTCATAATCTTATTCTGGAAACATATTCAAAGCAAGAACCTCGGAAATCTCTTTGATCGAAAAACCATTAAATATCAATTCAATTATATTACTTGATGTATCGGAACAGGCGTTTTTTCAATTACCTACAAGCATTTTCGATGAGAAGGGTTCATTCTCTCCATCACTTACACACATACAGACACACACACACACACACACATATTCTCTCTCTCTTTCACTCTCTCTCTCTCTCTCTTTCTCTCTCTCTCTCTCTCTCTCTCTCTCTCTCTCTCTCTCTCTCTCTCTCTCTATATATATATATATATATATATATATATATATTTCTGGGTTCCTCATTGAACAGACTAACATACATACACGCACACTCTTTTCTCTCTACATGCGCACAAATATACATATATATCAAAATCATTTACATAACTTTATTCCAGAACCCATCTATAACTCAACTCTGTTATTGATATTATTATTATAAACTATATTATATGTTCCTTTTTTCACAGACCTTTATTCTAAAGCTTATTTTATGCACACATCTACAGATTCTCTAAAAACAAATCATTATTATTATTATTATTATTATTATTATTATTATTATTATTATTATTCAAGTTTTAATGTATGCCGTAGCCGGTGGTTCACTGGAGGCTGGCTGACAGCAAGTCTCCTCAGGTCTCCAGGATTCTTCTGAGTATTCTAGCCGATCTCAACAGTACTGTAATTTGGATGGTCTCGATTCTTCCTTTGATTTTCAATTCACCCAAATTATTTTCCAGAGATTTGGGCACCGTTTCAAGAGCACCAATTACAATTGGTATGACCTTCACCTTCATGTTCCACAGTTTCCTCAGTTCTCTAGCATGGTTTAAGTATTTGTCTATCTTTCGCTTTTTTTCATTTTCACTTGGTGTTCGGCCAGGACGGCAAAATCCACGAGATGATAAGTTCTCTCCCTCTTGTTAATCAACACTGTGTCTGGTCTCCTATTCGGTATTAGGTGATCCGTCGGTATCTCAAAGTTCTAGAGAATTTTATGCGTCTCATTCTGTGGGACAGATTCAGAATTTTCTTTTTTTTTAAGATCCTTACTTCTTGTACACATCTAAAGTCTATAAAATTGCTAATATATTATTAATATTACTATATATCAGAGTATATAAAACTTATGTTCTCGCTCTTTGGATAGGGTCTAGAATGCGTCAACTATATAACGGAGAGGGATTTAGACCTAAAAAGAGTGTCTTGAATATAACACTAAACTGCATCTGGTGGGGCTCCAAATCTGAATCTCTGGAAAATGTGAAATCGCCCCTTCATTGCTATTGCTCACAGTGTAACTCTGTTAATACTTGTTATGGTCCCATCTATGGGTCAAATAAATATTTGTATATGATTTGTATTTGATAGGAATACTTGAAACCATATAATTGTGTGCGAATTATTTGTATTAAGAATAGTTACTTGAAGCTATAATTGTTTACAAAGGATTATTATTATTAGTTTTTCACACCAGCGGATGGTCTTTCACTGGAGTCTGAGTGACAAGCCGCTTGAAGTACCCATGTAATTGTTTTTCTTCCCATTTCTGTTGTTTTGGTTTTGATTTATTTCTGCTTGTCAATATGTTGCAATTACTTTTCCTGGCTACTGCAATTAGTCTTTCTTTACTCCTATTAGTGTATTCGTAAAGTGCTCAGATTATCTTATCTACACTATTTTCAATGTTGGTGAGACCCCTTCCCCCTTCTTTTCTTGGCACATATAGTCTGTCTATGTCGTCTCTTGGGTGTAATGCTTTGTGCATGGTCATGGATTTCCTTGTTCTTTGATCTAACTACCGGAGATCCTCTCTTGTCCATTTTAGAAATGGTCCCGAGTATTTTACGAAAGGGACAACCCGTGTGTTTATTCCCTTGATAAGGTTCTGCTATATAGCTTGGTTTCTAGAAGCTTTCTTGTTCTTCTGAAGTATTCCTTTCTTACTTTTTCTTTCATTTCTGTTTGATTGCGTGGGCTTATAATATTCCCAGATATTTATAGTTCTCCTTTTCTCCAAGTGTCCTAATTTCTTCTCCATTTGGTAGTTCTATTCCTTTCACCGTTTCATTTTTTCAATTGCTTGCAAAAACGACTGACTTCAGCATTGAATAACCCAACAAGAATTGACGCGCTGTAAAACCAACCAACCAACCAACCAACCATTCTGTTCAAAGAAATTGATAAAATTCATAATTTTGTAATTTTGTAATAGTATGTTTCCGGTTATTTTGGCGACTTCAAAGAAAGCGTCATTTAAACATTAATGTCTGCCATTTTTCATTTCTAAAACGTTTTAAGCGAAATAACGTACTGCACTATTAAAACAGATACGTTAGTCGATGCTTATTGTAACATTTTTAATCCTGAAATTGTTTTAATAATTTTCAGCTCATAAGCATTTTCTACTATTAACAAAGTATACATACATATGTAAAGAGATCTATATGTATATGCATACGGGCATACACATATATAACATAGATAGATAGATAGATAGATAGATAGATAGATAGATTTAATACATAGATGGTACCATGTTGAATATATTCAATAGTATTTGCTACTTGAAACGATAAAATTGCTAAATAATTCAACAGTGCTTGACATGGCATAATAATCCATGTTTCTTAATTATCTTTGATTTAGCATGATTACTTTGTTTAATGGCATATCAATTTCATGGGTTATTTAATTCCAAAGCCAACCATATTGAAGAAAAGTAGTGATACTATTTAACTCATAGCTGGGGTTCATACCTTCCCCAGGGGTTTTAGTTCAAAAGGGAACGTAATAGCGTGACTGAAGTTCGAACTTGCTTACTATGATGTCACAAACCAGCACGTTAGCCTGCCCCTCTTTACAGATCTTTACTTCAAAGCTCATTTCATGTACACATATAAAGAGTTGCAATGAATTCCCGATCATTATCATTAATATTCAGATATATGTTATTTCCGATATTACAATTGAGAGTCTGGCATTTTAAACTGGACATCAAAGCGTAAGCAAGAATTCGGAAAGTGGGAGGAAATTAGATATTAGCTGATCTTACTGCTTACAATTGGTTTAAGTCTTTTAAGAAGGTCTGAGTTCTGCAGCAGAATTGTAATGATCTGTGAGATTAATTTGTTGAAGAATTAAACTATAACAAAGCGCCCAAGCTTTCTAAATATCAATACAGTTGTAGATACAGTATATATACTTACCAACTTCTCCGCGCGGGCAGGATGCGACACAAGGTCAATTTCTTAAGCGGAGTTTAACAGATCTGAATTCAGAGTTTTTCTTCCCCTAGACTGGTTACCTAGCCATGGTTAAAGAGTTCAGTCTGCCCTGCTATTTACCCATACCCGGAGGGAAAATTGGATTCATACCTTTCCCAAGGGTATTAGCGTCATGTGAAATGCCAACAGCTTCGTCCAGGAATTGAATTCGGGTTGACGAGTCCATTTCTTACAACTCTAACCATTAGACCACGCGCCTCCAATGCAAAAAGATGTAGATACTGTATATGCCCGTATATAAGTCGACACTTGTAACTTAAAATATAGTCAAGGTGAGGACAAACATCAGCAGTTGATTAGAATGAGTTAAAACACCGACACATGAAAACTTTTAAAAGAGCTAGGATTATCGAAAGATATCATATGTAGAGCATTACATAATCTTGGAAATAGTCGGCATCCATACAAATTTATATATATATATATAATATATATATATATATATTATATATATATAATTGTGTGTGTGTGTGTGTGGTGTGTGTGTGGTACTTCTAATAAAAAGTACATCCCTTCCATACTTTTATAAAAAGTTAATTTTCTTCTAAACCAAAGAGATCAGGATAAAATCCGACAAAAAAGTGGGATAGGATAGCTCATGTTATATTCTTCGTTAGTCGATTACCCTTCTTGTCAGTCGTTGGTGGTCCCGTCCATGCATCATCTGTGTGAACCCCACCATTTCCACGTGCACAGTCGATGTCTGTCCTGAATCCACATGTTAATACTCTGCTTACAGCTCTGTTGGTGGAAAACATAAAGCGGTTGTCACATCGGAGATTAAATGCTCCATCTTTCCGATTCAGTAATCATTCCACAGTCCAACGACGTTGAATCCTGTTCGCATCCCATGGCTACTACATCTACATCACCTTTTAACGATAACGTCAAACATACGTCATTCAACTAAGCTCAGTTATATGAGTTGGAGAGATGAAAAACCATTAAATTTGCTGATGTCTTTAATTTTCTGACACTTCAATCCATATATATATATATATATATATATATATATATATATCATTATACTACCTGTAGTACCCGCTCATAACTGAGAATTTTGTAATCATGTAAAATAGATAAATAAAAACGTTTGATTGATTGATTTCGCTTACAGTATTTTCTATACTATTTAACCCCCCAATCGAATATGAGTGATACTATATGAAAATGAAGACCGTAATCATATATTTGTTTCGTCTATGTGTGTTTTTTATTACTTTGTTCTCATTTTAGTTGTCACAATACAACTTCTCATTTCAGAAGTTTACTTCGTTTTTAATGGCTTTCTTATATATATAAAAAATAAAACAAGAAAGTTATAAATGTATAACACAGGAAAGTTATTTATTAAAACCTACATGTTACAGTTTCCCTGGGAAGGGTCTCAAAAACTACCTTAATTCTGTCGATTAACTGCGATTTTGTAGTACTGGCACGGCGATTGGTGTAGTAAAAATTCGCCGACAATCATTTTTGACTTTCCCAGAGGTGTGGCAGAGGGGGTGCGAATACTGTTGCCATACATATGGCCTACCATTGGCTACCCTTGTTATCCATGGCATGACTACAGCGTTTAGTATCTCCACTTATGCTTCGATAGGCGAGAAACTTCATGTCCACGCTACCCTTAGATATACTTGCTCTATTCACGATATTGAGTAATATTTACTTATAAATATAGCCCACACACACACACACTATATATATATATATATATATATATATATATATATATATATATATATATATATAATCTGGTTACTCGAAGATGGTATTAGTAGAATGTAACTTAGAACGAGTGGACATCGAATAAAAAGTTTTAGGTTTACCTGGTGAAGAGTTGTCTAGATACCGGCAAGGGAAAAAATAAGGTCTGTCAAAAGGTAGATGAATCACACCGTAAGGGATACCAAGATTTTGATAAATTACCCATCTAGAAAAAAATACATTCTTATATAATATTATTTTTAATGGGGATGATTGACCCTGTTTGAATGTCCGTTTCGGAGAAGCATTTTCTGATGCAAAACTTGCAACTTGTTATTTTCACTTTTTCTTCGGGAAGATGTTACTAAAAGCTAGTGAGTGTATCTGACACAGTTAACTGCCTTTCTTCATTATAAAAGGCTGAAAGTATAGATAGTTCTTGAATATTGTGGAATTGTTAGTATGCAATAGCTATACTCGAATTCAATATATATATATATATATATATATATATATATATATATATATAAGGGTTTATTAATAAATTTGACTCAAACTTTTCTCATCATAAAGCCCTTATTAATCTATCAACATTTTAGTGGCATGCAAGATTTAATGCACCCTACAATTTTCTACTGTCTTCAGCCTTCAACAATGCTGGTGCTGGGAACTCATTCCAGCACCTTCTTCTTTGTTGACTACAATAATAAGCTCTTCCCTCGTGTCTGAAAGACATGTTGCGTACAAACCTGAAAAGCCAATCTGCAGTTATATTTACATGTAACTGGAAGAAGAAATGAATTCATAATATAATATTATATTATATTATATTACACTTGCAGGATTTGTGGATATAACAAAGTATGATGATTTAATTATTACAATGTTTCATATGTTTGCTTAAGAGCTATTGCAAAATAGTTAAATTGCAAAAAGTATAATAATCTTGAATTAACTCTCTCTTACTTTTGAAACAGATTAACGTTTTCGCTTCCGCATGCTTATCTACTACTCACATTCTTTCTTCTTTCTTTCTTTCTTTCTTTCTTTCTTTCTTATTATATTTTTCTGTGTAGCTTGTTCTTTGTCTTCCCTGAATGGTCCATTATTTAACTGAGGTGAGGACTAATAAAAAAACAAGAATTCAGTGGAAACCCAAGATAATCAGGATTTATATTTTTGCATTTATCTTGGACGATTTGGACGGTCTCATCTTTAACCAGAGTGTGTTGCAAGATGATAACGGTCGGAAGATTAAGGAACAAGACTATTAATGTGTAGATTATATGATACTAGCAAAAGTACCCGGTCTATGACCGGACGAAGACATTTTAGAAACACCAGGGAGTGTTCCTAAAAATGGTATGAAATTAAAGTGCATCTAATGGTGAAGTTCTATTTCTGGGTCTCTCGGAAGTGTGGAATACTCCTTCATTGTCATTTTGATCCAGAGTTGTAGTACCAGTTAGGAACCCATCTATGTGTTGAATAGATTAAAAAATGTGTTTTTGTTAGAACGAAAATTATTCGTTTATTGGATATTTAATGTTGAACAAAGCTTGTGTATTATAATATTAGATTATTTCGATGTTTACATTATTTAATATTAATAGCATCCCATTGTGGTGTAAGGGTTTGCATGTTAGACACACATCATTAATAAATAGCGATTTTAATGCTCGCTAGATGCCCTTTGCTTTCGACCTTGTACCATATCTTACCTGTGACGAACAGGTTGGGTAAAGAAAATGAGGTCCATCATTGTGTAATGGTTAGCAAGGTAGTCTCGTAAATCCATTCCTACTGAATAGTGAGTTCAATCTTTGCTGGATGTCACATACTTACGGAATTGTGTCTAATGATATTGACATTTTTAGCAGAATTTAGATTTTTTTTTTTTTACTGAAAAAAGTCCCGTATAGAAACTTATAAAAAATCTACTGATATAATTATTCAGACACCTTTATAAAAAAATCGTTTTTTATCTGTTCATTTTTTCTTTCAGATTTCATAAAATAAAATAGGGGAGGGGGAGCTCGCCAAAATATTTCCCCTAATATATTTTTTAAAACCTATTTCAAACATATTTTCATCAACAGATGAATAATTATCGAATATTTCGTGAAAATTTGACTATCAGTTGATTTTTCATAAATTTTTTTTTTAAGCCGGTAGTCAACTTGTTTTTGGCTACTTTAAATTTCAATTGATTCAACGGTGCAAAAAGGTTTAAATAATCATCAGGAGTTAAACAACAAATAATGTTTCTTCTTTTGAATGGTACAAACATTTTAAAGATATTAACCTTTATTCAAATTTCATTGTGTTAAATATAAATCGAGTTAGCAATTTGAAAATAATAATAGTATGTGTTTTTTTATATCCCCTTTTTTTAATCGCTAAAAAATTGCGATTTTTTTATAACATTGAGAATAATATTTTTAAAACTTGTGAATGGTTTAAATGATTTTTTTTCAAAAACTTTTTTACGTAAGACAATTTTTAATTCAGTTTTTAATTGCTTGTTAGTTAGAAATAAAATGTAACATTGCAATTTTTCGTTATTCTTCCTTCAACAACGTTTAAAAAAACTGAATATTAAAAATGATATATCTAATAATATTTCATTCTAAGAAATATAAAAATAATAGTATATGGGTATCCACTTTTATCTATATCCCTTTTTTTAATCGCTCGAATGATTTTTTTCTAAAACTTTTTCGTGCGTAAGACAATTTTAAATTCAGTTTCTGTAATTGCTAATAACAGGTAGAATATTTTACATATAAATTCAAATTTGATTTGCTGATTAAAAATGGATATATTTTATTCTAAGAAATATGAAAGTATTCGTAAAAAATATTGATAAAAAGATTTTCATTTTTCTTTTTTACATTTAAAAAGTTGATTTTTTTAGTTCTCAAAAGAACTGCATTCAACACTGTTGACGTATTAGTAGAAATACAGCAGACACTTTAAATGACTTGATTTCAGCAGCAGGCAAGCTTCTCCTGCTGCCATATCAACAGCAGCAACTATGCGATAGTTTCCGAAAATCGGTTGATTTTTGTTTGATTAATTAATTATATCCCTTAATTAGTAAAAAAAATCAATAACCAAATTGGTGTGTTTCTTAGTTAGAAGGATATTTATCTATATGCAAGATTTCGAATCTGAGTGATCCCTCTTTTCTGAGTTATAGGTCGACACATATATACCAAAAACTTTCTTTTATATATATAGATTAGTTAATAGAATTAGATAAATTTCTTGAATGGTTTTCGTAAAAATCAATCCACGAGAGCAATAATTTACTCATCTGATGGTGACACTTATTTTTTTGAAATTTTCACTGGAGTCTTTCAGGGAGATACATTTGCACAATTTCTATTTATAATCTACCTAGATTGCGTACTATGAAAGTCAATAGATCTAATGAAAGAAAATGGTTTCAAACTAAAAAGAAAGAAAGAAGCAGACAACATTCCACAGAAACTATTACGGATGCAGACTACGCAGATAGTCTGGTACTTCTCACAAATACACCTGCTCAAGCTGAATCTCTGCTACATAGCCTAGAGCAAGCAGCAAGAAGGCTTGACTTTGTTTATTTAACGACATATTAACTCCATATGGGCCATTTGATTCCAAAACTTAATTAATTTCTAAATGTTTAATTAGAATTATAACTATAATTTGTATATCATGTTTAATTCCATGTTATTGCACTTTTTTTATTCGTCTATTATCCTTTGTTTGCACTCATTGGTTTTAATTATTCTTATCTAATACTAATAATTTACAATCAATTATATGGTTTTAAATAAGTAGTGCTAATAACAATCCTTAGTGAACAATTATAGCTTCAAGTAATTTACATACAGTTGAATGGTTACAAGTATTTCTAGCATTAATGATGATATTAAAAAACATGTGTTACCACGCAGTTATATCGTTTCCCATATTCTTATCCAATATTAATTATTTTTAACAGATATATTTGACCCATAGGTGGGACCTTAACAAGTACTACTACTCCGCATCAAAGGGTACCTGAATGTGATGGCAATGAAAGGATAATTTACACTCTCCATAACTCCACAACTCCAGAATTGGAGCCTTACTACTAGATACAGTTTACTTACCCAGGACATGTTTTAATTGCCGATGTTCCACTAAAAATAATAAAATTCTGGTATGGTTGGTTTTGAGATAATTAACTTGATAAATGAAAAACTATTCATAGTGTACATATACGATGTCGCCATTATATATATATATATATATATATATATATAAGTTTCTGTGACAAATAGTAATAGATAATATTAATAATTATGATAATGTTAATTTGCTGTAGACGTAATAAAACTTTAGTTCAATTACTATTCGTAGCATTTACATTCGAATGCGCTATTTGGCACTGAAAGGTCAACATGGAAACCCGATGCAATTGGAAGTTATTCTCTCTTTTATGACTAAATTTATTCAATAGATTTCATTATAAACTCACTGATTGGCGCATTATCACAATGCTAACATTCAGAGACATAGAAAGAGAGTTGTTCAAACAATGATCACTCTCTAACTTTGGCATTTCTGCCCCAATGGGCACAATAGAATCAAGCCAATCCAAACTGGACAAATATGAAATAAACAGAAGCGGAAACAGCATCACTTCACTTCTTAATTAAACGGATTTATATTTACGTCAAGAAAGGAGACAGAAAGCGCTTTTGATAAAAGCCGATGACAATATTAAACAGATTCTCTTCATTAGGTCTCGTTTGCATTGCCGAAGCCTTGTGTTGATATTATTGCTTTGTATTACCCTCCCATTCTTTAGGTGCTTTTTCACTATCGAGACGCGCCGCACCCTTCGACTTGTTGTTATCGACACAGGTTTAAGACAGGCTGTTTCTCGCAACCTGTTGTTATGACTGTCCACTTGATGACTGCTACCCAACAATGAATATAATGCTATGGGAATATCACGCGCTCTGCTGTGCCATTGACCAAGCCGTTGCTTTCAGGCGTAAAGTGACTAATGAAACCAAGGGAACTTTTCAAAGGAAACGTCGAACATACAATTTCGGTTATGTTAAAGGCGGATATATATATAGATATACAGCAATGAACGAAATCATTGATGTTTTCAAAATTTTCATCACTAGGTAGAAGTTATTATCACAACGTTCTGGGGGCCAATTATAATAGTTACAAATCACCCTCATAGACATATTTTCATTCTGTTTTTCTCCCTCTTTCATACCTTGTGACCCCCTCAGTATCTATTGATATATATATATATATATATATATATATATATATATATATATATATATATATATCAATTATATTATATTTCTAAACTTATATTATATTTCGAAGCATCATAACAACTGTATATATATATATATATATGAACATGCAGGTAACATTCACTTGTGAACTCCTACACATGGATACACTAGTTTTTGTCGACCAGTAAAACTTATATTCTTCAGATCTTTATGAACATTGTATGCTATATAAAGACTTACTAAGAGTGATAGCTGATAGGGACTGATGGTGAAAGTCAAAATAATCCGCGCTATCTGCACGAGGATGATTTTGTATATATATATATATATATATATATATATATATATATATATATGAGGAATGCGTGTATAGAAATACTCATTGTTTGATTCTTTTCAGATATTTTCAACTAGTCAGTGTAATAGTGCAAGCAAGTAAAATCGATAAATTTCCATTAAAGTAATTATATAAATGATTAATTTAATCCCAAAAGCAATTAAAACATGCTACTTTGAACAAAATCCCCATTTTCTACCACCGAACCCGACAACCCCTGTTCTGCATGAATAAATATTGTAAAATGAGACCAAATTGAAAATTTTATATCTAACACTGGGTGTCAAAAATACGTATCAAGACATTTTTTTTTATTTTACTTTTTGAGAGAATTCTTCAACGGTGTGGAAGTTGAGGAAAAGATGATAAATAAGTAATAAATAATAAGTTCATTCTCTTTTCTATCCCGATATTTTTCAAATTATCCTATTCAAGGAATTTCGACATCTTTTTTTATCTATTTATATTACAAAAGATCTGAAAATCGTTTTATTGTATAAATATAAAACTATTCAATTTAATAACGAAAGATTTCACAATTATCTTTTTACTACTTGGACAGTTTTTTCAGGTTGTTACATTGCGTGTGCATCAAGTTATCACTTCCTATTCAACAGTACCCATAAGAGGTTAGTTTCCGTGGCGTAGTGGTTAATGTGCTGGACTGCGACGTCGTAGTAAGCAAGTTCAAACCCCAGTCTGGCTATTACGTTCATTTTCGGACTAATCTTCTGGGAACAGGTATGGACCCTCTAAGCCATGGGTTAAATATTACCCCCACAAGTATGGCTTTGCATTAACCCATTAAGTTTTATATACCAAAAATATATAAATACATAAAAAAGAAGCAAAACTACCCAAAAGTTTTCATATTGATAACAAAAAATGATTGTAAATATGTTATTGAATTTTAAACCACCCATTTTATTTTCT
>CM042148.1:6650265-6671744 GCA_023376005.1 Doryteuthis pealeii
TCCATACACATCACACATTCTTCTGTAAAATTCACATAGTTTGCACTGTAATATTTTATGGCAGGCCTCTGTTCAAGCCTGGAGCATTTCTGTTTAATTTTTCTCTATTTTGAATAGCTTCAAAATAAATATTTTTGTGATATTAAAATAATTTTACCATAAACCAATTCCAAACAATACAGAGTTTACATTTATTGAAATAAATCTGAATTTTTTATTCCGTTTTTTTTTTTTTTTTGTACCTGTCTGGGAGTATAACAATCTTTCCTAGCGGACCATTACTACTGTAGTGAATTCAATACTCACATTTGGTGGTCTCTAACAAACGAAATAAAATGATAAAAGTAAACTCGGTGGGGGGCACAGTCAAGCCCGACGTATATGTTCTCCCAACTGACAAAGTCCTCAGTCTGCAACAATCTCTTACAAAAGTACGACTCTCTTCTTAACAGCAAAACTCCTACTATCGTTTTCTCGCTCGGTCTGGGAGAACAGGCTCTTAAATACACAGTTAATATGTACATCCGGGCTTCTTACTCTGGTCTGGCATTGCCCGTTTAGAACTTCAATATTCACCTGCATTTTGAGTACGCATCAATACTGTTTACATCTGGGTTACCGCCAACAGCATTTCAGCGACGAGGAGGTAGTGAGTTCAAATATCAGTGGCCATTCGCCACACTCCTCCCCCTCGCATAGGCCAAACATATCCGGGCGCGCTTTGTTCGTGCGGGTTGGGAATCTGCTCGTCCACAGTTCTTCCTTTCAATTTCGCTACATGGTCTTATGCCAGACTAAACTAAATTTAGTGAATATCCTGTTGTATATAATAATTACTTATGTGTTTCTTTATTCTAAGTGACATTTCCATGTTAACACCTGAAGATGTAGTAAAATATAAATCCTGTGCAGTCGAATTTAACCCCGTGCCTACTAAATTTTCCACATTGCTGTACCACATATTCTTGGTATTTTTTACCTGTATTATGGGATATTTCAAAGTTCGTTTTCTATACACCTCAGAACTCATTATATTCAAATATTCCTATTATTATTGTATTCTGAGTCATTCTGCTCAATTATAATGAACTAACCACCAAATGTTGTTGTACTTGGGTGGGGTATGCGTAGAGACACTCAGTGGTGTAAGCGGTTTAAAGAAGGCAAAGAGTTAAAGAAAGATAAATATGTATATATATAAAGTAATAAAAGAATAAAATAAAAAATAGTTAACAGAATAGATAATGTCATTTAGTTTCTTTTCTAAAAAACATTTTTCTAATCGCAATTCAAATATATCAGTGCACGAATGAATACTCGTATATAGAGAAACGATTATGACGGTTCTTCATAGGCACAGAAAGTAATGAGAGCGGAAATAATTATGATAAAAACTTCCGTTTAAATAGTCTCTTTATCTCTTTCAAGGTTTCCACTATAAACTTGTAAAATCTGAGATAATGTGACATGTTGATAATAGTTGTCCGTCAAGGCTTTCTTAGCACTCTGTTGACCTACAGCGTATTAGGCAAGGGCTTAGATATAAAGTTAGTTGGTGTATTAAGAAATGGTGTTAAGCATTCAACATGAAAAGGAATAGCTACAAAAAATGGAAAAGGCATTTAGTGCTCTTTGCAGATTTGGGGAGGGAGCAATTTGTGCTTGTTCTTTTTTATGTGTGGATTTCTGGGGTATTAAATCGAATGCTATCATTTTTGACGACATTTGTAAGTGTTAATTCGGTGCATGAACAACATTGGCTTGTTTTTTTTCAAAAAAAAAGGGGTTCTCATATTCCCTGATAAGATAGCAGTATTGACAAGACTTCCTTTCGGGAATTTTCTTTTCTTCTTTTTTTTATTACAAATCTTTTGCTAACACTACATAAAAAATTATGCTTAATCGTCGAGAGATGAATGTCGTTTTAAGAGTGCAAACCTGATTTTAATTCAATTTGGTTGCGAAAAACGCATAATTTCCTTAGAGTTCAAAAGCACCCAACTTAATTGGCAAATTTTCATTGCCAAAGAAAAATGTATTTTTGTTAATTTTTTCTTAGTTATCGGAAATGGTAGATGAAATATATTTGTTTAAAAAGACATCAAGTGGTTACAGAATCTGGTGTAAGTCAATGGTCACTTAAAATCGGACAAAGAAAAAATTGTTTCAATAGCTTTTTTATTAAACTTTTTTAAGCACTGAAATGTAAGACATAGATATCGCTTCCACACGACTTTGTGTTACAATATTTATTTCGATTTTTTCTTTCGAATAAAATAAACTCAATAAACTTTATAAAAATGAACTATGAAAATTCGATATAAAATAATCTTTGTTCGCGAAGGGAGTTATTATAGTGCCCGAAAAAGTAAGATGTAGATATAGAAAATGGAGATTTGAACTTATGATAGCAAAATAAAGAGAGGGACCGAATGAAAGTGGGGGTGTATTTTATGAAGTGAGACACAGATATAAGAAGGTGAGATTAGGATTCCTATCAAATGAAAATAATTTTCAAATGGATATATTTGACCCATAGGTTTGACTCTTACTGATACTATCACTCCAGGTCAGAGTGGATATAGCATTAATGGCAATGAATGGGTTCTTCACACTCCTCGCTCCCGAACAGAAGCCTCAAGATTGAATGAAGCTTAGTATCATACCCAGGACACATATTTTTGAGAGAGCAATAAAAATATACAGAAAGTAAATGGTCACACATCTAAGTACTGGTTAGTTAGAAATGTATTAACTTTAATGAAAAAACGAAATCTAGTGCGTTCAGTAGGACTTCATCGTCATGTTTTTTTTCTTCTTCTGATTAGAACTAATCTAAGAGGAAATCAAGTTATGTAATGATTTATTTTCATTTCTTTCCAGAAGTTCGTTTCAAAATGCTGACACGAGAACAAATTCTTACAGAGAAACATAAGAGAAACAATCAACAAGAAAAGAAGGGAAGCAAATCTACACCGGTCGAAGGAGACTTGATGTTAAGTAACCATTCCAAGAATATTATTATCATTATTTGAAACCAGATAATTGCTTGAAAATTAGTGATGTTATATAGTTATATTTGGAACCATATGAGTGCAGATTATTTGAATTAAGTATTGTCACTTGAATATATATTTGTTTATAAAGGATTATTGCTATTAGTTGCTTGGAACTATATAATTGTTTGAAATACTTGAAACCATATTGTGTACAAATGATTCGTATTAGATAGGACTACTTTAAACCATATAACAATTATTTGTATTAAGAATAGCTATTTGAAGCTATAATTGTTTTTGGTTGATTTTTATGACTAAATAGGATTAGGTATTCCAAATCATATAATTAATTGCAAACATATTTCATCGGTATTAAATAACCCAAAAAGGTTTGACATAACGTTAAACCAGCCAACCAACTTATCTAAAAATCGCAAACGGCGTAAAACAGATCATGAATATGATATAGAGCATAAAGATACAGAAGAAATCCGACTACCTGTAATTTCAAATTATACTAATTTCCCCAGTATACTATATGAGCGTATTGAGACATTGTATTTGTTAATAAGGGTGCTTTTGTCAACAATGTGAAAATTAAGGTCATACGGTACCCAGTAAATTAAAAATAAAAGGAGCAAAGATTTTTTCCGAGTAAAAGTATGATATACCTCAAAATTTCCTTGTTCAGTTTATAATATGCTACTGTTAAACTGATTCACTCGCAAAGTTGATCGAAGAAATACTGAAGAAACGAAGAAGTTTTCACTAGATCTCGATGACAAAAGAACAAACACATTGTTACATCTTGGTTTTCACTGTTATTTATATGTTAATAATTCAGGCCGGTCATCCCTAAGAGTTTCCAAACCGTCTTTCATAGAGAGGCGGAAAGTCGTTTTTTTTGCTAAGAAAAATATCGAAGCCCCTAAACGGGGTTCCATAACGTTAATCTAAAAATAGAAACATACGCCCGCTCTGCGGACCTGCAGAAATCCTGCTCTTTCTCATCGCTTGGTTCAATCAAAAATAGCCTTTAAACTCATTTCCTATCAAACCTCTAGACTTCCGTTCGGGATGAAAGTGAAGATGGGAGATGACATAATAGCCACAATGCAATACAATTAAAGAAAGAAAACCATCAACAGCGCTTACTCGTGAAGACAAAATCTCTACTTTCTCTGGAATGTATTCACAACGGCGGATATATTATTGCACAAGAAAAAGAAAGAAAAAAAGAAACAGGAATTGTCTGAGAAGTGAAACTACGCCCCATGACAAATAAACAGAACGAGACCAACTAGACAACATTTATTTGAAGAGGGCTAACGAAATATTGTTATTTTTATGAGAAAAGTAAAAGCATTAAGTCACAAAATATGCCATCTGGATTGAATAAAATTTTACTAGTTACAGACAAAACATTACTAGTTACTGAAAAAACATTTCCATTTACTTCTAAGTCATTTTTCAAGTTTCTAAGAGGACGTGTTGCCATCATGACATTCCACAAGTTTTCTGTGTTTATATTTTATCAAAGAGTTTTAGCCGATTCTTTTTTCAGCTGTTAAATTACCATATTTTATTAAGTATAATATCCCCTATTTGCATTTAAAATATCACAGTACTAGCCAGAATAAATTATATTTACGCACTATGGGTTTGTATCAGAGTATCTGTTCGTTCCGTCTTGGATCAGAATATAAATGTCTCAACTTCGAAATGGGATTAAAGAAGAAGATATGTAATTCCTCAGTCCGGTTTTCGGGACGTGGTAAGAAAATAAGAGTGAGAATTTCAGCCCTGAAGTAGCACCTATCCACTACAATATTAGGCTAGGGATAGATATTCTTAAAATTCGGACGCTACGACAAACCGAGCTTGTTTCAAAAATATTTTCGGGAAGAAGTTAATAAATATCTGAGTAGTATATGTGTACTGGGATTGAGGATAAAAATGTATTGTATATATATTCATTATAGTGTACGATAAATTTAAGGTGCAAATGTTACCATTGGTTTCCAAGCAGCATGTTAGCCACTTTTCATCAAAACAACGTACCTGCTAAGAAGTGCAGGGAATGTCAATTCGTTTATATATGTGTGAATTTTTGTTTGCCGAATCTTTGTATTTCTCCATGCTATAATATATATATATATATATATATATATTTATATATATATATATATATATAATATATATATATTGTATTTACATAGAGTCCTGTTTTGCCGTTTCACGCTCATCGGTGAGCCAAGACCAGATAGGTTGCTTCTAGTCGGGCTCGAAATTTGATCGATTTGTCGTCAGTTAGAGTTCTACAAAAATCTACGTTTAAAAAAATCTACGTTTAAGAAAGGGAATTTACTGATATAAAACATATCAGACTGCTTGAAGCGCTATATCCGTTAAGGAGAGCTATACAAATTCTGCTTAATTACCGGACAGCAAAAAGTTGGCTAGGGCCTATATATATATATATATATATATATATATATATATATATGTGTTGTGTGTGTTGTGTGTGTGTGTGTATTGTGTGTGTGTGTGTGTGTGTGAAGGAGAAGTAAATCCGACGGTATGTAATATATCAAGAAAATGAAAAAACACAGGTTTAAATGGTTAAGTGGTGAGTTTATTAGCGTCGGCCAATAAACTCACACTTAACCCATTAAACCTGTGTTTTTTCATTTTTCTTGATATATTACATATATATATATATATATATATATATATATATATATATATATATCGGTCCCAGTCAACTTGATTATAGTGTGAAGCTCCACTTAAAAACGCAACAAAATCTCCCTAGTAGGTAATCGAGGGAGTCTATACCCTTTTCACTATTTCAAATAGTGAAAAGGATATAGACTCCCTCGATTACCGATTCATACCAACAATAGTCCACTCAGCCTACTTATCTTTACTATATATATATATTATATATATATATATATATATATATATATATGTGTGTGTTGTGTGTGTGTGTGTGTGTGTGTGTGTTGTGTGTGTGTGTGTGTGTGTTCGGATAAATTTGACATATTTATATTTGGTTATTTTTCTCCGTAGGTTGGAGGTATTGACACACACTACGCATCATTTAAAAGCTTGGACCCTTCTTCATTCATATGCGTGATGACAGATAGAATGGATGACTGGAACCCATCTGAATCATGGAAGAGAATAACTTGTATCAGGATTATCTCAAAATAAGGAGATTATGGTTGCTACCTAATGCTCCCTGAACACTGTAATACAATCAGGCATGGACTAGAGAATTGCAATGGAGTCTACGAGGCTGTGGCTAGAAGAATTCAGATGTGCACATGGAGTTGCTAAACACTGTAGTAAAGACCTGGATAATAAGGGTAGCCAATGGTAGGCCAAACATATGGCAGCAGGATTCTGCCCCCTGCCACACCTCTGGGAAAAGTCAAAAACGGCGAATTTTTACGACTAAACTAGTCCCAATGTTTGGCCTCCGAACTCCCCAAATCTTAACCCCATGGATTATTATGTATGTGGCGCTGTTGAGAAAGACACCAATCGCCGTGCCAGTAGTACAAAAGACCAGTTAATCGACAGAATTAAGGTAGTTTTTGAGACCCTTATCACGGAAACTGTAACATCAGCTTGCTCCAGTTTCCCGGAGCATGATTGAGACTGTGATCGACGCTAATGTAGTTATTTTGAGGAAAATTTGTTGTCGTTAGTGTAATTTCAGTGGCTGTTGAATTTCTTTACAATCCATTAAATTTTGTAGTTACCAAGCACTTTTTCTTTTTCCTTATGAAAAGTAGTTACATATTTCAATGCTATGAATTATGATTTGATCAGCCAAACCAGAACTGAGATTAGATGGTACAACACTGTATCTAGAAGTATTAAAGGACAGACTCTGTAAAACAAACACGAGAAAGGATAATATCACGAGGATGGGAGGTTCTTCCACATCCTTCATCCCCCAAATTTAGCCCCGACAAATTTTCATTTACTTTGATCACTAAAAGTTTTTTAGATGGCAGAAAATTCAGAAAGAAGGGAATTAGGAATAGTCTTTCAAACTTTTTTCAATGAAAACCCTAGACTGCTAAACCTGAAATCGAAAATTTGCCTTTGCAGTTGTTGAAAATGAAGAGGGTTACATTTTAATGATAACATTTAGATAAATCCAACTTTACATTTGTTTTTATATCCTCTCAAAAACGTAATTACTTTACACACACAAAATAATATATATATTATATATATATATATATATATATATATAGAGAGAGAGAGAGAGAGAGAGAGAGAGAGAGAGAGAGGGGGAGAGAGAAAGAAAGAGAGAGAGAGAGAGAGAGATCATGAACTTAAACATTAAAATAAATGGAGTAAAACGGTCTCGTTAGGATTTGATCTCGAATTACCAATTCCATTTCCTACACCAATAACTATTTCCTATGCCTCCACATATTCCAGAGAGTAGTATCTGTGTACTCTGTTTAAGATAATGGTAATAAGCCTAACTGATCTGAGTAAACATTGATCTACCAGATACTTCATCTTTGTATGTATGACCCTGGATAAAAAGAAAACATTTAAAAATCCATATTGTTTACAACTTTTTTCTTTTTGGCATGTCTTATATACACGAATCATAGCTTAACACAAGTCCAGAAGTAAGGGGTACCCAGTGAGAATAGAATACTCTTATGACTGTCAGCTAGTATAGATCGTTTCCCGTATACCACAAGTGGTCTCATACACGGCAAGGTACATTTTTTCCGCGTATAAATTTTTTTCCATGGTATAATTTTATTTAATCAAATTTTGTGAACCTGAGTCCGATACACTAACCATTGTGCTATCTTAGTGAATTAATTTTTTTCCTAGTATGCAATATTAACTTTAATGATTCTTTTGATTAGTGATTCCAAGTTGCAACCTAATAACTGTCTTTTCATTGGCACGAAACCAATTCTTATTTTATTAATGACTGTCATTTTTAGAAGATTCGCATTATTTGACTTTGGTAGTCTTGGATAAATTGTGTCGAGTCTGAACAATTTGCCGTTGGCGATTTGTTGAATGACAAATTGGTCTTTTATTTATTTATTTTCAGTGAATATACTGCCATTATATCGAAGTTCCAATAAAATGGATCACACGCGGTTAGTAAGCCAAGAAACAAGTTATTTTCTTTGTTGGCTTCTAGATATGGCTACAAGGCTTTCTGGTTTATAAGAAATGTTTTATTAAAACGTCTATGTCACGGAAAGAACGCACGAATTCCATGAGCAGATATTTGATGTCCATTTAGGAGGTATGGCTTTAAGCCATTGACTGACACGAAGCTGTGGCGTAGATCACGGCAGTGTCGGAATCAGGGATAGAGATTTAAGGAGACTTGTCATTCTCGTTCTCTCAGATAATGTCAGTTCTTCCATGAATTTCCAATTACTCTAATCTCACCTCTAAGGCCTTTTAGGCGGTAATCCTCATATTTCACAGTTATTACAGTCATCGGACAAAGTCGTATTTATTTTTTAATTCATTTTTATTTTTATTTTTGTTTTGTTTTTTGCTTTGTTTTTTGTTTTTTGTCTTTTATTTATTTATTTTGCTTGTTTTGTTTTTTTGCATAATTTGATTTTCACTTGGGATCTGCCGGAAAATTCCCACCCACAATTTGAAAATAAACCTCTTTTTTCTTTAATAATCACAAGTGGTCTTCTTGCTTAGATGATATGATTTTCTTGCTTAGATCATAGAATGTTTCTGGATCAAAAAATCCCAGTGTATAATACACATCTTTTCTATTTCTAAATCTACTTTACTTCATGCATTTATAAGTTTCCTCAAAGTTCTAGCAAATTACTGAGTACCATATTAGAACTCAGCAATGTCATGGTCTAGTAGTAGAGCCACACCTATATTTTGATAGAATTTTCTTTTTTCTAAGAAATCAGTATGAATTTCAAAATTTCAGGGCATTTTATTTATTATCAATTATCTACAATAGTCGAACTTTTGTATTAAGAACTTGATGAAACAGAAGTCTTTTGGCAATTCTATCAATGCCCCTACCCTGTCGTGCCTAATTTTCTATTCATTTTATAGTTAACTTCTACATTCAATTATGATGTGATTTTAAAATCACAATTCTCTTAAAAAAAATAAACAAAAGTTCATCTTTGTTGTTTTTCTCTGTTAGATCAAGTTGATAAAGTTATTCCTAAAACATTTGTTCTCGACTACAAGGATCAAAGATTTCGTTTCTTTTCAGATGTTCTTTACGTTCTCCGTTTTAAGACTTATTTTCCATTTTCTGACTTTTTTACGTATCACCCATAAATAAGTACATATCTCCCAATTTAATTGAAGTTAAAACATTAATTTTCCTCTAAACCAAAAATGTCAGGATTTTATTATTTCTAGTGAGCATCAACAAACCCAACAAATGTTGACATGCCGCAAAATCAACCAACCACAACTGTGAATATGTAGCAGTCTAAAAATAGGTACACTACATATTCGACCAATTTTATTTTGGGTTACAGAGGTGATGTCATTTTATTTCACTTCTATAGATTTGGTAATAAATGATACATAATAATATCTATTTTGATTTATAATGTCCAACAAGAAAAATAAAATCCCGCTATGTTTGGTTTCGATGAAAATTAACGTTTCATAAAATATTTTTATGGATGTTTTTATTTACATATTTATTTTCAATATCTTTTTCGTCGTCAATCAAAGTTGCCGTTTCTGAACCTTGTCTTTTTCTAGAATTTCTTTTTTGCTTTTTGCTTAATTTTTTTTTTTTTTTTTTTGGGCATCAGTTTCTGTTCCAATATATACGAGAAATGTGAGGTTCAGATATTCTCACGGCCTTCATTTTCAGATATTCTTTCGTTAGAAAGATCACAATCTTCATTTTGGATTTCTTACACCTCTTGTTCATATGTTTAATTTCTTTCAAAATGTGGTCGACTTGTTCAACTAGATGCTAGTTCGAATCTCTTCACATCTACATTGTAAGCATACGTTGCCTGTCACCACCAATGGTTGTTTTAGATTTGAGGTAACATTTATCATCCTCTTTCTTCCAATTTCTTTCTTTTTTTGATAGACAAAAGATTTAACGAATATATCCCTCCTGTATAGCATCGAAAGAACACGTTGGAATGATTACCAACAGTTGCGAGACGTTGGTCTCTCCAGGAGGCCATCAATGGAACACCTGCTGGTTATAACACATACATCTTGAATACGTGTCCCATATTTCTTAGGCATATTATTTGTGATTCTCCTAAGTAGTAGTAGAGTAAGGTAACATCGGACCCGGTGTGATTTATTAACTAATACTGATTTTATTCAGATTAATCTGGGAACACCAGCAACGCATAACATTCATAGCATTACTCATCGGAGAACAAAATGTGTAAGAACAACTTTGTAAGATATTGATCAAAGTGGAATGTACAGAAAATATTATGCAGTTTATATATATATATATATATATATATATATAGAGAGAGAGAGAGAGAGAGAGAGAGAAAGAAAGAGAGAGAGAGAGAGAGAGAAAGAAAGAGAGAGAGAGAGAGATGTCTGTGTCTGTCTGTGTGTGTGTGTGTCTGTGTCTGTGTCTGTAGAATGCATAGTATTTTTCTGAGTTTTATTATTTGCATATTGCTCTACTTAAAAAGTATTGAGCCCGTTTTTAATTTGTACTTCCATTAATAATAATAACAATAATAATAATAATAATAATAATAATAATAATAATAATAATAATAATAATAATAACTATCTAGACCACAGCACTACTGGCCAGGATTAGATGATCCGTTTGCATCTCAAAATCCCTGAGGATTTTATGCTTTTCATTCCGGAGAATGGATTCTGGTTTGGCCCTACACCATTTGGTAGTATGCTGTAAATTATTATTTACTTTCTGTGAGTTTTTACATCAGTACTAGCTGGTGACCTTTACTTTGTACTAAGTATCACCAAATCTACTCAATTCTTCGGGACTTCGTGCTATTTTAGCTAACCTCAACGGAGCTGTGGTCTAGGGGGTTTCAATCATTCTATCTTTAGTTTATCCAAGCCCTATCATTATTATAATCTAACTCGTTACTATTATTATTATTATTATTATTATTATTATTATTATTATTATCAATAATAATAATAATAATAATAATAATAATAATAATAATAATAATAGATGTGTAGATTAGACAATTCTAACCCTCAAAGAATACACTAAAAATAGCAATGAAAGACTAATAGAAGCAGCCAGAAAAAACAACAATTACAGCCTATGGATGAGCACAAATATAACAAAAACAAGAAAGCAAAAATGGGAAGAAAAACAACTATATGGACACTGGAGAGAGCTCACATAATAAGACAATGACATGGCTAAGAAGGGGAAACCTCAAGAGAGAAACTGAGTCTCTTATAATCGCTGCACAAGACAATGTCATAAGAACAAGTTGTATAAAAGCAAAAATAGATAAGACGCAATAGAATAGCAAGTGTAGAATGTGTGGAGAAAAAGACGAAACGGTCCATCATATAGTGAGTGAACGCAACAAACTAGCACAAAGAGAGTACAAAACTAGGTACGACTGGGTAGGAACGGTGATCCGCTGGGAATAGTACAAAAAATTAAATTTTCACCATACTACTATATTGTATATGCCCAAGTCTGAATCCGTCCTGGAGAATGAGTCGCATAAAATTCTCTGCGATTTTGAGATACAGATGGATTACCTAATCCCGACCAGGAGATCAAACCTAGTATTGATCAACAAAAGGTAGAGAACTTATCACTCATCATGAGTGAAAATGAAAGAAACGAAAAGATATCCAAATACTTGAACTTTGCCAGATAACTGAGAAAACTGTGGAACATGGAGTTGAAGGTCGTGCCAATTGCAAGTGGTGCCCTTGGATTGGTCCTCAAAGATCTGGTAAAGAAATTTGGGAATTTTAAATCAGAGGAAGAATTATGAACATTCAAACTACAGCATTGTTAAGATCAGCTAGAATACTCAGAAAAACCTCAGGGGACCTGAGGAGACTTGGTATCACTCACCCTCCAGTGAAACACCACTTTCCAGAAAAAAATAGAAAAAATAATGAAACGTTTGAGTAAAGAGGATACCAATTATATCTGGTTCTCTTATGTTATGGTAATTTACCACACACGCATGAATTCTTCCAACTATAAATAGCAGCAGGTTCTGCACTTAAGCAAGGGTTAATATTTCAGCAGATAGCTGATAAGACAGCCTCGCGAGGTTCTTTTCATTTGTATATGTTTGTACTACTGTTCTTTGTCAATATATTTATTTAACTCATTTCTTCTCTTGTATCTTTATTCTGTCCCCTAACCAGGCCACAGCAACTTGGCGACGAGGACTCTTAAGAACTCTTAAAGGACCTCAAAAAGACTACATGGGAATTGTCAACAGTTATTGATTCAACATTGGATGCACGAAATACTATTTTTCGACACGCTTTGTTCAACTCAAACACTACTTGGCAATTCAAAAAAGGAAACCGAACGAAAAAAAAAACCTTTCTTCTACTCAACAATACTTGGCAATCCAGAAAAAGGAAACCGACAGAAAAAAAGACGTGTAACTAACTTACACTGAAATTGAACGCGAATCCATTTCTCGCACAAACATTATTTCGAGAACAATAGCTTTTGTTACAGATCTATTGCTTAAAAAGGCACTGAGTGAGTAAGAAATTAAAGTTATTTCTTTGTTTATTTTATTTTATGCAAAGAAAAGAAAAGTTTTCACCTATTTTCTTTTATTCAAAGTTAAATTCTATTTCGGTTTAATCCTAAAAAAGACACAAACATGGACGAACTTAGATCCACCGCGCTCGAATTTCTTAAGTTCCAATATGAACAACAAGACCAACGTGAAAAAGAGCGATTGGAACAGCAAGACCAACGGGAAAATGCACGATTGGGAGAGCTAAAACAACTTGATAAAGAACGATTTAAATTTCTAAAGGCAATTGAAGAAGAATGACTCGGGTTACAAAGACTCAAAGAAATGCTACTTCAAATTCAAGAAGAGCAAAGAAATTTGCTTGAACTGACAAATAGGGGTCAAATTAGTGAAAACGAAAAATGCGTTTTCACAAAATGCAATCTGTGGCGCAATAGACAATTTCTCATATTCTCCAGACGAAGATATAACCTTCGCCTCCTATTTCAGAAGATTCGAAGATTTATACGTCACAGATTGTGCAAATTGCGCAGACTCTAAGAAGGTTCACCTACAACTTCGAAAACTAGGTAGCACGAAGCACATCAAATTTGTGAACTATATCTTACCACGCAAAACAAGCAAACTGACATTTACCGAAGCGATTAAACTTCTTACAGAACTTTTTAGTCCTAAAACTTCACTCTTTTATAAGAGATGGAAGTGTATGAATTTAACCAGAAAGGATAGTGAAGAATTCACTACATTCACGACGGTCGTGAACAGGCATTGCGACCATTTTAAACTCTCAGAATTGAGTTCGAATAATTTCAAATGTCTGATATTTGTTCAATGACTAGTTTCAGGTAAAGACGCTAAAATTAGACGTAGAATTCGGATTAAATTGAAAAACGAACCAAACGTTACTCTCCAATAAATAGCGGAAGACTGTCAGGGGCTCGTAAGCGTACGCCAAGATTTGAAAGATATCGAGGAATCTGGCATAGCACACATAAGAAAGGTACACCAAAAGAAAAACAATCTAGTTCTCCCTCTAAATCAAACCAATCCAAAAAGAAACAAGACAACTTGCCTACTAACCCGTGTTCCGGCTGTGGGCCACATTATAGACAAAGATGGTAGAAGGCCAGATCCTGAACGGGCTACTGAAATCAAAGACATGCCAGCTACCGAAAACGTCTCTTCTTTACAAAGTTTCTTAGGATTGGCAAACTACTACCAGGTGTTTATACTTAATATGTACGACGTACGTGCTCCGTTAAACGAACTTCTAAAAAAAGACAAGGACTGTGGGTGGACACCTGAATGCCAGAAAATATTCATCAAAATAAAAGAAGTCTTAGCGTCGGACTTGTTTCACACCCACTATAACCCAGACTTAGACATTATAGTTGCCAGTGATGCCAGCTCGCATGGTAGTGGGGCATGTATTATGCACAAGATGACAGATGGATCTAACAAACCAGTTGCTCATGCGTTGAGAACACATCTTCCTGTAGAAAAGAATTACTCACAAATTGAGAACGAGTCATTAGTGGTTATTTTCGCAGTAAAGAAGTTTCACCGGTACATCCACGGTAGACATTTTATATTGCAGACGGACCATAAACCATTACTTACCATATTTGGTTCTAAAAAGGATCTGCATGTGCATACAGAAAATAGACTGCGGAGATGGGAAACAATCCTCTTAAATTATAATTTTAAAATGGAGTTCCTAGCGTCTAAAAAACTTTGTCATGCCGGCGGACTGTCCAGATTAATCCCGAAACACAGGGGACCTTTTGAAGATACTGTGATTGCATCTCTTCGAACAGAAAGAGAATTTAAAACCACATTATGCAACACAGTAAGGAAAATCCCGGTAACTCTCGACCAAATCAAACGAGAAGCTCTAAATGATGAGTTTATCAGGAAAACCAAAGTAGAAATTTGTGAAAAGGACCAACGGATTTTAGATATTTTTCTCTATGCTACGAAGAACTGCTATATAGTGACCGAATCGTCATTACCACAACACTACAAAGTGAGAATTCTAAAATTTCCATGCTAGCCACCCAGCAACAAACAAAACCCGGACGAATAAAGACTGTGCCAAAAAAAAAACGTTACGAACACAGAGAGAAGTTTTTTTCTGGATGTTTCGTGATAATAAATCTTTCTGGGAAAGGGTACAATTGAGAAAAAAGTAAAAATATGATCTACGAAATTACAGGTCCCCAGTTTACTCACAAGAGACATGTGAATCAAATCCGAAAACGCCTGTCGGCGTGATGCTGACAGTGGCCCTTCTGAAGAGAAAGAAGTCATAGATGTCATGTAAGATACTTTTGACATACCAATATCACAAGCGGTCCCGGAACGACGCCGTGTAAAGAGGAAAAGGAAAATGACGGACTTTATCTTCGTTAACCCCAAAAAGAAAAGGTATTAAGACTCCTGTGGAGTTAATACTTAGGAGGAGGGTGTTATGGTAATTTACCACGCACGCATGAACTCTTCCAACTATAAATAGCAGCAGGTTCTGCACTTAAGCGAGAGTTAATATTTCATCGGATAGCTGATGACAGCCTCGCGAGTAACCTTTGCATTTGTATATGTTTGTACTACTGTTTTTGTCAATATATTTGTTTGACTCATTTCTTATCTTGTGTCTTTATTCTGGCCCTTAACCAGGCCACAACACCTTAGAACGGCCCCCATGAGTTTGGAAAGAAGACAGGAGGAATTTAAAATTAAAGTAAGAATTGTGACTATCCAGAAACCGCATTGCTGAGACTGGCTAAAAGATTTCTGGAAACCTAAGGAGACTTGCTGTCACACAGACTTCAGTGACTGACCAGTTATCGCTGGTGGGAAATATCGAATAATAATATAATAATAATATAATAATAATAATAATAATAATAATAATAATAATAATGTTAGTAGGCCAGTCGTATTAATTGATTGTTGTTGGGAATCGATATTTTCAAACCTGTTTGGAGTATTTACCCAACCCATTCGCCGCCGACAGGATGTGACACAAGGACTCGAGTATGGGGCATCCAACAATGATACACCATGATGGGACGCCCATTGAAACCCGTTGTAATGTCTTCATTATTCTCACTGATTTCGATTTTCGCTGATTGTCGTTTTTAATCATCAAAATTGTCCATAAAATTATGAAAAGCTAATTAGAATTATTCAATTTCTAAATAAAAGCATCAATATCCTCATGAACGGCTATTACAATGAGAACCCAATGGGTTGACGGGCCATCTAGTTTTGTTTTATGTTTCTTGATTATCTAAATCTTTAATTCTGCATGCAGACCATCAAGCTTCAGACCATCTGAATAGATCAAAGTAATTAAGTAATGGCGGAAGAAGTGAAGTCGTCCCAAGAGGAGTTTCATGGCGACTGTTTTGTTTTTTTTGTTTTTTGTTTTTTAATTAAGTAGGTCAGCTTTCAAGTGAAACTTTCCAAAGAGCATCCCACACATAACAGTAAATAGAAAAATAAAAGCGGACACAAATCAGGACAAAACAAAATACCATAAATAAAATAGACTCGCCGTCATACTTTATTCATGAATCTTTGGACCGTAGCAGACGAAATCTTCGAAGTTTCCCCGCGGGTAGGAAACAGCGAAGTGTGTACGGACCAGCCACGAGTGAAGGCAAACAGAGTATGAATAAGCATAGATTTAATAAAGCCACATTAGGCAAGAGGCAGTGAAAATAAATAAAAAATGATTCGATGTAATCAATAAAATATCAAGAAAAGGAAACAGCCAGTGGAAGCGTTCACAATGGACAGACATTAGAGGGAAGGGTAATCATCACCCTCACTCCTCGGCTCAATGTTTTTGACCAATGAATTACAAAGACCAATTATGAGCTCAACTACTACTACTACTACTACTACTAATAATAATAATAATAATAATAATAATAATAATTCTATCACTAACAACAACACCACTACTGTAGACACTATCATTTGGATACCCCCAAATATTCGTTTGGTTTTTAAGTGAGAGGTTTAACTTTTAATTTAAACGCTAACTTTATCGAAAAAATACATTCCCCATTTGTTTCCCATTAACTACTGGCCTCTTTCAGCCAATTTCATAATTTCATCCTATGAAACTCTTTATCTTTCTCGGGAAAGAACTATTCAAGGTACCTTTTGAAGTCTTAGAGGGTATTGAATATATATATATATATATATATATATATATATATATATATATATATATATATATATATATATATATATATGTGTGTGTGTGTGTGTGTGTGTGTGTGTTGAATAATACTGATCAGTAAATAAAAAATTATCAACCAAACTGTAAGAATTTTGTCTGGTCAACAAAGAAACATGCAGTCTAAAGTTATCTTCATGGAATATTACACACTGTATCTAATAACTAATTCTTTCTTTATGTCTTTTACCAATTGATGCCTTCATTTGTTTAAACTGGGAGAACTTCAAATTAATAATTTGACGAGAGGGGACTCCATCCTAATCACAACATATATACAGTAATATATTACATCATTGCCTATATACAATGAAATATTATATCATTATCGATTTAAAGTAATATATTTTATCATTAATATATCTATATGTCTATATAAAATAATATCCTTGCCTATATTCAGTAATGGGCATTTGGTTCATTTAGCTTGTCCCACGATCTCTTGTGTTCTACATCAGTGGTTCCCAGACTTTTTCGGATCAATGCATTCATAATGTATAAAGATATTTCACGGTGCACCAAGGCAGAAAATTCTGATTAAATGCATTTAGGTTAATGTAATTTACGATCAAACAGGACAAAATAACGAATAGTGTAACTTAAATTCATGACAAGTTATATCTCCGTTTCCTTTGTTAATAATCTTAATCATTAGTGTGATGGGCATTTCTTCTGTTCACTACACAGTTTCTCAAATGTTTAAATCAAAGTGAAGACAGTTACCCTATTTTTTGTTATGCGTTTATTTTTGCATAATACTTACGTTTTTATCAGAGCTTCTAAGAGATAATTCGTTTCCAATGGAATTAGAATCCTCTGAGCTGTAGCACTTAGCAGAAGATATTCAATTTTACTGATATCCAAGACTCACTTCAATTTAATGTTGGTAAATTTTGTTTTCAGTGTATTGTCGAATAACAACTTAATAAGATTTTCTTCTCTACAGATGCAAATTCAGCTGGGGATTTGGCCCTGAATGAGTTTCGAATCCATATGAATTTCTTCATATTATCTTCTTGAAAGCGCATTAACGTATTGGATTACGATTGCCTAGAATCATTATTTTTTTTAATATCCCGTGGCACCACGGGGAGCCGCTGCACACACTTTGGGAATCACTGTTCTACGCTGTTGTAAAGCACAATTTGTTTAAAAAGCGGAACATTTTTTCTGTGTTTGATTTACGATTTGTACATTGTGGATTTTTTTTCTGTTTATGTGGAAGCAATCAAAGCAATTAGCATAAACAAGATTATGCAAATTGTATCCAACTTTTAATTTAGATATCTCTAGTCTATTGTTGATGTTCCTCATTTACCATGACTTCATGTAGATAATAAAAATAATTTTTTTATTAGGGCAATATACTAATATATTTGAATTGCAATATACTTAAAAGGTATATCTAAATATACTTAAAATATAACATAATTAAAATTCTCTAAATTAAAGAATAATGTAATTTCCAGACCAATTGTCAGTATAACTATGATATGCCAATTAGAATCTTTTACTTCTGTCTGAATAGAAGCATCAGTATCCACATGGACGGCTGTTACAACAGGGACCCAATGAGTTCACGCGTCGTCTAATTTGTTTTTGTTTTTTGTTACACTAAACTCCCCTAATGCCATCTAGGAACAAAAAGCAAATCAATACTACTACCAATAACTACTTTCAAAACAATCACTACTACCACCACTATTACTTTTACTAACATTGTTACCACTTTTGATATCACTGTCACTTTTATCAATACTATCGCAACTATATTTCAATATCCCTACCATAGCTACTAATAATCGTCCCAATAATTACAACTACTACTACTACAATTATACGACTCATTTATAATCAGCATTACTGTTTTTTTTAGATATAAATGCACCACCACTACTACTACTAATCTCTTTATACAATGTCTAGCGCCTCCCCTTTTACTGTTACTACGAATTTATACCAATAATATTTTTGTTGTTACTCTCGTTTTTTCCTTGCTTTTAGTTATAATTATTGTTGCTGTATAAGTAATATATTGTATATTGTAGTATAACTAATATCATTGTTGTTCCTCTTGTAGCATTGGTTTCGTAGGTAACATGAACTGACATATGCTGCATATGAAACACTGGCTCAACGGTCAGGTGAACTGATTTTGCCATATATGAACCGCTGGCTCAATGATAAAACTAAATGAAGGAAGAAAATAAAAGATAAAGCATTTAAAAGCAGATATTTTCACACAGAAAACTAAACCCGCGAAATTCACATTTCTATAAATCATAAAATCAGAATATAAAAATGCCATGTATTTGTTATTATTATATATTTTCAACCGGTGTTGTCAAAAGTTGGTTCTTGAAAACTAGATCCAAAGCTCGAATGCAGATTTTCAAGGTCAGCAAGTTCTTCGCGCTCGGAAAATTAACACTACACGAAATTTATTATTATTTGGATTATTCGGACTATTGTCCTCATCTTTATTGTTATCTGTACAACGTTTTGGCCGATGTGCCCTCCGGCCTTCTTCAAGTATTTCTTGTCAGACTCGGGAACCTTCTCAAACTCGAGAACCAATAAACAATAAAGATTGATGACAATAGTCCGAATAATCCAAATAATACGAATTATCAAGCCTCATCTCAAAAATTCAGAGAAATAGTACACGAAATTCTTATCCATATTTGGACTTCTGAAAACCTTCGTCAATATCAATATCAACTTGCTTTTAAAACATTGATGGAAAAATGCCATGAATTTGAGGATCTAATTCAAAATATAAAAGGAAAAATTAATTCCAATCATTATTGGCGCCGGCGGAAAATAGGCAATTATTTCATTCAACAAATCGGTCTTTACAGTTGTAATTAGAAGTATAATTAGGCTGTCACAATTTTATTTGTATAATATAAGATAGCTATTACTGCCAGTAGGTATGAGAGAGTGGTTCATCGAACTATCGTGACATGCAGGAATGAGACATTTTTGTTTAGATATAAGGTTATAAAACAAAGCGCAGAGATGCGTATTTACGCCTTTGCCAGTGGCATTTATTCCAAATTGAATTAAACAACCTCAGCTGGAATTCGAGCTCGGTTCACCGATTCCATTTTCCGCGCCAGTAAACATTACACCAAACTACAACTCCTATATAATATATAATGTCGTAACAAACATACTGATTAGTGGAAACACAGTGTGAAAGAAAAAAAAGAACTTGTATGAAATTGCAAACGTTACTTATACGACAGAATATAATGCAGGAGATAAGATATACACTGCTTTGTATTTTATCGAAATCTAATGGATTTTATCAGATTTAGAACAGAATGGATGTTTTTTACGAAAGTCACGTTAAGAGAAAATCCGTTTATGTAGCAATCTCCATTTGATTACTCTTTGTTCGTGCTACTCGGTCAAATAAGGCTCAGCGTGAACATGAGTTGTTGTTTTGCGTGATTTCACATAGTCTCGCGAGATTTGGGGTGTTTTACCTAAAATCTCGCGAGACTATGTTAAATTTTTTAAAAGACAAAGAGAGGGAAAAAGAAAGAAAGAAGCTTAAATGAAATAGAAAGTGGAAGTGATGAGAAATTATAGTGAGTTTTAAGGAACTAGAATTTATCGTGGATCAAATTTCTTGATTGTCAAGAAAGAGAAAGAGAGAGAAAAATAAGGTTAAAGCAGACATAAGAAAGAGGAAAATACAAAAAGATAAAACAGAGAAAATTAAGATTTCGAGAAAGAAAAGACAATTAATTGATTCAACTGAACTCAGCGTTGATCTCAGCTAAACGAGTCTGTAAAGAAAGAGAGATAAAAGGAGAGATGAATACTAATAGATGGGGAGAGTGGAGATAGGAAAATAAGAGAGGAAGTGAAAAGTAAATGGGTTGGTTAAAATAAATTGACTTAACAAGAGCTGGAGCTGATCTCAGTTCAAATCTATATTTGACCTAAGATAGGCAGACCAGTAGCAGACGAGAGACACAGACGAATCACTAATGAAAGAAGGAAAAGCCTTCTGAAAAGAAAAAATTAAAAAAAAAGTAAATGAACAAAGAAGTCGTGAGTAATATTCTAAAAAAACACGACTAATCTAAGTTCAAGCTTACGCTAATTCTAAGAAAGTCAGGGCCGATTAAGAGCAGAAAGAAAAAGAAGCATGTGGGAGAGAAAATGTAAGAAATTGAACAAAGAGAGTCGGAAACAATATAGAAAGAGAATGGGTATGGGTATAGAAAAAGACAATGTAGAGATAAGTGAAGAGCGGAATATTATATATATATATATATATATATATATATATATATATATATATAGAGAGAGAGAGAGAGAGAGAGAGAGAGAGAGAGAGAGATAAAGAATGTGTAAATGAAAAATATATACATATATTAAGAAAAAAAGAAGAAAAAAGAAAGAAAAAAAGAAAGAAAGAAGAGTTGGGAAGAGAAAATAAAAAAGGTACGAAAC
>CM042148.1:6671944-6776944 GCA_023376005.1 Doryteuthis pealeii
AAAGCGCAGAGATGCGTATTTACGCCTTTGCCAGTGGCATTTATTCCAAATTGAATTAAACAACCTCAGCTGGAATTCGAGCTCGGTTCACCGATTCCATTTTCCGCGCCAGTAAACATTACACCAAACTACAACTCCTATATAATATATAATGTCGTAACAAACATACTGATTAGTGGAAACACAGTGTGAAAGAAAAAAAAGAACTTGTATGAAATTGCAAACGTTACTTATACGACAGAATATAATGCAGGAGATAAGATATACACTGCTTTGTATTTTATCGAAATCTAATGGATTTTATCAGATTTAGAACAGAATGGATGTTTTTTTACGAAAGTCACGTTAAGAGAAAATCCGTTTATGTAGCAATCTCCATTTGATTTACTCTCTTGTTCGTGCTACTCGGTCAAATAAGGCTCAGCGTGAACATGAGTTGTTGTTTTGCGTGATTTCACATAGTCTCGCGAGATTTGGGGTGTTTTACCTAAAATCTCGCGAGACTATGTTAAATTTTTTAAAAGACAAAGAGAGGGAAAAAGAAAGAAAGAAGCTTAAATGAAATAGAAAGTGGAAGTGATGAGAAATTATAGTGAGTTTAAGGAACTAGAATTTATCGTGGATCAAATTTCTTGATTGTCAAAGAAAGAGAAAGAGAGAGAAAAATAAGGTTAAAGCAGACATAAAAGAAAGAGGAAAATACAAAAAGATAAAACAGAGAAAATTAAGAGATTCACGAGAAAAGAAAAGAGAACAATTAATTGATTCAACTGAACTCAGCGTTGATCTCAGCTAAACGAGTCTGTAAAAGAAAGAGAGATAAAAAGGAGAGATGAATACTAATAGATGGGGAGGAAGTGGGAGATAGGAAAAATAAGAGAGGAAGTGAAAAGTAAATGGTTGTGGTAAAATAAATTGACTTAACAAGAGCTGGAGCTGATCTCAGTTCAAATCTATATTTGACCTAAGATAGGCAGACCAGTAGGCAGACCGAGAGACACAGAACGAATCACTAATGAAAGAAGGAAAAGCCTTCTGAAAAGAAAAAAAGGTTAAAAAAAAACAGTAAATGAACAAAGAAGTCGTGAGTAATAATTCTAAAAAAACACGACTAATCTAAGTTCAAGCTTACGCTAATTCTAAGAAAGTCAGGGCCGATTAAGAGCAGAAAGAAAAAGAAGCATGTGGGAGAGAAAATGTAAGAAATTGAACAAAAGAGAGTCGGAAACAATATAGAAAGAGAATGGGGTATGGGTATAGAAAAAGACAATGTAGAGATAAGTGAAGAGCGGAATATATATATATATATATATATATATATATATATATATATATAGAGAGAGAGAGAGAGAGAGAGAGAGAGAGAGAGAGAGAGATAAAGAATGTGTAAATGAAAAATATATAACATATATATAAGAAAAAAAGAAAGAAAGAAAGAAAGAAAGAAAGAAAGAAAGAAAGAGTTGGGAGAGAAAATAAAAAAGGTACGAAACAGTGAAAAATGACAAAAATTGAAGCAGAGAAAGAAAGAAAACAATAAATGGACAACATATATGAGAGATAAAAGAAAAACATGGGTAGAGACGAACTAGAGCTAGAGAGAAATAGACAAGAATGAGTCACAAGGAACCAAAAGAGAGATGAAAAGAGGAGGGAAAACATGATGAAAGAAAACAAAGAAAAAAGAGTATGAGAAAATAAAGAAAGCAAAGATTAAGAAAGGCATGATAAATCAAAGGAGTGTGGGATGATAGAAGGAAGGAAAATAAAGAAAAACGAGAACAAAAAATCGAATGAAAATAAAAGGAAGAGAGTGAAAGAAAGTGTGAAGGGATAGAGAAAAAGAGGTTAAAAAAAGAAAGTAGAGTGAACTAAAATAACACACATACACACACACACACACACACACACACACACACACACAAACTCATTCACTCACTCACATACAGGGTAATAAAAAAAGAAAAAGAAATTAAAAAGAGAGTAAAGGAAAATAAAGAAAAGAGGGAAAGTGAATGAGAGGAAAAAACGGTGAAATAAGGGAAAAGGTGAAAAAATAAAACAATGAGAAAGAAAATGAAACAAAGTAGAGAGAGTGAAAAAAGAAAAAGAAAAAGAAAAAGTGAAGAAAACAAATACCTGAAAGAGAGAGAGAGAGAGAGAGAGAGAGAGAGAGAGAGAGAGAAAACTGGAGAAAAAGAAAAATAGAATGAAAGAAACTGATTGAAAGCTGGAAAGCAAAGGAAATAAAGAAATCAAAAGAATACTATTTTAAAACAAATGAAAAAAAGATAAAATGGGACATGAAAGGAAAATGGCGAAAGAAAAAGAAAAAGGAAAAACTAGATGGAAAAATAAAACAAAGAGTTAAACAATAATAAAGAGAGAGAGAGAGAGAGAAAGAGAAAGAGAGAGAGAGTGAAGCCAGATAAGAGCGGGAGATAACAATAAAAGTAAAAATGCTTATATTGCTAAGCAGCGCCCTCGCTAAACGAATTTGCCTCGTTAGACTTGGGCATCGGCCTTGTTTTGCCTCTTCAATTCGGTGTGTAAAGTCAATTTTGTTATTTACTTGCAAGCGATCTGAACATTTTCATGCGTGATTCCTCCTCAAAACCAGTCGTTTTGTTCTAAGATTCTCCACATGTCTTTTAAAAAGAATTCTCTGTGTGTCTTCAATTGGCTTTAAGTAGAGCATGAAGAATCTAATGCGCATATATTTTGGAGCCGTTACGAAAAGGACTGAACAAGATTTAACTCCCCCGCTGATTATTTTCTTCCCTTTAACTTTGAAACGTGCGGCTAGCAATACGTGTCTGCTAATATAATTCTCTAGAATTCTAAAATGGAACAGATAGTCGAATATTTCAAGCCTCGGATACTTTTGTTCTTTGCTTATAAACTAAACTAATTGTCAATTCACTGATACATAAAAAATTTAGTCGAGAACAAATTGATTTTCTACTTTTTATCCTGTATCATACTGCAGTTATGTCAGTAAAATTGTTATTAAAATCAGAAATCTGAAAGAAAGAAAGAATCAGAAAGAAAAGAAAGAAAGAAAGAAAGAGTGAAAATAAAATTTAGAAAGAAAGGTAGAAAGAGTTGGTGGAAAATTAAGAAAGAAAGAAAGAAAGAAAAAGAGAGAACGAAAGAAAGAAAAAGATTTTAACGGAAAATTTTAAAAGAAGGGGTTGAAGGGAAAAGAAAGAAAGAAAGAAAGAAAGAAAGTAAAGAAAGAAAGAAAAAGAAAGCGTCGAAGGATAAAGTAAGGACAAAATAAAGGAATAAATAAATGAATATATAAATAAATAATGAATGAATGAATTAATTAATGAAACAATGTGTGTATGTTGGTGTAAATGGTGTAGTGGCTATCTGTAGAGAGCCAGTGGTTCAAGTTCAAAATCCAGACGAGAGTGCATGTGTTCATTTCGTAGTAATGCTTTTGGGGATAGCATACATCATCCTCTTCTTGCTCTCTATGAAATCATCAGTTATCCTGAAATGAAGTCTCAACGGTGTTATGCTACGACACAATTGCTGATCATACTACCTTTGACATGATCCTTGAAAAGTAAATGGGCACGGCTAAGTAGCTTCTTTAGCCGTCTAAGATACGATGAAATGTCCAAATTATGGCTTGGGCACTTAGCTAGATGTAATGGGTAGCAAGCAAGGGTGTTAGATATTACGGAGGTTGATTCTCACTGGAAACCACATACATAAGGCCATGTGCCAGACCAAGCTAAGTTTAGTAAATCATTATTCCACCAGTCACTTCTTTCGGAAAAGAGTTGAGAGCAGCTGAAGCCAGCGATCTGTTCTTTTTCTATCTTGTTTTTTAGGCAACTGTTAACCACTTTTGGTTAACCAAAGATAGTTTGAATTAATAGTTTTTTTCTTTTCCTATACCGGTTGCCCTACCTAGGTTAGACTTTCCAATCTGCCATAAGGGTTATCTATAACTGGGGTGGGGAAGAAGAAATGGATTCATGCCTTTCACAAGACGAAGTGATAGGCAAACAGTGCAGTCAAGAATTTGAACTCGGCTCACTGTATCCATTTTCTTCGACGATAACTGCTTCCCCACTCGCACTTCCTAATCACTCTTTTTGTCTTTGGCAAAGCTTGTCTTGTATATTTACTTATATGATATATTATATTTATATTAATCAGTACCGAATATTTTAACTTAGAAATACAAAGGTTACATAAACTTCAAAGTTTTGTCAAATTTAACTACATTTGCATAATTCAATAATTTATTCTTATCACGTTTTTTAAACTTTTATCCATTAATATTATATACCTACTTTCATGATTTTCTCTTTGAAACAATCTAAGAACCGGAAATAATTTCATTTAAAAATTTGAAATTTTGTTTACATTCAGAAACAACATGAAACCTTAACATTTTCTATAGATTCTCCGGTATTTTGGACAAAGAAACATAAAGTTTGCAAAATAAATGCAGAGGCATTATATTCCAAGGTAAATACTATTTAATGAGTTTATATGGACTGAAATAAAATTAAAAAGAAATTTGAAGCTACACTCAATCACCGCCATTTGTCAATAGCTTTGTTTATAAAAGTAAACATTGACTTTAAAATAGTCCAATTCGGTTTTTCTATTCGTTTTTGTCTATCAATTAGATTATTATCTTTTAAACAAAGCCAAGAAAAAAGTTAGAATTACATTCTTTTATTATAAGTACGTTTTTAAAATAAGGTATAAAAAATGTCAGCAATCCACGTTTATAAATTAAATCTATTTTTCTTTTAAGGTCCGGATTTTTCATTCTAAGTAATGATAGGTGGTATGTCATTGTTTTACATATTCAGTGTAAGCAGCTAACAATAAATATGATTAGTAATGTTTAACCAAATGTGAATCATATTTTGATAAGGCAACTAATCTAATTTACTTTTTTCTTTAAAAATATTTGTTTTTAGTTAAAAATTTACACTGAGTCTATCGTAACAAATACTATTTGTTATAAAAGATAAATTCCCATCAAAAATATTTACCAGTTATATATTCTATATTATGAATCTCTTTAATATTCTTATATGAAATATTTTGATGACTTTTGTAGAGAAATAATTTTCATGTTAGTACAACCTTAAGAGATTTCTATTTACACTTTTGTTTTCGCCTGGATTGTCATGTAATACGAGTAAGTACTTATCGTTTGTATAATTTCCCAATGTACAAAATAGAACCACAAACATATTTTCTTTCTTTTCCTTTAATTGAGATTCTATTTTCACAAAAGGTCTCTGTAAACAAACAAAATAAGAGGCTATGGGGGTTCATGCTTCAATGCTTATTGAAATAGATTGAAATGCGACCATTCACTAAGGTTAGTTTAGTTTAGTTAAGCACAAGGTCAGATTTACAGAGCACCCAGTAATTTACTAGCAAGGATTTGCTAGCTTAGCTTGCTAAGCATTACACCACGCTAGGTGGCCACATAGAACAAAATATATATTAGAAATGAATAAAATTCAAACAAGAAATGAAGAGCAAAGAAAGAAAGAAAGAAAAAAGAAAGAAAGAAGGTTTAAAAAATTAAGACAAAGAAAGAAAGGTTGAGTAAATCATAAGACAAAGTAAAAAGAAAGAAAGATTGAGAAAAATAAGTCAAAGAGAAAAACAAAACAAAAAAAATGATATATCCAAGCGCATTTCTATAAACAGTTTTAACTCTTATAAAAAACATTAGACAAGACATTTCCTTTGGAATCTTATTCTCAACAAAATAGAAAAAGAAAGAAAACTATAAATTCTTTCACAATTAGATATCACTTTTGCAATATGATGCCAAGTAAAAAGTAACCACAAATTTTTACCCCGAAAAAAATCAGAGCTAATAAATTTGCACTGATTTCATTTGTGCGTTTTTCTAACCTTTATCGTTAGCCCCCGGCCTCTGATCAAGCGATACGTGATTGGTACGTTCAAAAATTATATTCGACTTATTTAATTACAATATTAAATGTAATATTAAATTTTAAGCTTCTTCAACAATCACTTGTGAATCACGTCTCTACTCTGCAACTTAGGAGTTACTACATTAAAATAACGAACCAATAAGTTTCTATTTGGCTGTGTGAGATAGCCAGATGGTTTATCACAGGGAAAATGGCGCTTTAATGTCGATCGAAATTGTATATATAACAACTAGTTGAAGTACCTATTTATGTTGGGTAAGAGGTCAGGATTTGAATCACAATTAATGATTTTAGAATCAAATTAAATATCAATTTAAAATTATGATTTTTAATTGCTTTTTTTATTTGGTTGATAATTATCAAATTCAAAATTGTTACCACTTTTAAAAATTACACCGCGCTGAAAAAGACAAACCAAATGTTATTTACTAAAATTCGTTTAGTTTGGCACAGAGATCTTAATTACAATACCTGCTGTTCCTAAGTAGTCGCTCATTTAAGAACTGAAATTTTCCATTACTGCTTAACTTTGTTGAACTGATGGGAACCAGAGATTTCAGCATGAAAACTGAAAATTATAATATTTATATTATCTTGGGAAGTTAAAATTGTTCTGTATACATTTTCAAGGAGTTTTTCAAATAATTATTTTTAATTAAATAGCTGGTACTTAAGAGATTTATCGATTTAAACTTTTGGTTTTCATCCAGATTGTTAATCCTAAGTAAACAGTCTTCAAGGACTACCTTTAAGTGTAATTAGTACGAAGGGATGTTAAAAACTTCCCGAACTAACCAAAAATGGAATAATGAGAATTATGGCACTTTTTGTGGTGTAATGATTAGCAAGCTAGGCTAGCAGACTATTACAAGTGAGTTCGATTTTCACTGGATTCCATATATTTCTAGTCTTGAGCCAAATTAAACTCAGTTTTGTAAATTAAACGTAAATGTTATTCTAGATAATTATTACTCAGTTTAACACACTTGGTACATTGTCTCTTAAAGTTATTTAACCTTTAAAAAAGAAATCAAGAAAACTCAAGAAAAATAATTAATTGAATGTGAATAATTATTTTAGTGAGACAAATACTTTTTCTTTTGAAGTTAAGAAATTGGAACTATGCGATTAGTAATATCTTGCTGCAACAATGTTTCCCGCTGGCTATTGCTTATTGTTAAAGACACCTTTCTCTATTGGTCAATGAGTAAAATTAACTGCATTCCAGATCGTAGCCAAACTGAATAGTGTCAAATGGCTCTGCTCATGTATAACTGTTGTATAGCACGTGGCTAATTTATGTAGTGAAATAACATCAGGTGTCTGGGAACGTTAAAATAATGTAATGTTTAGTAAACTATTCTCGTTGATCAATTACTTCTGAGTAATGAGTCTTGATTCTCACAGAGTGTTCCATACTTGCACCCTTTTATCAAATCTAAGCTATGCTTAGTTTTAAAGGTTTTTCGCGAGCTGTAATGGTTAGCAAACGATTTTCCTTGAGTGCCTCAAATCTTTAATCATGTGCTAAACTAGGTTGGAAAATGGGATACAATAGGTAGAAATAGATTAATGGTATCTTATCAACTTCATTATCAATATTTTTATATTTAGTTTGGTTAGAAAAATACGTTGAAAAATATAAATAGTCAGTATTATAATATTATAACTAAAATGAACTCGTATAATTTAAAATATTTGCAGATAGTGGAACCTCTAAATATTCCCCGAGTTTCCTTAACATCTACAGACATCTTTGTCCGTATTAATTGGAATGAGAACATGAGCAATGTCAACTAACATATCACAGGTTGAATTCACATTTATATTTTAAACCACCTTCATCACGTATACTTCGTGATTGTCCGTGACTGAAAATGATTAGCAATTATAATTTCAGAATTTTGGAGATTGATTTAAGGAAATCATAATGATTAGTATACATGATACCCATGGGGAACAATTTTTAAAATGTTAGAACAGATTATATATACACAAGTATATAACCTATTAAGCATATTGAAATAGGTATTTATAATATTTAGCTTGAAAAAGGTCATCAGTGTAGCCAATATAGTGAGGAGTGAATTCACTACAGTAGTAGTGTATATCAGACAATCTTGCTAAACATTAATTCACGTCGGGATCCCAAAAGTAATTTATGGGAACCCGATGAGAATAAAAATTACTAGGTTTATGATGGTGTGCTAGCGTGATTTTCCAAACATTTATCCTCGGTGAGGCTCCCAACTATGACCTGCGCTGATGACCGTAAAAATATGGTCACTGCAGTTGTCATTTTATAAGCTTTACTTAGTTTGACACATAGGTTGCTTAGAGATGTTGCTGTTATAAAGTAGTCACTCATTTAATTACTGAATAAACCCATTGATGCTTAACTTCGGTGGTCTAGCGTTGCGCTTGTGCCTCGCTGTGGAGCAGATGTTAACAAGCTAGTACCAAAGACCGTTAAAATGAAAGTACATTCAATGTTGCTCCACACATGTGGTTTTCCATTGTAAGTCGTCGAAAAGGTTGTTGAGAGGAAGGGATTTAAACTTGATCCCGGGTACAAATGAAAAAATAAACCTATGTTTATTAATAGTGTTAATAATCCAGGCCAGCCATCTCCGCGAGTCTCTAAACCGTCTTTCTAAAAATAAATATCAAAACCCTAAAAAGGATTCTTCTTCTAAAACGTTAAACTAAAAAAAATACACGCCTGCTCTGAAGCACACCATAAATCCAAATATCTATCCCGAAACACAAACTATTTCATCGCTTGCTTCAATCAAAAATAACTTTTAATCCCACCTGCCCATCAAATGATTTCCCATTTACGCTTGGGTTGTGATGATGGATGTGGGAGCTATTAAATAACGGTGATCTTGTACCAGGCATCTTAGTAATAGCCTAAACTCGATTACTGTGACTCTATCTTGGTTAAAAAGGTCATTTCACAAACCAATTTGCTAGTACTGTCAGTTTGATCTTTACCAAGTGCACAAATATTTTGGCTTTGTACCTGGCTACATTTAGTTGAGAAAATAACTGTATGCGCTAATGAAATGGCATGGTTGTTTCCAAAAGTTTAGCACAAGGCCAGAAGTATAGGGCACGCAGTGATAATCAAACTCAGTAATAATGTTCTGCTCGTCTAGCTAGCTAACGATAACACCACGCAAAACGCCTCCTGATGTTATTTACCAATGTTCGTTTAGTCTGACACACATTACGTGTTTTTCGTAAGTGGTCACCCATTTAAGAACTGAATAGGCTGATTGCTATTTAACTTCGGTGATCTGACAGAAATCGGTGCTTTCAACGTGACATGATAGTAAGTCAATGTCTGTTCATGGTTAGAAAGCTCGATAATTACTACTGTTGTGGTCATCAATCTCCCACATGCAACACTCTTTGGCCTTGTGTCAGACAGTAACATCTACTAAATACCCTTATATAGGCGCCAAACTATTGAACCATGCTAGTCTCCAAGAACATTACAATATTAAAGAGTTCGATCCTCACCGGGTGACACTGTCCTGTAATCTTGTATCAGAAATATCTAAGCTAAATAAATAAATACCTATATGGATATGCACTAAAATTGCTGTTCTTATATTATTTCATACATCAACTCAATTTGGTGGCCAACGAACCTGATATTTGCTTGATAGCTTTCTCTGTCAGCGGATTTATAGCCAGAGTATTTGATTATTCACTAGGCCTTCCGCAAGGTACTAAGGTGAGGCGTCCGAGGCTTTTGATTGTTACATTATTGATATGTTCTATGCTTGATTACTTATCGATTAGTTGTTGAATGTTTTCCATCTGAGATATGTTTGCTCGTGAACGAACGCACAATAGATGTCCTCTCACATTAATTCTTCACTCATTTCTATAAATGATTCGCCTTTCCGTTTTGCTTGATTATAAAACCAAAAGTGGCGCTCGGCAAAGAACTTTGGTTTGATCACACTTTTTTTGTGTTTGTAGCCATTGTAATGAACTTGCTATTCCGTTTCTCACAAAAACAAACTGCATTTATTAAATGTTTTCATTATTTTATGAGAGTAAATCTATTAAAAATATAGGATAACTTTCCAAACTGGCTTCTATCGGGTATACTAATCTTTATGATTACTCTACGTCAGTCTCCGAACTTCTCCGAAATTATAATTGCTAATCATTTTCAGTGACGAACAATCACAAAGTATACGCGACTAGTGTGGTTCAAAATATAGATGTAAAATTAATCTGTGATATGTTGGTTGACTTTGCTCATGCTCTCATTCCAATTGATATGGGCAAAGCTGTCTGCAGATGTTGAAGAAAATCGGGGAATATTTAGAGGCTCCGCTATCTGAACATACTATACTATTTAATATCATAATATGAAATAGCATAATTTCAAATATTTGCAGATAGCGGAACCTCTAAATATTGTCAGATTAATATAATTCTGACTATTCATATTTTTCAACGTATTTTTTAACCAAATTAAACATAAAAATATTGATAATGAAGTTGATAAGATACCATTAATCTATTTCTACCTAGTGTATCCCATTTTCCACGGCATATCCTAACCAAATAAGACAAGTATTTATATGTTCAAAATAAACAATATGGTAGATTACATTAACCTAATCAGAAATGGGTTCATTTTAAAATCTGCGGAAAAATGGACAACAAACAAAAACTTTTTTTTACTGAGCTAAACTTTGTTTAGAACAAGGTCAGAAATATAGGGCGCCCATTGATAATGGTTTGCTAACCTTGCTCACTGACCATTACACACCTCGAAGCGCCTTAAAACTAAGCAAAGATTAGATTTGGCAGAAGGTCACTACCAGTGAGAATTGAAGTCACCTCTCAATAGTAATTGACCTACAAGAATAGCTTGTTAACTTTTACCTTACGGTGAGGTTCCCAGATACCTGACGTTACTTCACTACAGTATTTACCCACATACTATACAGCAGTGATATATTAACATGGCATTTTAATAAGGAACAAAACAAAATAGTGCTCTTGACATTCAACATACTTATTCCAATAAATGGTTTCTTAGTCGAGGCACATCTGAATCTTCTCTTTTGATAGGGCATGGATCTACGCTGTTGTATTTTCTTTAATGTCGTTTCCTTTTTTTACTCATCCTGTTTGAATATAAGAATATGTATGAGAGCAATGAACAGATATGACGCGTTAATCCCAACCGGAAGGCTGATAAAGTTGTTTTACTGTCTGTTTATCCTAATAGGTTTTGTCCGTGTGCTTAAGTGCCTAGGATTTCCAATTCTTTGTATCTTGTAATTAAATAATCAGCCAGTTGTCTGTAAATGTATCAAATAAAAGAAACGATTTGTCTGATAACATTCGAAAATAAAACTATAGATGATAGACGACTATTCTCATGTCCATAAACCCTTCATCCGAAACATTGACACTTGAAAGTAAAACTCTAGCATATTTACTGACTAGGATTATCTGACAAAGAAAAATGGCTACTGTCATTATGGGATGAGTCATTATCATTACAAGAATTGTTCGATTTACTGAATTCTTTTCTTTCTTTTTTAAAACTTTTGTTTTTACGACACCGTTTCAGCTAATCCAGTCGCTTTTTTCTTTCATGAAACTCCATCCAACGGCAAATTTCCAATTCTACATCTCTGTGGCGTGTTGATTCACGCTCTCTCATTGCTAGTACTCTCAGACCCACTTTGTGTTGAAATAAAAGCCTACATTTTAAATACTGATTTTGAAGGTTGGTGCAACACAATCTTTCTACCATTATTCAGGCTTCTGCTCTATTATCTAAGCTTAATAAATATGAAGAACAGAAATGAGTCACGGTGAATCAGTGAAAATTTCCCATATTAAAATTCTATACATGCGCAAATCTGAATATATTTGTACTATAAAAAATATTGAGCGGTGAATTTATGTTAACAAACGAATCACAACAAAGAAAATATCTTTATAAATAAACAGAATTCGTGCTCGCTGTAAGTGTCTATCAAGATATTTCATGAATATATTTTCATTAATAAAGGACATGTTGCAAGTCAGGCTTTGTTCTCTCATACAGATACCCCTAATTATGAATCGCTGACACAGCTGCAACGGGAGCGACACAACACTGTATACGATACTATACGTAAAACAAAATAATACAAATGTGAGTGTTGCAGTTGAGAAACGATATGGGCCAACTTAAGATATACTAGGTACATTATCATTCACTAAAGGGAATTCACTGCCATCTGTTACATTTCAGAAAGACGTTCTTTGTTCGTTCAAACTAGTCTTTATCATGTACTTGCAATATTAGGAATTTTCTGTTTTGTCTATTGGACGTTTAAAGGCGTGAGTGTGAACATCTAACCCATAGCTTAAAAATAGTTTGCCCAAGTGAAAGCTTAAGATAAAAAAAAAAAGTGTAGAATGGAGGGGAGAGTATTACATACACACACACACACACACACACACACATATATATATATATATATATATATATATATATATATATATATAGAGAGAGGAGAGAGAGAGAGAGAGAGAGAGAGATTAATAGATCAGTGACGCATCCTAAAGATTATGCTTGAATAAACAAATAATACTCTTACGGTGAGTTACGTTTTACGGGAGGAATTCAACATAACGGTAATTAAAGATTGAATTAGATATATCACATTACCTCTGAAATGGAAACAGATTTTTCCTGATTGTTAGAGTACACAGCCCCTGAGATTGATCTTTACAAACAAATTTAACAAATTCGAAAAATATTATTGAATTATAATAATTTCTATTTTAATTAATAAATTGATTATATTAATATCATCTTCCATATGATAACTAATAATGAATTCAACTGAAACAGAATTTTCAAGATAATAAGATATTTACTGTGGGCACAAATTTATTCCTTATATCTCACGGAAGTGTCATATCATTTTATTACAGAAAGAAACAACTGTATATTGAATATTGCGTATCATACATACATATTTTTAAAGAAGTATGTCATCTAACAAGTTTCAAACAGTTACTAGATATTTACATAGTCTCCCTAAAGTTTTGTATGATAGAATACAAACAAATATGCTACATTTAACGACTAAAGAATATTTAATTCTGTAGGGAATAATTTCTATTAGGTAGAAAATGCGTACCTTTTTTCTTAGGAATACACATAACTATATATATGTGTGGTGCGTGTATGCGTGCGTTTGTGTGTGTGTGAGTGTGTGTGTGTGTTATAGTTGATACTTATTAAGCTTACCTTAGTTTCCCTAATGGCAACAACAGGAAGACCACCAACAGGAGTCGAACTTACTTCTTTCTCTCTCTCTCTCTCTCTCTCTCTCTCTCTCTCTCTCTCTCTCTCTCTCTCTCAATATATATATATATATATATATATATATATATATAGAGAGAGAGAGAGAGAGAGAGAAGCTAATGTCCAATGCATTCCAAAGCACAAAATATACCAGGCTAAATTTAATTGAAGTGGGGTGAAAAACAGGGTGGCTGCTTGCACAGAAAATAAAATACAAGAAAAAGTAGATAATAATAAACTTTTTAAAAAATGAACATAACCAGGATGTGTGTGGAGAAATGGATGGTTTTGTGGTTTATTCACTCTTTTACCAAAATGTCCCACTGATGAGTAATTTAACAACTTATGCAGTAAAGTTTTTAGAGCATCATACGCATTTCAATTAATCTTTTGATGAGCTTGTGAATGTACTAGAACTGATACATCACCGAAAGACTCTTAGAAAAAATTAAATCAATTCAGCTTTTTACTTTACATTCACTAGTGCATGTATTCATAACCCAACTGGACACATCTCTTAATGTTTCAGAATTCATGGTCAAATATACAACAGTTAAACATCAGAACATACTGACGCTTTAGTTTTATAACATTATAGACTTAAGGGCCGTTCTCATGACTGATAAAGTTGGGTATTTTCAAATGGTATCAAAGATGGTTGATTGATCCCAGGTAAAGGGCAGATATAGAAATACGGATTTGAAGCGGAATAGCTCTCTTCTGAGTTGTAAGAGATTTATTACGACATAAATGGCTATGGAAAGATCTATGCTTGTGCACATCTAAACCAATATAATTCGTGAGTGGATCGGAGTGAAGGACGGGATCACGTATCATCTAAATTATGCAATAGGTAGAACCATGCCATTGTCGAGTGGTATCTCAGAGATCGGTAACGACCTTTGGGAAGACATCTACTACGACGGGGAGATGAAATCGTCTAGCAATTTGGGCAAACATAGACAAAAAGAGCAAGATAAAGAACGGAATGGAAACGCATTGTGGACATTGATGTAAAAGAATGACAAAGAATTATCTTCTTACCTCTATTTCAACATTTGAAAGTACTAAGTAAATATCAATATTAAGATAGAACCGTGATATGGTTGACATTGGAGATAGCAGTATATTTTTCTTCTGCTACCAAGGTATATGCAGGAGAGTAGTTTACCCATATTCTCTCTCATTTCTTTTCCGTCAACCTTAGCTGGGTGCCAGTGATGATTCATTTGGTCAATGCATTTGAAAATGGGGAAATAGAGTTATCCCTTTCGGAAGACATTAGTTAAAATGAATATAATACTATTTAAACTCGACTGTTACATTTTATGTACCGGAAACTGGTACATTTTATGTACATTTTATGTACAAGAAACTGTCACTCTATCCTACACATCTACAACAATTCCAAAATCAGATTTGATCTACTGGTTTAGGATCAGTCCTCCTAACAGCAATTCCTCTATTGAGGGTAAAGTCATAATTATATCCTGACCATTGCAGTTAATACTGAATACCAATCTTAAAAATGTGACCTAGAAACGTGTGCCATAATATATGGCTATATGAATTCCCCATACAATATCCCTGACCTTTGTTACATTTTGCCATTATTAGAATGACAACTAAATACTTCCCACCTGAACACGATCAATATTATAGAGGGCTTGCAAAATACGGAACGAAAATTGATTTAAAAGGAAAAAAGATAAGTAGAAAGCAAGCAATAATTAATTCATGAATCATGCGTTTCTATCCGATGGAACTTGTGCTGTGTTATGTAGGCAAATAAAAATTAATGAAGATAATAAACACAAAGACACGAAAAGGAAATGAAAGCAAATACGAAGTGAATTATGTATAATTTCTTTTCAAACAACGTCAAGTAAACACTTTTTATACCCACAAGGATATAAATTAATGATTTACAACATACGATAAAACCAAAGATACACGAGAATGTTTATCTGTCTACCTATCTTACTGCCTGTGCATCTATCAGCCTGTACATCTATCTCATTCTATTCATGCTATTTTATTCTTGGTTTCACAGCTTCAATGCTGTAGAATTTTGTAATAATTCTTGATAATCTCCATTTTGATTGTATAATGTTCCACAAAATGAAATCCTAGAATATTCGAAGATAATTAACTTTTTGAAAAAAATGTTTGCTATTACTTTATTTACAGTGATATGCCTGCAATAAAATTGAGTTTTATAAAATTTACCCATGCGCCACATCCAGGCGCATGCGCGCGCGCACACACTCGCGCACGCGCACGTACACATGTCGGTGCTGCCAAACTTAGGCTAAAATAAAGTTATGTAAAAGTTACTGGAATTATTCCCAATAACTTTCATGTCATACCTCTAAATGCACTTTGAATTCTAATCGAATATGAGGAATTAATATTTTGTCAGTGCATTTGCTTAACAAGGCGCGTTGAGAATACAAATATTTCTACGCAACGTGTGGAAGTGTTAAACAGAATGCACTTCATTATTTGAATATCTTAAGGCGTTTACTAAAGAACTATAAATGAACTTGAATAAATTTGCTCAGATACTGGGGTCAGATGAATTGTTTATGCACTCCACCAAAAATCCAGGGCCTGTGAGTTTGATCTTCAGGTGAGCTTCTCAAATCGTAACTGGATTATTATTTTTTTTAATATACCGTTAATAAAAAAAGAAACACAAGTAAACCTGCCCGATCCAAATGATAGCAAACCATCCCTTGCCAACTTGGGGGAAGTTGATGGGATATATACTAGAAAAAAGTTGTTTCCTATACCATCCAATTTTTAAAATAAATTAGTGATTTTTATGTCTTTTAATATTTTCTCTTCCTTGTTCTCCACAAATCCAGTCATAGAAACTTGACATTTGCCACTTGTGTACCTTTCTGTCTAATAAATATGCCCAAAATATTATCGATATACATTTATCAAGCTATTACAGGAATAAATATTTCCATCATTTCAGTTATAAATACGTTTTATGGGGTAGAGTATATAGCCCCAAGTCCATCATGTTTTGAATTCAAAATTGCTCTTCTTCGGATCTACTTAACATCCAAGGATACAGCCCAATCTTACCTGGTATTTTGCCTGTAGTTACAAAAAGAATACATGTCTTTTCAAATGAAATTAGTGTGAAATGGCTTAACTTTCATTTGATCCCTAAAAACAACAACCCAAACCGTCCCTTAACCAATGAGAAGTCAATGGGATATATAGAAAATTCATTTGTCTCGATTCATCCTATTCTAAAAGTGAATTGGATTTAGAATAATTCCAAAGTAGTATTGCACATGAGTGGCTAACGAGATATTTCGTGTCTCTGTTTCAAACAATTAAAGGAAAATAATACATCAAATTGATTGATTTGAATAAAATTGCTTATAATCTATAAAACTTCTATGTAATTTACATAGAGGAAAAGCATGTGTGTTGTGTGTCAGTGATTATGAAATAAAATAGATGACTTTTCAACCTATTAAATCGCATCCAACAGATAGAAATGTCATCATTTAATGAATAATTGCAGATAAAGGAAACTTTCTTCTTTTCTCTTCTTCTATAAAAGAGATGTATTAAAATATTATTCGTAGAATATGGAAACTAATTTCTAAGATAGAATCAACAGAACAACTTTTCATTATAAAAAAGAGTTTCCATTTTTTTCTTTAATCAAAAGAAAACTGGAGCATTAACTCATTAAATTCATTATTTATTTCCTCTAAATGCAATCCATTCATAATGTTTGTTTAATAGACTGAAATGGAAAAGTAAAAATTGGAATTTTTGAAGGCACAAGATGTTATCAAGCTATCTTTTAATGGCACGTATTTCTAACAGAATATATATATATATATATATATATATATATATATATATATATATATATTTACCATTTTCTCATCAGCGAGTAGGTTTGCAACCGTAAAAGACACGTTTAATTTTCACATATACGTTGTATAGCCGAAAAATTCTGAGCCCGACCCTGACCTCACTATTTCACATATTTATAACGCAGTTTAACATACTTACCACATTGTCTAGAAAGTCTTTTTTATCACTTCAAAAAATTCAACAAAGAATTTTTCAACAGCATCTCGTAGATTTGAGAGACATTTTATACAGATTTTTGTTTCTTTTAAGTAGTTTAAATTACGAAAACTGATTCGAGGTTTATTAGGTTTAGTTTCCTTCGGCATAAGCCAGTGGGAGGGGGGTAGAAAAATAAACGTATGCTGCGCCAAATGTAAAAGTTGAGGGATTTACTAAATTTTCAATGTCCAAATTCGATTTTCTTTTCATTGAAACGCGTATCAATTCCAATAATGACGTAAACCAAAGATGGAGATACTCGTTGTGTAACGATTATCGTCGTGGGAAATTGATCCAGCAACCAAAGTTTTAAATTTTGGTCGAGGCTGTTTGCATTTCACATAGGACTAATAACCCTTGGTGAATATAGGTATTTACCTAACTCGTTCGCCACATGTAAGATGTGACAGAAGGTCACAAGTATGGAGCAAGGATCAAACTTGCTATTCAGTCGTAATGGATATACGAGACTAGCTTGTTAATTATTACACCACGATGGGACGCTTTACCTTTGAGAAAGGTGTGAATCCAACTATTCTTCCTCAACATATAGGTAAATAATGGGACAGACTGTGCTCTTTAACTTTAGTATGGAAAGCGGCCTAGGAGAAGGAAAACTTTAAATACTAATCATTTGTATTTGATATTTAATATTCCACTTACTACAACTTAATATTGGTAATGAAAACCATGTGTGGTGGGGTGGTTAGCAGAACATTGTTAGCAAGTTCAATTTTCACTGGACACCCCATTTTCTGACTTTATACTAAACTAGGGCCAGTTTAGTAAATGTCTTAACTTAAATGTCTTAATTTAATATATACAATGATTTCCGAAAAATTTTATTAACTTTAAGAATTTAATAGGAAAGTGGCACAAAACCTACACAAATATTCCTCGAAGTTTCGTGTTCACCGAATCAGTTCTTCTCATATTTGTTGTCATTTACTATTTCAGCCCAGTTTGACACAAGGCCAGAAGTATGGAACATCCGGTGAGAATAGAACACTAATAATTGTCCGCTAGCCTTCATTAACCATTACTCCGCTCTTGATATCAGATATTCTAACGGTTGTTAACCATTACACTATGCAAAATACCAATTATTTATATTTCTCTAATGATTTACTAAGTTTAGCTTAGTTTAGTAGCAGGGTAGAAGTATGGCTGACCCAATGATAATCGAACGCACTAACAATGATCTACTAGTCTAGCTGTTTAAACACAGTGCCCAATATTCTCATTTGTTGATGTACTTTAATTTAATTGTCCGGTCTTCTGATTTTTTTCTCATACAAATTGTTTTTCTTCTATTTTTTTCTTTCTTTTCGGTCTACTTCTGTTTGTCGTACTCTTGTGTATCTTTTTTACTCACTTAGTTTAGACGAACCGGTTTTGCCAAGTTACATAGCCTGGATTAAAACAAAGACAAGATTAACAAAGGAAATTGTTGACAAAATTCACCAGAAGTAGGTTGGAGAAATGACTGATTGAAATGTTTTGAAACAATTTCCAGTTGAATTACGAGCAGTGACTCTCAACAATTAACGTTTAACTTTTTGTTTTGTGAAAAAGAGTTTACGTTTTTTGTTTTGTTTTTTTTTTTTTCACTTATTTTTGTTGTTTTTTTTACTCTTCTTTTAGGAAGAATTAAGTCAAATGCCGATGAGGCAGCAAGTTATGCAATCTATTTTTATACGCATTCATTAATAGTAATGAATGTTTAACTCTAACAACAGAAATTAAACAATGACTTACGATCAAGTCACGCTGAAAGTACTGGTTCGCGCTGGATCACCGAAGTAAATCAGCGATAGAAGTGTTCAGCACTTAAATGGGTGACTACTTAGTAACAACAGGCACTGTTTCTGTAAGCAGGTTATCTAATTCCTGTGTGTCCAACTAAGCAATACTTAATAATAACATTAAAAAAACGATATATGAATAAATGCCTATATAGTTTATGTCCAAGGGTTTAGTGATATCATAATATATGTTCGACGTTGTTATTGATGACCTGAGTGTGCTGTGAAAAAACAGAAAGTAGAATAAAGATGTACAATAATACAAGTTACATTTATGAATAACGATTGCGATATTATCTTCATAATAGTACTAAGGACAATTATATCAATATAACTAAGCCTCGCCCTTTCTGCCTAATAGTCTATATTTAACTCCTTGTTTACGGCGGTCAAATGTGACGCATGGTCAAGTAGAGCCCATGTCCCGATGCTTAGACAAGGTGAAAACTGCCCGTTCCTCATGACTGGTGTCACGAAGTCGTCAAACTACTCTGTAGAGTAATGTTAACAAATCATTGTTAGTGAGTTCGATTCTCTCTGGATGCTCCATACATCTTTCCTTGGCCATATTGAATTAAACTGGTAAATAACTAATCTGACCCCTCCTCCCCTGTTCTGAGGAAGTGCTGTTCCGGAGCTGGAATGCTCTGGACAAGGCTCACCTATTTTTTGTCTGTTTTATTTTTTTATTCTGCTTCCTGCTTGAAGTCTAGAAATGGTTGAGGAAAATGGACAAACTGAATGGAGGCGCTTTGCGTAACGGTTATTTTGTAGAAAATTGAATCGGTGACACGAGTTCAAATCGGACACGAAAATATTTGCATTTCCTTTCGTGCTAATGCCGCTGAGAAAATGAATGAATGTATAACTTCTCCCTCCAACTCTTGGTCAGACTAGGTTTTCTAGCCTTGGTAAGGAAAACATTCTAGGATAAGGAAAACACTGAATTCAAACCAACAGTTCTCCGCTTTAAAAGTAACCTTGTGTCATATCATGCCCGTGGCGGAGAGATTGAGTTAATACATACCATAGCCTGAATACCGAGGATGTAGATGTCTGTCCAAATATCCAAAAATCTTTTGCTAAGTCTAGTGATGGCAATAATTGATTAATTCCTAAAACAGAAATCAAACTAAGTATTTTTCTTGTCTTTTTTCTTTTACTTTTTTTTTTTTGTTTTTGTTTTGGTTTGATAAACGAAAATGAATAAATGCTTTTATCTCTTCCATCGAAAGATTTGGTGATATTGTGATAAGAACAGCGATAACGCTGCGATTAAATCTCTCACCTTTCTCCCAACAGCCTTCTGCAGAGACCATTGATTTAAACCGAAGGCTCCTGTATAAAGTATTGTTCTCATAATCATACGATTATCGGTCAGTTGGAGCAGCGAGCGTGGGCTTTGAGAATAGCATGTCATTTTCCCACGCCATTTGTATGGGAAAAAACTAAGATGTGTAGCAAATGCAGGTTTGAAGTTGTTTGTTTTTTTTTTGTTTTTTTTCTTTTCATCCCGAAACTTGTTTGAGAAATCCCACCGAGCTGCTACAGGCGACCGCACGCCAACCTGCACTTTTGATCGCCGTAAAATAATGAGCAGACAACACTTTGTCGGCCATTTTGATTTTTTCCTTTCCTTCTATTTTCATATTCGGTAATAAAGAAACACGTAATTCTATTATTCGATTTCATCATATTTAACTCTTTTTCTCTCTCTCCCCCCTACTCCTCTCTCTCTCTCTCTCTCTCTCTCTCTCTCTCTCTCTCTCTCTCTCTCTCTCTCTCTCTCTCTCTCTCTCTCTCTCTCATTGCTCGATTTATCTTTCTTTAATTTCTCTATTTCATCTTTTTATTCTTTGTTTTCTTTGTTTTCTGTTTTCTCCGCTCTGTATTTTCTTCATACTTTCATTCCGCATTCTTTCTTTCCTTCTTTTTGAATATATGTTACTTTCTTTTTTGTCCGTCATTTACTTAGGTTGGTTTAGATTAGCACCAGGACATAGTATAAAGCACCCAGGTAGAATCGAACTCACTAGCAATGGTCTGTTAGCTTGCTTGTTAACCATCACAACATGCGAGGCGCCCAAGTAAAAAAAATTGGAGCAGTCGTGACACGAGTCATGGTGACCGGGCAGTTTTTGTTCCCGACGAAGCGTCTGCTGGTGAACCCTATTGACCATGTTTCGCATAATCCAAGTGTAAGTAGTAGTTAAATATAGAATGTTGAACATAAGGAGATGGGTTTAATTATATCGTTATAATTGTACAGAGAACACGTATAAGGATGGTATCGCAATCGGTATTATTAATAATTTTTACTAGAATTATCCTTCACCCATCCAAGTTATGTCGCTTTCGTTTCAGTCACTGTAACGTCTGACTTTATTTCTGGTACTCTGTTAGTGAGGCCTAAAAGATGCCGACAGTTGATTGTATACGAACCCCATTTCCACCAAAAAATGGTACCCTTGGTATGAAACTAAACAGCATCTGGTGGTGGAGCTGCAGTTCTGGAGAAATATGAAGTCAACCCAGAGTGATAGTACCTGTTTTGCTCCTATTTAAGGGTCAAATAGACATGTTTTAAGATTATTAATATTAGACAGGAATATTTGAAACCATACAACTGTGTGCAAATTATTTTATTAAGTTAATTGAAGCTATAATTTATTTGCAAATGATTATCATTAGTTACTTGAAACTATTAAATTACTCACAAAATATCGATATTAAATAGAGTTTACATTCCATAAAACCAACCAACCAACCATCAAACAAACTAACCTTATTACTCTCTGAATATATGTAATTAATTTATCTTCCTGTTATGAACTAATCGTCGAATTTGCCTTTGTGTGTAGGCGAATACACACGAGGATATGTGTGTGACAATCTAATTAAATATATTGCAAAAAATTCAAATCAAAATTGAAATAATCAACTATATTTTTACATGTCACTTTCCCTATTTTTCCATTTTATTTTGAGGAAGTTTTGAATTATACTCTCCGAAATAACTAAATATTTTATAGATAATAGATTTCTATAATAACTACGGAACTACCACATAAAAAAATACTACACTCTGATTCTAGGCAGAAGTGCCGATTGATTCTTATATATACAAAATTACAACAGAATTACATTGTATATGATTTTACTAAAGAAGTGCATTGTCAATTATTTTGTTATTTAAATTCTTTGTACATTATGAATAAAGGAATTGTCATTGGCCAGAGATTAATACAATTATTACGCATATAATATAACTATGTGCATATGTAGACCTTTACATCTGTTGAGTAGTGAGTAGAGAGCTAAACTAGGTGACCAGTGCTAATAAGTGTGATTCTCATGAGGTGCTCTATGCTTCTGGCCTTCTACCAAACTAAAGTAAACTTGGCAAGTTACTACCATAGGAATGCATTGTAAGTGATTGTATTAGAGAAATATGTAGTAAATAATTAACATAGAAACTATCAGTCGCTATGAATTAATACAAGCATTACTGATAGAACAGGATTACTGTGTTTCAAACAGATGCGCCGTCTTTTTCCCAACTTGTATTTAACGTATTTTAACTTCTTTGTAGACCTAAAAACAATAATTAAAGACAACCCAATCTGTGAAGATAGCTTTCTAAGAGATTTTCTGGGTTAGTGAGTTAAACGCTCAGACACATCCTTGAAAAATTCGACAGTTAACAGAGATGACCCACATGGACTTTATGATTCTGTACGTTCCTAGCTTCATGAAATGTGTCAACTAAACGCAATAAAGTCGACTTGTTGACTAGTGTGAAGTCTGGGATAATTTTTCATTAAATTTGTCCCTCAAGATGTATCGCGAAATATGTTCGTCCTTGGAAAATTACATGGCTGTCACAAAACATAGCTTGAATAAAGCTGGTATGTGATGCAATCGTTTCAATTGAGAAATGCTATTGCTTATGATTTAATGTTGCCATGTGACTTACGAGGTCATCATCATCAAGTCGTGTTGCCAGCACGTATTCTCACAACTCTCTCTCTCTCTCTCTCTCTCTCTCTCTCTCTCTCTCTCTCTCTCTCTCTCTCTCTCTCTCTCTCTCACTCACACACACACAGACACACAGACACACACACACACGTTCGCGCGCCAACCGTTCCCTCTCTCTATAGGCTTTGGAACTGCCTCCAGTATCAATAATAGTTAATTGATGTAGGCTTTTGTTGGTCAGACTGCACTGGTATGTCCATGTGTAGGTGTTCACAGGAGAACATCACTTAAGTTCATCCTTGCTTCTCCGGCAGAGTCCAGCATGTCTTGTTAGTTTTATTTGGATGGCTTGTGTGATAAGAGGTCAGTGGCCGAATAGCTGCTTTTTGTGAAGTTTTGTTTCCAGGATTTGCCCACAGCATCTAGCGTTTCAGTCCAAGTAGTGTTGCCATACAGTAGCACTGACACTGCTACAGCTAGGTAAAATTCTCGCTTTATCTTATCAAATTAGATTTCCATGTGATCGATAACCTGTCTATAGTAGTCCATGCATTCCCTATGCGTTCATTGACATCGCTTTTTCTAGATGAGATATTACTACCTAGATATATTATCTGGTTTACAAATTCCAGAGGCTTACCATCCAATGTGGAAAGGCTCCGACTTGATTAAAACCCATGAACTCCGTTTTACCTGAGTTCACATAGAGCCAATACCGCTTGCTGTCTTCTCATGTTTTGCAGATTTTGCAGGCGTATTTGCAAGAAGCACTAGATCATCTGCATAGTCAGTATCTGTAATTGTTTCTATGGGATATCACCTGCATCTTGCCTATTTTAGTATGAAGCCTTTTCTTTTATTAGAACCATTACTTTTAAGTCTTTGTAGAGCATCATTATATCGATAACAGTTTCTTTGGGGAAACTATATGCTAGTATTATTTGCTCCACCATTCCTTTGTACGTGAAGTCAAATGCCTTGAATAAATCAACAAACAAATGTGTTGCCTCGGGAACTTTTGCTCAACCCCCTCCTACGATTCGAAGAATAGTCAGAATCTGAGATTTTTTATTTTTCCTGAGAATTTTCTCTACTCATATGCGTATGCGCTTGAAAAGAAGGGCATATAAACATTTGCCGCTAGGGCAATAAAAGTTATACCTCTGTAGTTCTTAATGATTCTAAGGTATTCTTTCTTAGGGAATACACTGCATAGCATAATCGAAGAAGTATGTAGTTAAATTTTTTTGTTTTCCATTCTTCCGGTGATATTTCGTCGGGGCCTGCAGCTTTTAATTTATTCATTTATTTATTTATTTTTTACTTTTGAATGTTTTTAGGCTTTCGTCAAATTGATCCTCCGTAAAGTATCCTAGCGTGACTAATACTGAAGCATAAAATTCTTGCGAGGGCTACTGCATACACTAATAGCACATACCCATATTACATAGGGGTTGTAAGATGGACATCATTAAAAAAAATAGAGTCGCTTTATTAAAGTTAGGATAATTACTCGTATTTGAATTAATCAAACTAGTAGTATTCATCCATATTACATACTGGCTGTAAGATGGTCATCATTAGAACTAAAGGATGTAGGTGGAAATTATTAAAGTGTATGATAAGTATTCGTATTTAAACACGTTTTATTTGGTTTTTATTGTTTGGTTATTGTGCTTTACTACATGGCATACGGAACACTGCTTTTAGTTCGTTGATGACCTCCAATACCCCCCCCCCAAAAAAAAAAATTGATATCTGTTTAGAATAAATTATTTGATTTTATTATTTTCTAGATTTGGAGATATAGTGGATTTAAGTGGATTTCTAAGCTTTTTTAGGCCGGGCAATAACATGTATTGCCTATTAGAGCGACAAATAATCGTGGCAGAAATTATATATGTGTATATAAGGAGGTGAGTAGCCATCTGCTTCTCGGAAAGATTACTAAGAGAATGGGTTACAGTTACTAGGCGTGAGACGAACACCCTTTACAGCGAGGTAAAACATTTAAAGTTGAGAGTCACCTAAAAATCAACTTCAGCTACATCTCTTAGAGAGTAAAACCTTTGCAGGCATTATTCTAAAAGTTATTGAAAGTTTGATTGAAATCAGTGAAGTGGTAAAGCCTTAGCTGTAGGACGGATGGACATTTGTTGAATTATAATAAGATTATGATTTATTTAAAATACTGAAGAAAGTAAAGCACCAAAAGAAAAAAGATTAAATTTGAAATTCCTAAAATGTTAAAAATTTGCGATTGAATAAGTCTCTCTTTTAAAAGCAATTTCAAACAATGATTTATGATCAAACTATAAACCATAAAGCCAAATGCAATATAAATACATAATGTTAAACGCAAGACGAAAAAATAGAAATGTTCTACTTAAGAGATTAATATTCTAATAATAATAGAATATTAAAAACACCAAGAATATCTTAGAGATGCACTTAAACAATAAAAGAATGAGTAAAAAAAAATCGTTTGATTTTAAGTAGTAGACTAATGTCCTCCTCCGCTAAAATAACTTTTTAAAAAATCGTTGCGACGACTATAACTTGAGCAAAGTCAGCTCTACGTACAGGATATAAATACCAATTATTGAGACTAATCCCTTCATCATCCACCTACTACATTTTCTTCTCTTACCACAGAGTCATCAAGTTTGTCCTTCTCGTCTACTAATGTACGTAATTTTACTCTCTCTCCCTCTCCCCCTCTATCTCTATCTCGCTATCTATCTATCTATCTATCTATATCTATATCTATATCTATATATATATATATATATATATATATATATATATATACACCCTGATCCATTGAGAAATATTGATAAAAGGTAAAAGCCACCCACTGATATTTCCTAAGGTTTCTTTTAGTACAGCTCAGGACCAAATAAGATGAATTGAGCCAACAGATTATGTTACATCAATAAGGAAAGCTTGCATGTCTACCTTTAAAATCGGCATGCCAGTGGCACTGATGGGATGTACATAAATTTCTCATCCGTAAAGTAGGATGAATTAAGGTTAGAAATATTGTTTTGCGCCAAACTTCAAAGTGGTGAAAATCTGCCTGCTTAAACATTAGGCATTTACCTAGGAACGAGCACTAATAAGTGGTGCCAGTGGGAAATACTACGTAGGTCCCACACCCAGTAATAACACAGAAAATATTTTTTGTGTGGCTTCCTTACGTATACCACATACCAGATGTTATTAATTAATTCGTATTTCCTCTGTTTTCTTTTAAGTGAATGGTCTCGTTGGATTTATATGAGCGGGGGCTTTACTCTGCATATTGGTATGTGTTTATATATTTATTTATCTATAATTACTAATCTTTGTACTTAACTGAGTACGACACAAAAGGAAAAGCCCCCAGAAAGGTTCGAACCCGTACAGTGATCTTCAAGACTAGCTTTTTAACCAACGCTTCATGACCTAGTACCATACCTTACTACAGCATGACATACATAGAGTACAGTGAGGAAATAAAAAAAAGTTGTCGGGGCGGCCTAAAGTCGGTATCAGTCAATCAGCGAGGGACTCTATCCCCTTTTCACTAGCGCTAGACCAAGGAGATTATTTTAGTATCTGAGGTGGAGCGCCACACCTACCATCAGCTCCTTACTTTACCGCACATATCCTTGTGCTACTCATACGCTGAGTTGGCAAGGGCCGGTATCGAACTAGGAAATTTGTGGTTTCTAGCCGAACGCTCTACCGACTGAGCTAAGTGTAGTGAGGGTCTGCAAGTTTATCCTGTTTTACAGCTACAGGCATTTAGTTATTACTAAACATTACTGTACATGACTGTAAGTAGGATATTACACAAGGTGACAAGTATGGGACATCCAGCAAGGTTCAAATTTGCTATTTAGTCGTAATGGATCTGCGAGACTAGCTTGCTAATCATTACACCACGATTGGAAACTGGGGCATCCAGTAAAGATAGAACAGGCTGCAATAAGTACAGCCTGGGAGACTAGTTTGATAAGAATTCTCCAAGGTGAAGTATTCCAAAATGTTTAAGTTTAGTTTAATTCAGCACAACTGTGGGTACCCAGTGAGAATCAATTTTATTACTGCAGTAATAGCCAGTTAGAATAACTTGTTAACCATTATTCCATATCTATGCGTTCAAAATATATTAAGATTATTTTAAGGATAGAGTTGAGGCACTCAGTGAGAACTGAATTCCCTACAGCAGTATTGATCAACGAGGCATTCCTGTTAATAAATGAGAAATGATGACGAATGTGTTCATTTATTTTTAGATATTTACTGAATTAAATCTAGTACGGCATTTTCCCAGAGAAATTGGTTAGGAAAATTTTGCTCCCGATATTTGCAAATCAGAAATTCTGATGTGATATTTGCATTATGTGCATTCGTAAAATAAATACTACCCTTGATCCATAATAATCGCTACATTTATATATACATTTAATACAATTATTACTGAGACAGGATTAGTATCATATTCTTAAATAAATGCTTCATATATATATATATATATATATATATATATATATATATATATATATATATATATGTGTGTGTGTGTGTGTGTGTGTGCGTTTGTGTGTGTGTATGTATAAAAATGTTTGTTAAGTCAAAGTGCTTATATTCTGGCTAGCAGAACAGTACATATGGTGAGTCTAGTGTAGGCGGTGATCTATTAAAATATTTTGCTATTGTGCTGTATTTAGATTGCTGTCTAATTGTTCATTTGTGGTTATTTAATTTAAATCTTAAGGGTGTTTGCGTTTCAACTACATATCCGCTGTTTTTACATTTGGTGCTGTAGATATAATAGATAACGTTTGCGCTGACACAGGTGAGTTGCGGGGGTTGGATCTTCGTATGCGGTATTGTGATTGGGGGGTCAGTTATTAGGTGTGTGCATACCAGACATCTTGGTTTGTTGCATCCTTTGTTGCCTTTTTTGTGTTATTGTGTAGGTGTTTTTAGATGCGGTGAAGATGCTGCGTAGGTTGGGTGGTTGTCGTTTGGCATTGATGGGTGGTTTGTGGAGGGGGGTTGTTTTAGAGTCGGGTTGTAGGCTTTTGAACTCATTAGAAAATGTAAAGTTCATATTAGTGGACCACAGCTTACCATCCACATGCAAACACACAGAAATTAAGTGGATAATCCGCCTACGCACACACACACACACACACACACACAAACACACACACAGGGGTTAAACACAGCTCTAGGCGCCCTAAATTCCTACAAATATTTCCATACATACCCGGTACCAGTGACCCACATATCCAACCCCAACCCTACCAATAAGGAGGATAGTAAAGACAACCGCCCAGTGTATGTAGTCCCACAAAATATTGGACACTACTCCATCGTCTTTCGTAGACGGAAGGATGCCAACAACAACAATATATGAGAGGGGGCAAAAGTAAATTAAAACTAAAAGAGAGAATACTTTCTGAAGGTGATTATCATCCTCGTCTTGCAAAAGTAATGAATGCTGCAAAAACACTGGCTTTCTATCAAACGAAGCTGAATTATAACTTAGAGGATATCAACTGTAGCTCGGGTGTTAGAAAATTCACATCTGAGACCAGGTAGTGAATTATAAGTTCACAGTGTACCCTAATACAGTGAAATTGAGCCAGACTATGCTAAGATTAGTGGATAACGATATCTCCTCTAGATAACTGCCTAACATCAAAAAACAAATGTTTTTATAATTTCTGATTATGAAACGACAGAATAACTCGATTTGAAGATATCTTTCGAGATTTTTTTAGACGATCTGAAATATGATATTTCCATTTTGCTTGAGGTTCTAACATTGCTGGACAGTCAGAAAGTTTTAAATCGATGAGAGTGTGAGTAGGAAAAAAGTTTTATTTTTCAATAAATAGAAAGTATCTCGCTTTAGGGGCTTTTTATTGATCTCTACAAAGATCATTGTTGTATTTCTTCTTTTGTACAAACACCCAAACGCCAGCCCTGGAGAGGGGGGGGTCTATACTTCTCCTACTCATATCTCATAAGCTTTTTAGTTAGGTATGCCGAGTCATTCCCCTTCATGAGGTCTCTCTGGATAATAACTAATAAAGTAAGAAAGAAAGAAATGGAAATTATTGTGGAATAGACAGACTACCCCTGCAAGATGGACTAGTTTGAGTACTATTAAGCGACTAGCTGTCGGAGCTGGAAGAGTGTATCTTACGAGCAACATACGACTAATCGTATTTAAACGTGTACCGTATTTCTTCTCGGGAATAGACATTGTTACATCTACATGAGTGTCGACTTTCACTGATTTCACGACACAACAGAAATTGATATCCTCTTTTCATGAGTTAATATTAAAACATAAAGACTAATTTTAAAAAAATAATAATTAAGAATGATTCGATAAATATATACATGTTGGATGATCTAGTTTATATTCCGATGTTTACTTCATCTTCATTACTTTATAAACAGATATGTCAGCCAATCAATATTCATATAAATAATGATAGAATTCGAAGTAATGTACAGAACAAAGTACACACTGTATTGTGTAGAATATAGAAACCTACTCTTGAACATAAATTTAATAACTGACTAAATATAAAACAAAATAAAAAAAATGTATATTGTAAATATAGAACAATTTCATAACAAATGAATGAATTGCATTTTTATTGAGTTTTTTCTTCATTCTCTTTTTTATTCTTTTTTGTGGTCAGAGTCAAATTAGGATTGAGTCTAGATCAGGATCTGTTACCCTAAATTTAAAACTAGAGCAGTATTTCATATTGTTTGTACACGATGTCATGTGACGTCATACACTGTGTATATTTTGCATTCCTGAATTCTGGTTCTCTGAAATCCAAGGTATAAGAATCCATCACAATTCTACCGTATACGAAAAATTAAGTTATTTGGATAAAAATCGGCATTTGGTTGTGTTGGTAGTAGTTCCTTCTGTTATGTTGTTATACCTAACAATCTTTTTAATAAAATTTAACTTTCTTCCAAACCGAACACAACACTTCTTTACATTGCAGGTCCTACATTATACAACCAATACAGATGTTATTAAGTAGAATTTATTACCAAATTCTGCAACATTGAAACTGCATGTATACGTTCTTAGCATAATGATTATTGTCGTAGGAAATGGAATCAATGACACAAGTTCAAATCCTACACTAGGCTGTTTGTATTTCACTTCGTGCCAATGCTTTTGGGAAAGACATGATTATTTCTGTTCTCTCACCAGCTGTTCATAATCTGTAGTATAGGCTGGGTTCTTTAGCCTTGGCAACCGATACAGGCGAAGGAAAACTGAATTCGAACGAGCTTTACTCTGCTTAAAAATTGATATTGTGTCACATCCTGTTCGTGGCGAAGGAGTTGGGTAAATACAAATATGGAAACTGTAACAAAAATATGTAACAGTCCAAAAATAAGTACACAAAACTAATTAGTACGTATATTTTCAAAGCAAACTTGTTTTCTTCTGGTTACAGATTTTCACTGATGCAGAGTTTTGTAATATCTAATACCTAATATTTGATTTTATCCTAAGATGTTCCACTAGAAATACTAAAATCTTGGTATCTTTGATTCAGAAGAAAATCAACATTATTTATTTGTAGGGATGTAATTATTTATTGGCAATACTGTACCAGGTACCTAACACTGATCGCTTGCACTGGTGATAAAGCGCAACTATCTCAGCCATCAAGCAGATGCAATTTTTATCTTTTTCTCTGTAAATTCTTCTTCCTCTTTTTTCGTTCTACTCCTCTTTCCATCCGATTCACATCATTATTAATTCTTTAAAGTTAAAGCCAACTGTTTTTCTTTTCTTTTTTCATTACTTTTTTCTACATTCAACACTTTTAATTCCACTGACAACCCGATTTCCCCCTCATCGATTTGCACTGAATTTACCTGAAAGCTTCCACCGATCGACCGGGGGAAATACTGCAAGGCTCAGCATTATTTGCATTCTGTTTATTGATGATTCCTCTATGAGTCATTAAACCTTTGTGTCTCAAACTTATACTCATATCAAGTATTCTATCTTAATACTTATTTAGTTTACCTTAGTATGGCACAAGTACAATAAATGGATCTATAATAGAAGTACGAAAATGGTAAGATTATCTTTGCTGCTAAGTTAAACCACGAGAATTACAATTGTTTAGTGCGACACAAAGTTAACCAGAGATAGAAAGATCTTCTTCCAGGTGTATGGACCTGCCTGAAAAATCGGCATTCAAAACGCCGAATAAATTCTTGTATAAGTTTAAATCGTTTAAATCTTGATTTAAGGTTACGAAATCATAAATTCATGAAATTAATTTTTGAATTAAAACTTTGCTTTTGGTTGCTTATAATATTTTCGAATTTCAACCTTACAAAATTATTAATCATGGCATCAATATTTTACCTTAAAATCACGACTGCAAAATTCGACCTATACAGTCGTGGAGGGTGTGTGAAAATAACAGCTTGGTTCCAGGGGACCTCTCTCCCTAGAAGTTCCTGCCCCTCGTCCACAAAGGGTACGGGCTGGTTTTGTTGACTGGCACCTGAAGCGATTCTCAAGAATGCCAATGGAATCAAAGAAATTTTTAAAACCACCACGCATGAGTCTTGATTCGGGCGTGGCACCTATTTTAGCTTGGTAGGGAACTAAAAATATATCCTGCACTAATGTATACAAAACAAGCGATTTTGCTGAAGTGAAAATACAGATTTCTGGTATAAGTCGGTAAAGTGGTGTGATTTCTGCACACTAATTTCGTTATAAATTATTTTCTGTTATTATCTACGATTTTTAAAAAATAATTCACGATTATATTTCAATATAATTCAGATTAAATTCTCATTTCCCTCAATCATATACCACATCTAGTTTTGTTTTTAAAATTTGCTTTTTATTCAGCCTAGGGATTTGTTAAGAATTGGTGTCTGTTTAAGGAATACTATAAAGTGAGACAAACAATGTATGAAGTTACATAGCATTGTGTACAATATGGAAACCTATTTTGGGGGTTAGGGTTTGACCTGGGATTTTAAACTTTTAACTCAGGCAGTATTTTGTCATTTGCTCCTTGGAATTTAAATATTGTACACAACAATGTGTGACGTCATACTTGGTTGGATATATTATCTGTATTTCTGAACTGACACAAATCCTTAATGAGTAATCAGATGAATTCTATTTGCCTCTATTTTTTAATTTCTTTTTCAATATTAAAAATATAGTTTTGTTGTCTTTTATATTTAAGTTATGATAACCATGTAGATTTTATTGTGTTTATATGGCAATGAATTAACGCTCACTGCAGAACAGTTAACAGCATGAAAGACAAAATGTCTTTAGATGATGCAAGGATCCCTTTGTATATGCGCTCTTTCATTCCCAAACGTTTTGATAAAAAATATCTTGTCATTGGCATAAAGAAGAAAGTGCGCGATGGAGCTATTTTACAAACCAAATTCTTCACTTTGCATTTAGTAGTAAGAGTAAAAGTTTGTTGCGCCTATTGTCAACCTTGACAGCATCAGTCATTTACACACAGTAAAACTGTAGTCTTTATGTTAACAGCGTTATCTGGAAATTATGTCGTCGAACAAAGGGTAAAAAGAAGATGATTAAATTAACTTACCAAGCGCTTCAGAAATCGTTTATATCGACTCAGTTTTAACTGTATTTTGTAATGAAGATAACATACAATAACTTCACTGCTTCTCTCTTATCTTTATTAAGGTTCTTTTACAATTTCACTTCTCTATTTCACGCTAAAATGTTTTGGTAGACTCTGTTGATTAACTCTAAGAAAGCAACCAGTTTTGATGTCAATTCGAATTCAAAGCCCACGCGATAAAGAATGAACCACATGACGTTTTAAACACTAGGTTTTCTTCTAAAAAATATTAACTGCAGTAAATCATCATTTTCAAAGTATAATCGGGTTCAAATCAGTCCACAAAGTCTCGTCAAATTTCGATGTGAACAAAAGAAATATGTTAAGTATTTCTAGAAAATAATATTATTGTTAAATATGTTTTAATATAAAAGTGAAATGTCAAATTGAAATACTATATCTAAATATAATGGTGAAAAAAAATAAATACATAACAATATGGAAATATATCGAAATAAAATGAAATATAATATAAGAGTAAAATATATTGAAATATAGTATTGATAGGGAAATATGTGCTTAACATTAATTTTATGGTTAAGAGTTCACACTACTTTTTATCCTTAGAGAGGTAACATTTTTTTATGTACAATGATTTGCTTTATTAATTTTAATGGCATGTCAACCTGTCTAGGATTATCTTCTGACTAGAGGTTAGGGAATCGCGTACATTGTATGTTTATATTTACATTTTATGCAAACAGTTATATGATATCAACTATTCCTATCTAATAAAATTATTTGCACACAGTTGTATGGTTTCAAACATTCCCATCAAATAAATTTTCAAACAGATCTATTTGATCTATAGATGGGAGTACTACCACTCCTAGTAAGAGTACTACTACCCCTGGTAAGAGTGGATCTGAGAATAATGGAAACGAAGAGGTGTCCCACACTCTCCAGAGTTATACCCACACTACCGGATGCCGTTAGTATCATGCCAAGGATACCCACAGCATGGTACAGAGCGTATTCTAAGCCCCACTAACAGGGCAGTATGCTTAATGAGGAAGTGGTATCCGATAGACGAAATCCGGGATGAAGAATTTTGCAAATTTGGGAAGATAATCTTTTGCTGAACTGGGTCAAACTGTCCATTGTATTTTATTTAGAAATATTAACCAGCATCGTCCGGTCTAAGTATCTATAATTAATACGCTTCTTCCTAAATCTACCGTCCATTATCTTGCAACACCCTTTGGTTAAAAATGAGATTACACAAATCCACCAAGACGAAATGCAAAAATATAAATTCTGATTATCTAGTGTCGTTTAATCGATGAATATCTATTTCTCACATTTTATTTCACCCATTAAAACTTTCCAAATGGTCTTGTGTTGCTTAAATGCCAAACGTAGAATTAGAACGAATGGAAAAAAGTTACCTTTGTTAAATGAGGGTCAAAACTTAGGTAACGGACATGTATGCTGAAAAAGGGGGTACCCTCAAGAAAAAATTGTGATATTGTAAAAAGTACCTGGTACTTCTATGGAGATAACAGTCATTTTGATTTTTGTTTTGTTTCATGGAAATTTCACGGGTTCTGCTAATATGATAATTAATGTGAAAACATTAGATTCCATGAGATTGTTTAAAACATATTTTCTAAGTCTAAAAAAATTTGAAAGATTAAGAGAAAATGCGTGTTTCGTTCATCTTCCAAGAGGGGAAGGCCTACTTATCTAGAAAAATCTATATTCGAAAATAGCTTTTACCTGGATTTGAACACTGACTTCCTGTACCGGTAAGAGATTCGAAAGTATTTTAGTCACTAAGCAGTTTACATCTGTTTCCTCATCACCATCATCATTATCATCAACAACAATTACAGCAAAAACGACAGCTTATCTGCGCATTGTATGCTTAAACTCTTCATCCTGAATAATCGCATGCAACATCCTGGATTGTTAGTTCTTTCCCGTTATCCCCAATCATAATCAACGGTAAAATACCAGTGAAATTATTCACCTAGTCAATCACTGAAATAAAAAGTAAACGGATAACAGGAAGCAAGGCAAGCTGACCCTACTAGGAAAATTGTCGTAACACAATTTTCCTGCCTGGTTTCTCCCCACCACTTATATATATATATATATATATATATATATATATATATATATATATATATATATATATATATATGTGTGTGTGTTTGTGTGTTTGTGTGTGTTTGTGTGTGTGTGTCTGGTGTGTGGCGTGCACATGACAAAAGACACTGATCATTAATTCAATGGAAATTATATTTTGCTCAGGTTAACATTGGTATATTTTGTTTTTTACGCTTTCAGATGTTGAATATATCAGATCTGCTATCTCATCCTTTTGAATATGGGATAAGGCTGCTTTGCAACTGAATTCCACTTTCTAAAACGTTTCTAAGACATTTTTCTTATTTCACAATCCAAAATCAGCAAAATCTAATCAACAAAATTCATATCAAGATTAGGTTGTATGTATCACCTAATATATTATTATTATTATTATTATTATTAGTTTTCACACCAGCGTTAGCTGATGGTCTTTCACTGGAGTTTGAGTGACAACAAGTCGCCAGAACTCTCATAAGTATTCCAGCTGATTTCAACAATGCTGTTGTCTGGATGGTCTCAATTCTTCCTCTGATTTCCAGTTCATCTAGTCTCTTTTCTAAGCTTTTGGGGACCGCTCCAAGTGCCCCAGCTACTATTGGTATCACTTTCACCCTCATATTCCAGTTTTTTCACTCCCTGTGAGTTTTTCACAGCAGCGTTAGCTGATGGTTTTCACTGGAGTCTGAGTATTAATAATATCACTTTTTGTGATTTTTGTGTTTTTCAAACTGATAGTAGAGGGAGTGCCCGCACCGGAGTCGCTAACGTGTTGAACTGCTATATTACAGTAAGCGAGTTTGAACTCCAGTAATGCTATTACGCTCATTTTCGGACTAATATACTTGGGAAAGGTATGAACCCTTCATCATCCTAGATATGGGTTAAATAGTACTACTACTGTTCTACTACAAGGATAGCTTTGGAATTAAATAAACACATGAAGGTTGATATGCTATTAAACAAAGAAACCAAACCAAACCAAAGATTTTTGCCATTAAAAGCAATGGTTCGTTCACTAAGTAATTGTTGCTAGAGTTGTACAAGGAAATCCATAACCACCATTTACATTTATATGTCTAGACTACATATTACAAACGTCATTAAATTTAACGAAAGAAAAAGTCTTCACACTAACAAAAAAGGCAAGAAGCCGGTAAGAAGCCGCAGACACTATGGCAGATACGGTCTACACAGATTATCTAGCACTTATCGCGAATAACGCTACACAAGCCGAATCACTGCTGGAATACACAGAGAAAGCAGAAAGAGGCATTATGAACTCAGATAAGCCGTAGGTCGTGTGTTTTAAAAAAGATTGATACATCTCCACACTGGGTGGTCAGCCTCTGAAATTAGTAGACCAGTTCACTAACAAGGCAGTAATATCTTATCTACAGAAAGCAATGTCAATGTACACATAGGAAAGATGTGGAATGCTATAGACAGATTATCATTTATATGGAAATCTAATCTTTCTGATAAGATAGCGCAAAAATTATTCCAAGCTGTTGCCGTGTTAATGCTACTGTATAGCTGCATCACTTAGATTCCAGCGAAACGATTAGAGAAAGGCTAGATAGGAACTCCACAAGGATGCTGTGTGCTGTCTTGAACAAATCCTGGAAGCAGCATCTTTTAGCTGTACGACCATTTACCACTTATCCCACAAACTATCCGGGTAAAAGCAACAAGACATGCTGGACACTGCCAGAAAAGTAAGAACGAAGTGACCTTCTCATGGACACACCAGTGTAGGCTGACCATCAAAAACCTACATCACTCAGCTCTGTGCAGATACTGAATGCATGCGGAGGACCTACCAGTAGTGATGTTCAATAGGGAGGATTGGCGAGAGAGCGTCATGGGAATCCATGCTGTGCATGACATGATATATATATATATATATATATATATATATATATATATATATATATATATATATATATAGAGAGAGAGAGAGAGAGAGAGAGAGAGAGAGAGATGGGGGTAGTATGAGCGTAAGTGTTTGTGTGTGTAACGATATAAAAACTGTGATATTCATATGTGAAACTTTTTGCATAATCTCTCCAACTCAAATTTTCTATTTTTGATCGGCAGTGAACATCCTATTATAAATAGTGGGCCAAATTTGCTTGCCGGAAGGATGTCTCAACACATGTGCAACAAACATTTTCTTTATTTTCCTGCACACAAGGAAGAGAGAATCAATTCATTGTCTGCGTTCCGTCTGGGCCTTTTCCTTTGATTTTCCTTTCTATGTCGCGAACAACGAACAGCTGTTTTTCATGAGTTCAGGTTCAATCGCAAAGAGAGAGGAAGAGAGAGAGAGAGTCAATAGATACATGTTCTTTTCTTTCATTGTTTGTAGTCATTGACTTTTTCAAACAACAGTATCTAGTAGCTTTTATTTGAGATAAAGTGACAGCAAGTTCTCCTGTTTATTCAGCAGTTTGATTTATTTTAGTAATTGTATCGTCTAGAATGTTTCCATTCTTCTACGTACTTCCTGTTCTTTTAATCTATAAGTAGGTGCCGAAATGTGCTCGACCAATAACATTTTGAATATGCTATTGATATTTTTTTAGATAAAAAAAAATATAGAAACGATGTTCCAATTGTACTGAACAGCGGGGTGAATATATAGAGTAGAATGGATGTTTCAGGACTCTAGGTCATTTCTTCTTGGTTGGGTCGAGAAATTTTCAGTACTTCGTATTTGCAAGCCTCTTTGGAACTCTGGTCCCAAACCATCTGATATATTTTCTTCTCATCTTTTATTATAAGTAGATATGGTATTCTGCCATGGATTAGGAAATATCTTGGAATTTCAAAGCCTATTATTATTGTTCCCTCCTTTTGAGTTTTTCACATCAGCATTAGCTGATGGCCTTTCACTGGAGTCTGAGTGATAGCAAGTCTCCTCAGGTCTCCAGGACTCTTCTGAGTATTCTGGCAGATTGCAGCAGTGCAGTATTCTGGATGGTCTCAATCTTTCCTCTGATTTCCAGATTTTTCAAACCCTTTTCCAATCCTTTTGGGACCGTTCCAAGTGCACCAACTACAATTGGTATCACTTAGACTTTCATATTCCATAACTTTTTCAGTTCTGGGGCAAGGTCCAGGTATTTGTCCATGTTTTGATTTGCCTTCAGTTTCACACTGTGATCTGCTGAAACTGCAAAATCCACCAGTTGACAAGTTCTTTCTTTTTTGTTAATCAACACTGGGTCTGGTCTTCTTGCTGGGATAAGGTGATCCGTTTTTATCTCAAAGTCCCAGAGAATTTTATGCATTTCGTTCTCAAGAACAGATTCTGGTTTATGTATATACCATTTTGTTGTATGGTCAAAATTATTTTTTTGCATAATTCCCAGTGGATCACCTTCCCAACCCAGTCGTGCCTAGTTTTGTACTCTCTTTGTGTTAATTTGCTACATTCGCATAGTACATGGTTTACAGTCTCATCTCTATCGCCGCATAGTCTACATTTACTATTTTGTTGGGTCTTATCAATTTTCGCTTTGATATAGTTTGTCCTTTTGGCTTTATTCTGTGTAGCAATTATAAGTGATTCAGTTTCTCTTTTAAGGTTTCCTTTTCTTAACCATGTACAGGTATTTTCATGTGCAGCCTCTAGTTTTTCTAGTTTTTGTTGTTTTTCTGTTTGTCCATATGTCACATCTACTATTGTTGGTCGCCATAAGTAATCTGTCTTTGCTTTTTTTGTGTAGCCTTCGAGTTGTTGGATTGTGGCCTCTACGCAGTCTTCCTATGTTGGCAAGACCTCTTCCCCCTTATGTAAGCTTTTCCCTTCTTTTCTTGTTCTTCACGATTTCTCATTATTATTATTTTTATTCCAGCTCTAACTGGTGGTTTTCAGTAGTATATGAGTGACATTGACGCTTCTTTGTTCTCCATGATTATTCTAAATATCTGAGCTGATTTTTTGAATGATATGGTATAGATATTCTCTCGCTTACATTTCAAAACAAGGAAGTTGTTGACAATGTATAACACCTTGCGTTCTAGAAATGCCATCAATAGATTATAAATGAAAAAAAAAAGGAAGGAAGATGGCTTGTCAGAACTGAAGATTGAATCGACTGATATAAAAGCAAAGCATAGTAATGAAATATTACTAATGAAAAATGGAGATGGAAACGTCAAACAGAATCGGTGAATGTAGCAAGTTAGTTTAGAATGAGTACAAAAATAGGCAGATGGGAATGGAAACTCACTGTAAACTGCAAATGATTGGGATCAGATCATGCAAAGTAATGGTATACGCCCAAACCAAAAGTGTCCTGGGTATAATACTAAACAGAATCTATTCTTTCTCTGATCTTCACTTCTGCCAGTCATTTTTCTAGGTTTTGGGGGACTGTATCAAGGGCGCCAACTATGATTGGTATTATCGTCACCTATGTTCCACAACTTTTTCATCACTCTTGCAAGACCCACATATTTATTTCATTTTCTTTCATTTTCAGTATTTAGTCAATTGAACGACAGAATCTACCAGTTGACAGGTTCCTATTGTCTTGTTAATTAAAACTAACTACTTCTAGTCTTCTCACTGGGACTGAATGATCAGTTTGTATAGAGAATGTTATTAGTTTAATTTCGTAAGACATATTCCGTTTTGTGCATATATCATTTGACAGAATGATCAAATTAGAGTCTCTCGCACAATTCGCAGTGGATCACATGTCCCATCCAGTTGCGCCTGCTCTTGTACTCCCTCTTTTTCTTCTTTCCTTACTTTTCATTTCTTTCTTAGTATGATTCTTATTCCCGTCTTTTATTATTATTATTATTATTATTATTATTATTATTATTATTATTATTACCAGCATAGTTCCTGTAAAAATTATGGGATCATTTACATATGGATTGACATATTTGCCTATGATGTATGTGCACTCTACCCTAAATCAAAATTTAGTAGCGCGGTATTTCTGCCTAAGATTAGAGTGTATAATCTACATTATTATAAAATATGCAAATAAAAGTTATTGTTTTGAATAGTATAAAACTATTGCTTCATATAAACTACATAGCAAAATTTTAAAATCTCAAGTCTTAATATTTAGATAATCATTTTTACTTTTTAATTTATTTATTCTATCTATTTATTTTTGTAAAATATCTAATTAGATTTCCTCGAGTAAACATACTACTCGCTCATTCTTGGTTCAAATACCGGAAAATGACATTTGATCCAAATCAAGGCACCCAGATACTACACTCGCAGTGAAATTAGCCAGAAGAACAAAAAAATACATTATTTATTATATAGATAGTTAGATAGATACATCTTTCTTTCCTTTTTCCTTTTTCATTTCTTTCTTATTTTTCACAGGCACTTCTATTATGATCCATATCTTTCTTTCTTTCTTTCTATTTTTCTTGTTATTACTATTCATACTTTTGCCTATTCAAACAAGATATTTGGTGACCATTGGTAGGAAATAAAAGACAATCAGTCGTCTTAGATCAACAGCACCTTCCACGGTATACTAAACTAGTCCAATATTGCTGGTCTCAAGACAGTGTCACTCTTTCCTCAAATCTCCATTTCTTCAGTTTCACCTCTATCATTTTGGTGACGATTCTAAACACGTAAATTATGAAAGTCCTTGTGTTTTTATACTATTAATACGTGTAGACGTTGAGTAAAGCCACGGTTATTACTGTTATGGATACCAGTAATAAACTGTGGCTTTCATTAAGGATCAAGTGACAGATAGTTGTTATGTAGTATCGATTCTTTCTCATATTCTTATTATTGTTAATATTAGTTTCTCTTTTTTAAATTTATTTTTTATTTATTTTTTGCATAAACCTATAATACAATTCTTTTATAGCTGTGTCTGCAATAATTTGTGAATTTTCCAGAACTGGAACGTTCAAATATTTTTGCTCATGGCATGAATAATGTGTTTTTACACGGCAAAAAAGATGAATTTTAGCTTGTAAGAGAAGAGTATAAATAAATCGCATCGGTATTAGGGCAACAAAGTTCTATAATTATTGGCAGAAATCCTTTATGTTTGATATCTTGTAACTTAAATGCGAACATCAAGCTAATCGATGAGACAAAAAACAAAAATGAAAATGGCACATTAAGACATACCAAAACAATATATATATATATATATATATATATATATATATATATATAGATGTGTGTGTGTGTGTGTGTGTGTGTGTGTGTGTGTGTGTGTGTGTGTGTGTGTGTGTGATCTACTAAGTGGCTGAGATACTTGCGGATTTGCCACCAGAGCCAGATCCATGGTAAAAAGCTAAATTTTGAATGCTGATTTTTAAGAAAAATTATATTTATCCTGTGTGAGAATAAACAATAGACTAAACGTGGATACTTACATAGATTCTTTCTATCTTACTATGGTATTGGCTGCAACGGCTATATTTCTGATCTGACATATATTTCAGTTTACGATGATATATCGTTTTTTTCTGGCTTGGATTGGATGATCTGTTTGAATTTAAAATTTCTGCTAGCTGGTCTGTATGACTAAATTTAAGTTGTTTACATAATTACCAGTAGGTCATTTTTCTGACTTTGTCATGTCTTTTAGTTGGAGTTTTACTAATATATATAGTGACTGTCACTTCTTTACAGAAAAAGGCAATTTCCTCAATTCCGCTAAAATACACATGGTAACGCATGTGACTCCTCAGGGCAAGTTCATCTTTGCAAACCCAGCCACCTATGTGTCAGGCAAAACAGATGTCTTTGTGGTTGACATTGCCGCCGTACACTCTCATATGGCTTCTCAAACCTGCCGAAGACTCAATTACTTTGTCACAGAAAAGACACGTGTTACCGTAGATTGCTGCGGAAGGAACTGTGTAAAATGAACCTGCGATTGTTTGCTGTAATTAAAACTCATATGACTAATAAGTCTGGCTTTGAGCAAGCAAACCCTGCTACAATTGTTACAAATATGTTCAGACTGGACAGTGTCCGCAACCGGGATCAAGTCGTGCTTCCGAAGGGCTCGTTTCAAAATGGAGTGTTCGATTATCCGTGCTTCAAATGCTTTACAACCATCGATGCTCACTTTTGTCTAAGTTGATAGATTTTCCGTTATCTGCTTCCAGTCTCCAAGATCTACACTAAGCGCCCTGATGATGTTTTTGATGATATCCTTAAAAGCTCTCTAAAGTTTATGTCTCGGGCGTTTACTATATTGTATGCCCCCGTAAAACAGATGCTTACGTAACCTGACATCCTTGATTCTAGTTAGGTACCCATTCCAATGCATTTAATTGTATATGAGGCGCATCTCAATTCAGGATGAATAAAGTCACCAAAGAACAATTGTGTCTAGTGTTAGAGACTACCTCGAATGATTGACATCCTCCTAAGATAAGCTTGATTGAAGTTTTTTAGGGCTTTGATGTAACGACGATATAAGACATACGATTCGTAGACACTAATATTGTTTATTTTTGTTTTTGTTTTTTATTGTTTTGTTTTGTTTTTATTGTGTGTTCTTTTTGTTGGGGAGCCTTTATTGTTTTTTGTTGTTGTTTTTTGTTTGTTTGTTTTTGTTTCGTTTTGGTAATCCCTCAGTCAGACCAAACAAGATTTTCGATATTTCCAAAGGATTCAATGGCTTTTTCGATCCTTAGATTTATTTCATCAATCAAGGGATTCATCTCTTGAGATAATGCTGACAATGTATACAAAAGACTCAACATCCAGTTTTGTACCCTGGAAGAAGATATGAGATTCAATATAGGGCTGGCCTGGTGGTGGAGTGAACTTTACGTTGGTCTTGTTCAGATTAATGGCAAGCCCGAAAAACAGAACAGGCTCTGGAGAAGAGATTGGTTATAGGTTGCATGTCTTTTTTGATGTCAGCAATGAGATCTGCATTGTCAGTATAGACGAGCTCCCGAACAAGATTATGTTGTTGCTTGTGATTCTGAAGCGAATGTAACATCAGGGTCTCAGTATTTAAAAGCATACGAGAGAGTTTCAGCAAAATATATTTAAAAAGGGTTGGACATGTATGTTCCCTTGTTTAACCTTGTTATTGATGGAAATTGGTTCTGAAAGTTAGTACGCATTTTCATGTTACAGCTTGGCGAATTGAAGTGGACATTAAAGTCACTTTTCATTAATCTTTTTTTTTTCGTTTCATTGTCATTTAGTTTAATCAATCTTTGGAATTGGTAGTTTTCAGGTGGCTTAGAAGGAATTTGTATTTATGCCTAGTTCTGCTCGTTTATTAAGAATTTTGTTTTGTTCTAGGAAGGTGATTAAAACCATTATTTCCATCTAAGCAAAGATTAAAGTGTTTGTGCTGTGATTTTTTTATTTTTTATGTTATTTGTGGTGTATTTTGTTTGATTTTTTTAGGTCCCATATGCGCCTGGAAAGTGTTGGGTTATGTTCTTATTTTTTATTGTTAAATGATGTTTTATGTGCATAACTTCTCTGTTTTCAGTGCAGCTGTGGTTTTAGTGTATTTCTATTGAATATTCTGTGTAGTTTGTTTGATGTAGGTAAGTGTTTATTAGTTTTATAAACATTTTCCTACTTTGTTTTTACTTTTTGTTGTACGGTGGATTGGATAATATTTCTATTTCTATTTCTTTTTTTGTTTTGTTTGTTTTTTTTTTGTGTGGGGGTGTTTTGCTTTTGTTTTTTTTTTTCTAGGGGCGTATGCTAGTTCGTCCGATAATCCACTGTTTTTTAGTGTTGATTCGTAGAGTTCTTTAGCTTTATTGGAGATAGTTTCGTTCAATACGTTATCGGATAATCTGTGGCGGAGGGATTGTGGAATTTATTTGATTATGGTGGGTGGGTTGATGGAAAAAGTATGTATGTAAAGTGTTGTGCCGTTTTGTTTTGTTTGGTATGTTTCTTATTTTGGTTAAATGTTACATCTAAAATGTCTACTTCGTTAAGGTTGGTTTTTTCTATTATATTGCTATCAGACTCTATCTCATCGCTGTTACACCATTACAACTGACAGAAAAGAAATTGGGTGAGTGAGCATTGTATAAAGCACATACGATAACTTCCGTACCTGCAAAGTCAGTCATAGGAAAAATAACCTGTTATCTTCATAGTCAACATTGACAGTGTTCTCAATAAGATAATAAGATTATATTCTTATACGTATATATATATAAGTATTTAATTTTACATTTATATGAATATATATATATATATATATATATGTGTGTGTGTGTGTGTGTGTCTGTGTGTCTGTGTGTCTGTGTGTGCATAGAGACTCACGAATGAATGAACACACATACATATATGTATTCATACGCTTATCAAATAAATAAATAAATACAAAGTATGCTTCTATTTATCTAGTTTTCCCATCAGGTATGCTGTGTTTACTCCCAATCATAAAATCAATTTCAATAGGTGCTTTCTCCCAACAGTTGTTTGGTTATAAAATAATATCTTGGAATATCCCACGCTCCTCGTTTACTTTGGAGTTCGAAGAGATCTCCTCAGCTAATTTGTAACCAAATTTCTATTTTTTCCTTTTTTATTTTTCATTTTTAAGAATTTATTTCTCAGCCATATTTCCTGTTGTGAAATTAGGAAGCCCGGGGAAGATATGAAATCCTATGCACGTATTTTGTACCTGACACATAATTTTCCCTTTTTCAAATAAAGAAAATTTCTTTTAAATTTCCTCAACATCCTGGTTTCCTTAAACATCCAAGCTTCTGTACAGGCTCATCATATATTTGAATCTTTCATATGCCAGGATCTTCACAGTCAATAACTGTTTGCTTTGGTAAAATAATTTTTAACAGGATTTGATTTGTATGAATAGAGGAAGAAATCAGTCTTTGAAATCCACTCTCTTTTTTGCACATGATCGGACAACGATCAGCAATGTTGATGGGGAAAAATAATCACCGTAGCTAGAGTTGATTCTAATTTTTTTTTACCAAGAACAGTCTAAAAAGACTAGAAAATCAGCTTTAAAAAAGCTTATTTCATTGTCAAAATCCTGTTTAAGATCTAATATAGATAGATCGATACATAGTAGATTTGTGCTTTCAGCAGATAGTGTCTAAAAACTTGATGCTCACTCGTATTTAAGAATTAACAGAACATTGAACTCAAATATTCCTTCCTTATTAATGAAATGTACGAAGCTAAGTAAAATATAATCTTTTCGCTGCATCTTTACACACAGTCTAAGTACCTCAAGTGCCACATTGTCAGGATTAGCAAGATATTTACTAATCTGGCAAAGGCCCACAATAAAGAATCATATCATGTGAATTGAATTGATAACAGTAAAGAATGATCTCGTATGAGTACTTATTTTGGAAAAGCGCAGATGCCAAATAAGACACTAGGCTTTTTCATGTGGATAATTACTAATATATATATATATATATATATATATATATATATATATATATATATATATATATATATATATACTACCGCCAATAAATAAGTATACTCCAAAAGAATTTAGTTTAATTTTTTTCTAAACCAAGGATACGAGGATTTTATAATTTCTTTCGAAGCATTGTACAATCAAAACGGTTATTATCGGGTATTATCTATATCCAAATAATTCAACACCATTGAAACTCTGTAACAAAATATATGATTATGTAGCAGTTCCCAAATGAGTACGAATATTTATGCATGTTATTTATCTTTATTTATTTATTTGTTTATTTATTAATTACAATTGTGTTACAATTTCATTTTTGATAGTCAGTCTTCAGTTCTTGAGCTCTGGTGAGTATTGAGTATCGCTTATTTGCCGTTACACACGTTACATATAAACTTTTCTTTTTTTTTTTTCGAGTTTCACTTTCTTTCTTTTTTCTTTTTTTTTATTACTCGTTTATTCTTTGTTGATTTTCCTCCATTCTCTCATTCTCTTTCATTCTTTTCCTCTGTCTCTATCATTCTCTTTCGGCTTTCTATTCATTCTCTCTCTCTCTCTCTCTCTCTCTCTCTCTCTCTCTCTCTCTCTCTCTCTCTCTCTCTCTCTCTCTCTCTCTCTCCTTTCACTGCCTTTACCCTTGCAAATTTACGCTTTTCTCTGTATTTCGTTCTTTATCTCTTTAGTTGTTTTTTTATAATTATCTCTTTCTCTTCCTATCCCTTCCTTTCCTTATCTCTTTCCTTCCTTATATTTCTCCCCCCCCTCTCTCTCTCTCTCCTTCTTTCTCCCTCTCTCTCTCTCTCCCCCTATCTCTCTCTATCTATCTTTCTCTCTCATCCACTTTTTCTCTTTTCACTTTCACCTTCAGAGTTTCTTTTTCGCTTATTTCTCTCGTTGTCTTCATTTTTATTCTTGCTTTTCCTCTCTTACCCAGACTTATTTGCTTCCTTTTTTTCTCTCTTTCTTTCTCTTTGTTGATTTCCTTGTTTTCTTTCTTTTATTCTCCAAGAATCCTCCCCTCATCCCCCTCTCTCTCTCTCTCTCTCTCTCTCTCTCTCTCTCTCTCTCTCTCTCTCTCTCTCTCTCTCTCTCTTTAACACACACACACACACACATACACACATTTTCTTTCTCTTCTTTATTTACTCCCTAGTGGTTCATTTCCTTACCTTTGAAGTCTCTCTTCTCTGCCCTTGAGAGGCCGTGTCGACCAGTCAACCATAGCTTTGTCTCTCACGCCATTTAATTTTCTATAACACGTTACCTAAATTCACTCAGTCTAATACTTTTCTTACCATTCAAGTTATTGCTGTTTACGACTGCAGCCTTCCATCTGGCCCATCACTCCGCCACATTTTATTCGCTCTTTCCACAACTTTCAGAATATCAACGCCAAAAATATCACCGGATGTTGTCCACTTTTTTCTCTTTTCCCAGAGTATACATAAAAGTGTTCGCATACATTAACATACATAAACACATACATACACACACATAGATACATGCACATATACGCCGTATGTAATAATACATATATTTAAATGCGAACATACACATACACGCAGGTACAAACACACAGACAGAGGCACATATATATATATATATATATATATATATATATATAATATATATATATATACATCAATCCATTAAATTTTCTATGAAAGGGTATTTTCGCGTGACATTATCAATACTTATGATTTCTTTGTGTTGTTTTGTATCCCAAGTGTACCTATCTGTAAAACTCTCAACTATTTTACAATTTTTCCGATAGAACTTTACTCAGTTCTGTCGAATAAGGAGAACAGCAAAAAATTATATATGACTCATTCACTTCATATTTAAACACTTTATTTTCTTTCTTTCTTTCATTCCTTTTTTGGCTTTTTTTTTTAATTTGAATATATCTCAGAATTTTGATGTTTGATTATTTGTTTAATGGCATATCAATTCCATATGGTTTATTCAATGCAGTTTAGTGTCATAGCCAGAACACATTATCAACTGTGGAGTATTAAAAGTTCCATTTTTGTTTTCCGCTGTATTTGTCTTAATGGAGCAAAGTAAACTTCTCAGCGTACCAATTGCTTCTTTTAACTTTCAGTCGATGATAAAGTAACTCGAAATAAGACGCATCCACTTCAGTATTTTATCTTTTAATTTTTCTCAAGATATTGAATACTTTTTATTACTTTCTTAATGTCTCCCAGCTTCTTATAACTTTTATTCCTCATCGCTGGTTGCGTTGAGTTCTCTTGGGTTTCTTCTTCATTTGGTCATATCGGGTATTTTCTCTCTCCTAGTTTTTAATGAACTCGGAAACTTAAATTGTTTTTTGGTGTACATATCTTTATTTCCCGATACCCAACTCTAACGCGCCTAGTCCTAAGGGCTCTCAAGTAAATTCTCAATCTATCTAAGGCTCCTCCGATCACGTGATCCGTTTGTCAATCAGATAGGACTACTCGGATGACCTCGATGTAAAAGCCTGTCCCTCAAACTTTTGTGAACCTATACTGAATTTTTCCAGTAACCGTTAAATTTAAATCTTACACTATATTTTAAAAATGATAGTCTATGCCTAATCATTATGTAACAAAGATTATTTTATGCTACTTACCATAATCAATAGATATAAGAGGGTAATCCGTAAAGTAAGGTCTCCAAAATATTCAGAAATCACAGAAACGTTTATTGTTTATTGTATGTAAGATTTACATTATTTTAAAGTTTGAACATATCATTTTGGTATATGCAGTTTTCTAGGCACTTTGACAGTTTTTCTATACCAGGTTCCCGCGATATCGTTGAGGAAGTGTTGAACCTCGTCGTCGTTGCAAACTCCCTACGCCACTTGCGGACGTTTTTAACACCTATGCATGACTCGCTATACACTTCCGTAAATTGGCAATGAATTTCAATCGGTTTAATACATTTTACTCTTAAAAAACGAATAAGTGCACGAAATTTACACTTGATAGGAGCATCAATCCGGATCTTGATCAGAAACGATTACCAAGCCAAAACTGAGCGTAGTAGCGATGGGTGTACAGAGGCAAGCTCGAGCGCATGAACAACAAATCATCCACAATGAGCTCGGCTTCCATAAAAACATTTATCTCATATATATATATATATATAGAGAGAGAGAGAGAGAGAGAGAGAGAGAGGGAGAGAGAGAAAGAGAGAGAGAGAGATATGCAGAGGTTAACTGGCTGGTCTAACAAATAATTCATAGAGCGTTTGATCCTCAATTTATATATATATATATAATGATTAAAGTATGATTACATCAGTTTAGTCTTGTTGTTGCATACCCTTTCTTACTTCTTACTTCTGCTCGTATTTTCTTCTGGCCGACTTTGCTATTCTGATCGTCTTTGGTATATCTTCTAACATCTTGACTTGGTCTGGTCTAACGTCTGGACTTTCTTGGGGACTTCGGGTCTGGTCTTCTATTGGGGATTTCTCTTTATTAGAAGCCCTGTGTCATTGTTAGTTTTTTAGGTAATAACACAAGACTTCGATTTACTTTGATCTTCCTTTATTTTTAAATCCCCAAACCAGACATCTGCGCAGGTAAGACTTACATCCTACGAGCTCGGCTCCTACCTTCTAACTGACTGAGACTTACTTACTCCTTAAACCGCAAGACAGGGTCTTCTATGCCTTCCGGTTCTCACGATTTATCCCCAGAAGGCAAGGTGAGAGTGAGGTCAAGCGCCGTCACTCACTCTCAAGTCCATCACTAATCGCCATTATGTTTCTATACTACCTAGGTATAAGTATTAGGGATCTAATAATTATGTAACATTGTACATGGCTATTATCCTTGTACACTATAAATATTAGACACATTAAACACAATTCACAAGCATCACACTCTGGTATAGGATTGTTAATGATTGAATTATGGCAAAACGAAACACACGCGCGCGCGCACTCGTACACACACACACACACAATAAAGAAAGAAAGAATCAAATTTGATTTTTTTAAATCAAAGAGAAATAACTACACACACACTTCACAATGCTTCATACTTCCGAAGTACAAGGCTTACTAGGGTTCATATTGTTGGACAATATCAACGTATAAAGGGGTCACATTAATCAGAGAAAAAAATGTAAAGGATTGTAAATTGCGTGTTCGTGTTATTCACTAACCAAGTAACGATGACAACTACGTATCGTTCCGGTTGACTTCGCGCATAATAAAGGTCTTCGGGTGATCACACGGGAAATTTAAAAGAATCTTCGTTCGTATGCAACATGTGTCGGAGAACATGTCTTAAATCAGCCAAAATATAATTATAAAAAAAAATCTTATCGAGACTTATTATGACAGAAATATAAAGAATAAGCTACTTCAAGATTCAACAAAGTAAAGTGCAACTGACCTTTGCAATTTGGGAACACTAATAATCATTTTTTATGAATTTGCTCAGTTTATAAGTCAGAAGATTGCCTAGCCAAGAAATGTTTTCCATATGCTTCCAACCCGCTATTAAACATGGTGGATTTACAATTATAGTGTAAGAAATTATTCAAAGCACTGGACATTCAAATATTCTAAAGTGGGTAACGAATATCAATTGAGAAATATCGACATCCACTTTACAGAAGGAACATTTCTTAATATTTACTGATATTTATTAGGACAAAATCAGTACCATTTTTATTGAAGACGGAGTTATTTATTATATAGAAACACATCTAACATAAATATACCCAAAACGTATAAAAAATCTCTCATGTACAAGAATTTTTCCTTACAATAATCCCGTTGGTCGTGTCTGCGTCATTTGAGATTGTGAAATAAAAAATATATTCTTTATAAAATGTTTTGCTTTTTATATGTGAAATGTACACAAACTTTCTACAAGAAAAAATAACAGATGTAATATATTTCATGCCCGAAAGCATAAAATCTTTAAAATCGGCTAATGGCAAGTTCAGGTTTAATTTTTAAACGAAAACATTCTTGAATTGTTATGGTCGTTGAACAAAGCCAATGGTTTGAAAATAAAGTTGTCTATTTACTTTTGTCCTGTCTGTCTATTTACGCAAGTATAGTCTCTAGCGATGCATTGGCACTTAGCAACGTGACTGAAACAAAGAATTTATCTAGCTAATACGTTCTTATAATAGCAGAAAAAAATTTTAATGTCTATGCCTTTTGGCAGTACCACACTACAAAATCCACCCAGATATTCACATTTTCACAAAAACGGGTAGACGTTTTTATTCATTTTTCTTAAAAATAAATACCAGTCATTTTGGATATTTAAAACTGATCATAAGATATCATTTACACACACAAACACACACACACACACACACACACATATATATATATATATATATATATATATTATATATATATATATATATATATATATGAGGCTTCAGATTTAGGTTTATTCAATCGTGACATTAAGAAGACAAGCCGGGTCACTGATACCGTTATGAATATTTGTAAAGCTTAACCAAGTTTGGCAAAAATCCAAAATCTGAAATGCTTTGAAGCAATCGAACCCACCACAACAGCGAATGATTCACAAACCTGGCTTGTTAACCAGAGTACCAAAGTGATATCATTAGCAACGTAGCAAGATATTCCTCTTGCCTATCGATTTTTCACCCAAAGAAAATTCATAACATTTCAAAATATAACAATAATAATCTACATGTATAAAATGTAATATATATATATATATATATATATATATATATATAAGTGTATTTAGACAGCATTTTTCTTTTAAACATGTTGTGTTACTGATATTGTTCGTTTAAACCCACTACCAATTCCTACTACCTCCCACTACCAATTCTTACTACCTCCCACTACCATTTCCTACGCTACTGTCCGTTTTAAAAATAAGACAACTGAAACATTCCATCAGTTCCACACCTGAAGATGGCAGATAGACATGCTGAAAGCGCTCGTGAAGAAACCTTTGATGGGTTGCTACACCAGTTCTACCCTGACATTAAAATGATGGCCAGACAGTTAGAAAGGATCGAACAAAAACTCATCCGACAAAAATCGTCAGTAGAGTTTAACACAACACATACACACACACACACACACATATATATATATATATATATATATATATATATATATATATATATATATACATGAACTTAATAAGAATAGAAATATTTCTTTTGTGTTTTTCATTTTTGGTTTGTTCTCAAATAGTTTCGGCCTTAGGTCAACTTCAGGAGATTTAAAAAAATGTTTTTTAAATAGTTTATATGCTATTAAAGAAGCGACAAAATGATCTGGCAACATATCCATTCATTGAATGATTATGTTTTGGTATCCCCGTGTGTACAGGTGACCATTATATGATCCTACTATCCTAGACACTGGGCTCCGAGCTCTCTATTTTTTATTTGTTTCGTTGCTTGCTTGCTTGCTTGCTGCTTGGTTTTATGGCCTGTCAACTCATCCTGGGTTATTTTATATCAATGTCAGTTTGATAATTGCGATCTTCAATTATACACGGTATGACAATGTATCTTCACAATCATTGTAATAATGTAAACCCTTCATAATTAGGTGTTATATCAATTTTCTATTTATGTACCTGAAAATAATTTTCAACATTATCTCAAACAGACCTATTTGTCCCATACATTGGACCCTATAAGGCAGTACTCCACTCCCCGGGTTAGAATAGACGTGGAAATAATCGCAATGAAGAGGTGACTCCAATTCCAGTTCCTCTAGAAGTGGATCCTTACCACCAGATGTATGTTTATTATGATACAGGGATACTATATATATAAATTGAGTCAGAGACTATCTACAAATATCTCTTCGGTTGCTTTTATTTTTTTTTTCAGATCATTTTGTTTAGTTTGATTTTTTTCAAACTCTTCGGGTTATTCAGTTTTTTCTTTTTGATATCTTTTTCTACAGCTTCCTATTTGTAAATCTTTTATTTTCAAATTTGATTGTTCGATATGGTCTTTTATAACGTTCGAGTCATAAAAATGAAAATGATAATAAAATTTATATATATATATATATATATATATATATATATATATATATATATATATATATTAGTATCGTTCCAGTCATAGATAATGCGACTATTTACGTATGGATCAACACTTATGCTTGTCCATGCTTTTGAGATGGTATAATCAGTCGTGTTTAGAATTCATGAGCATTGACCACTTGAGTAAAAGAAAGAAAGAAAGAAAGAAAGATACAAATAAAGAAAGAAAAAGTAAATGATTTGCCACTTGATCCTTAATGATGTTAATCAAAATCCTCTTGTGTGAAGATTCAAATAATATGAGAATAATAATTTAAAATCATAACAAACTACGATTCAGCCTAAAATCTCATCAGCTCTTTGAATAGCCTCAAAAACTACCTCAAAAAGACAACACTTGGAAATGCTGTAGAAAATTTAGATGGTTCGAACGACATAGTATTTAACTGAACAAGGATATCAAGAAAAGTATTTGATATTTCAGAAAAACCTGCTGTCCCTTTGACACTGGCGACCAATGACCTCAAGTTATTTCTGGCGTGAAGATACCCAATAATATACTTAGATTAACGTTTATACTTTAATATAAAAGTAATTGTGCTTTTTGAAACTTTTTGTTCTATTACATGTTGGCAACTTCCCTTTACTACACGTATTGGCGACAGCCTGTCCGCCAGTTTCTAAATTCTGGTCACAGTGGCTGATTTAATCCTCTCTTTCTTTCTCTAAAACCACTGACATTTTCCTTATAGGTTACAGGAAGTTTCACGACGTTGCGCATACTTACAAGTGATTCATTAAAAAAAGTTTTTTTCTAAAATCACAAGGTTCATCTTCCCGTCTCTTGCCACGCCAAAATGCCTTGTTTACCTAAAATATTCTACCCGGATGAAATTCAATCTCTATAAGCTCGTGTCAAATAGTTAATGGCTTCTGTCACCTTGTCCTAAAGTGTGACACATAATTCGATCTTGTGTTCTATTTTCGTGTCTCACTTAAATAAAAAAAAAACTCATAAGAACCCAAGGTTACTCAGCTGAACATAAATTTCGTGAGACAAACATGAACTAAATGTTTTCCTATGTATTCAAGATCTGCATTTTAACGCAGGGTTGCCAGCCTGAAAAATAAAAACGTTACGCTTATTACTTTCAAAATTGACCTGATATATTTGTCTGCTGATTGTATTTATCCCATAAATTTGATCATACAGGTATTATATTTCCTTAGAGTAATGGTTATCGCCAGAGGACACTGGAATCGGCAACCCCAGTTCAAAATCCTGAACGAGGTTGTTCGCGATTTAACTTCGCTCTTATGCTCTTGGTAAAGGTATGCATCAATCTCTTTTTACCTCCAATTATAGGTAAACAGTAGGGCAGACTTACTTCTTTATTATTGGTAAAGCAACCAATTTAGGAGAAGGAAAACTGAATTCGAACCAGCTTTATTCCACTTAAAAATTAATCTTTTGTCCCATCCCTCCGTTGGGTAAGTATATACATTTACTTATGTAAGTATATTATATCATATTATGAGAGTATTTATAATATTGTCTTTTATACACTTTTATCATATTACCTTGTGTATTTTTGTGTTTTTGGCTTTAGTATTTTAACCCGTTACTACACGCCAGTTTTCTATGCTGAAAGGAGTAAATGTGTCCATTGTGGCTAGTATGTGTTTACACATCAACTAAGAACAGGACAGCATTTTTTTTAAACTATGAAAAAGGTACCATTTAATTTCAGAATATGCAGCGTTACAAATGATGTTTGCGAAGCCATATCTCAGTTGGACTCAGAAATATGAGAATTCTCTCTAACTTTTCTGCTAGACCATGCTGAGAAAGATCTATTTGAAAGACAACAAACTCTAAATCTGACAAGCTATAAGAGCGAAGTTCCTTATTTGAAGTCGTTGAGTCGAACGCAGCGGCAGAATTTCGTCTGCTCGTATGTCTGGCGATATACAAATGTTATCTTCCTCCTCCTCCTCCTCCTCTCTCTCTCTCTCTCTCTCTCTCTCTCTCTCTCTCTCTCTCTCTCACACACACACACACACACACACACACACACCTTTCCCCTGTCTGTCTGTCTGTCTCTCTCTCTCACACACACACACACACACACACACACACACACACCTACAAGCATGCTCTTTTGCGATTATATCGTAACAATAGAAACCAAAAAAGGCAATCTTGTTATTTTCATCATAATAGAGGCTATTCTGTTCGACCTTCTACTTCTGATTTAGGTGTCATAACTGACAATCGATTAATCTGCCGTTGCAACTATTAACACATCAATCATCCAGGAAAAGAATGTACTGTCCACTTTTACTCGTTTCAATTATTCAGTCTTCCAGCGTTTGTCAGTGACAAGAAAAGTTGATATGACTGACGATAGAACATTTCTCTTACCTCTCTTTGGATCGACAATTATGTTTATTTCAACGACATGACTTTTTTATGTCGTTTAACAAATAATTTGCAACCATTTCTATTTTTCGCCTGTGATTATATATAAATCTCAAATCCTGGTTATGTCGTCTAGATTTCAGAGATCCAATTTTGTTGCTACATGAGTTATAAGAAACGTCTGTTACCAAAATTCACAGGGAAATCAAAAGAAAATGGACAGAAATGTTTGATGCAGGGCAAATTTGATATTGGCGTGCGTTGTTTGAAGTTGTGTTTAAAAATACTCGGTAACTTGAAATCCACGATTATATTGATGCTCCTATTTAGGAAGAATTGAAGGACTTTAATCAATATTTCAAAGTTGCCACCCTTATATCGATAATTTATGTGATCAAAATTATGTGATTGAAAATTGTTTTATTTCCTATGTCAGACCATTACAAGTTTATTGGTCTAATAGAAATCTCGCTTTTAGGAGACTTTTTTGCAGGTCACACATACACACACACACACACACACATACACACACACACACACACACAATATATATATATATATATATATATATATATATATATATATATATATATATATATAATGAGATTTTTATTTATAGATGTATCTAGACGCTTTAGCTTAAACACGCAGATGGTATTTTTTCTCAAAAGTAAATATTTCTAGAATAAATGTTATAATGTAAAAAAAAAAAACTCTCACTGATTATTGTTATTCAATCATATTGATTTGATGAACATCAGCACCGAATATTTTTTTCTGATAACCAATGAAATCAATGCATATATGCACTTTTGACTGACCACTTCTAATATCCAAGATGCAAAAACGTTAGTTGAACTGATGTCAAAAATACCGTCTGAAAATATTCAAAATCCCTTCTGTGCATGTTTGATACGATGTAAGACCTGTTTCAGACAAACGAAAATTAGAAGTAAAACCCTACATTTTAGGCTCTTTTCTTTCTATCATTGAACGAATAAAATTGAGATATAATCTAACCTTTTCCTTGTTTATCTATGAATGCTTATAATTTTGATTTTAATCTATGTAAAACACATGCTCAGTTATATCAATGGCAAACTCGGTGACTATTAAGGTCGATATCATGGCATATCGTATTTATAGAATTCATATAATAATTAATTGAAAAAATAAATGGATGTATTCTATAATTAGAATATAATAATTATCTCCATTGATAAATTATAACGATTGAGTTGGGTACGAAGGAAGACACAAGAGAATTACTAATTTGCAAATTACATAGACAATTGTTTTATTCCCTAAGCTGACTCATTTTAATGTTATTACGCTAATAAGTCTCGATGTGTCATTTTTACTGGATTCAGTTACATAGATGCAAAATTGGGTCGTTATATTATTGATTACTAAAAGGTAACATTGATATCACTCTTCCTAGAGTTTAAAAAATATTGAAATAATGTTTTTTGGAAATTGATTTTAGATTTTAGTGGAGTAAAACCAGCAGTTTTCTGATTGTACTAAAGCACTAGCATTCATTCCATTTAAAAGCTTTATGAACGGTGAGTGTATTTGGCTAATAATCAAAAGGATTCAAGGTTATAAACGATCATAATTTGAGGTTTAGAATTAAATATGGTTAAAAAAGAATTAAGTCAATGTCTGGAATGCCGATTCATTTTTGAAGAGAATTAAAAGATAAAGAAGAATAAAGAGGAGGAAGGGACAGAGAAGAAAAATGAGAAATACGGCTAAATGGACAAAGTATCTTCTGAAAAGATATTACAGAAAAAAGTGAAAAAAGAATATGAAGGTAAACGTAAATAAAAAGGGAATAAAAGAGAAAAAAAAGAGATAAAGTGTAAATAATAAAAGTAAAGATAAGAGAAAATAAACGAAACAAAGAAAGCATCAAAGAGTAAGAAGAACAAAATGAATACAAAGAAGAAAGCAAGATAAAGAATGAGATGGAGGAAGAGGAAGACGAATGTTTTAAAAAGAAGAAGAAGAAGAAGAAGAAGAAGAAGAAGAAGAAGAAGAAGAAGAAGAAGAAGAAGAAGAAGAAGAAGAAGAATTACTAATTGGGGTGCAGGTCTTCAAGCTGGAGAAGAGCAACACCAAAAAAGGAAAAGGTGATTTAAAATATAAAAATTAAGAACAGAAAGAGAAATAGAGAAAATAAACCAAAGGAAATATTGCAAATAAAGAGAAGGAAGGAAAAAAATAAAACAAGATAATATTAACGATGCAATAAAGGGAAAATATAATAAAACCATTAGGAAGAACAAAGAAGGGGAAGAATTGAGACCGAAAACAAAGAAAGAAAAAACAAAGAAAAAGAACTAAAATAGAAAAAGAATCAAACGAACTTTGAATTCAAATTTAAAAGCCAAGGAATATAACAACACTTTTTTTTAATATGGGTGCCGACATGTTTTCCTAATGATTTCCCTGTTTTTCCTTCGCAAATGATTCTTATTCATTCGTGATAATAATGGATTTAGTAGCAATTGTAATCCCTCCGCCATAATTACCAATTAAAGATGGACGCCAAAGATCCAAAGTACAAGACCCTCTAATTGTAGAATTCACTCAAAACAAATTTCTTTAAAAGCAAGAATACAATTGACTGCAATTTTCAAATCACCCTAAGATTTTTAATTAAACTTTTCATTAGATGCGCTTCGCTATTTTCTCATTATTTTTGTTGTTTTGATTTTTCGTTCATTTCTTCTTCCTTTTCATATTATTATTATTATTATTATTATTATTATTAATAATAATAATAATAATAATAATAATATAATATAATAATAATAATAATAATAATAATGGTGGGTTGCAGTGAAAAATAAAAGACAACAAATCTGAGTACTCCAGAATCTTCTAACTATTCTGTTTGCAGTAGTGTTGTTGTCTTGATTATCCCAATTCTTTCGAACATTTCCAGTTTCTCTAGTCTTTTCACTAAGCGTTTTGGGTCCGTTACTCGTGTTCGACTACTGGCATAATTTTCACTTCATCTCCGAAGATTTGTTCAGTTTTCTCCCAAAGGCTAGATGTTATTTTCTAGCTAGTCACTTTCTTTCACTTTTCATCTACGGTCTATTGGAATAGTGACGCAAACTATATGCTAATTTTTCTTTTTGTTTACAATAACTAAATATCGTCTTCTGACCTAGATTGAGTGATCCATTTCAATAGTAAGGTCTCATTGTGTTTTCTTTTTCTTTTCTTTTTTTCTTTTGGAGAGTATGATTTGTGTTTATGTCACTGGTCTGTACACATAGCCTTTTACACCGTTTGTCAAAGATTGCTCAATTCGGAGATCTCATCTGTTGAAATAAGCTTCTGTAATTTAGTTACTTTTTCTGTTTCTAATTTAAATTTTTGCAGTCTTAATTGCTTAATGACGGTAATAATTTCTTCTCTTCAGTCATTTGGGATTTTTCTTGTCCCTCTCCTTTGGGAGCTTTCCTTTCCGGCTGTTTTCTTCAGTATCTATTCATATATTTTCAGAATTTTTTGATCCAAGACCCATCTTTCTTTAGGATCATTGCTATTACTGTTATCTTCAAGATCGAGTTACATATCTAGTCCTTCGCTTTCCTTTAATTTCACTTTTCCATTTAATTCCACGTTTTTCAGTTTTACACACCAGTTTTAACTAGTGATTTTAACTGGATTATAAGTGACAGAAAGTCTCCCCAGATTTACAGATTATTCTAAGTATTCTATTTTATCTTAAAATGCTAGATCTGATTGGTCTCGATTATTCCCCTGATCCCCAGTTTCCCCAGTCTCTTTTCCAAGCTGTTCCAACGGTACCAACCACAATTGGTATCACCGTTACCTTTATATTTTCCATTTTTTCAGCTCTCTGACAAGATTGTAGTATCTATCTATCTTTTCACTTTATTTTTACTGTATGGTCTGCTAGAACGGCAAAATTCACGAAATGACAAGTTCTTTTCTTTTTGCTAATTAGCACTAGATCTGGTTTTCTGATCGGAATATCAGGATCCGTTTGTATCTCAAAATTCCAGAGCATATTGTTTCATTTTATAGGACATATTCTGGTTTGTGCATATACCATTTTCAGCATGGCCACATTTAAGTCTCTAGTACAATTACCAGTAGATCATCTTTCCCACTCAGCCATGACTACTCTTGTATTCCTTTTTTTATTAGTTTGCTGAATTCTCTCATTAGCTTCTTAATTGTTTCATCTCTGTCTCCTTAATTATTATTATTATTATTATTATTATTATTATTATTATTATTATTATTATTATTATTATGTGAGTTTTTCACACCAGCGTTAACTGATGGTATTTCACTGGAGTCTGAGTGAGGAGAAATCTTCTTAGGTCTCCAGGACTCTTTTGGGTATTCTGGCCGATTGCAGCAATGCAGTGATCTGGATGGTCTCAATTCTTCTCATGATTTCCAGTTCCTCAAGTCTTTTTTCCAATTATTATTATTATTATTATTATTATTATTATTATTATTATTATTATTATTATTATTACACGAGTTTTTCCCACCAGATTTAGATGGTGGTCTGTCACTCGAGTTTGATTGACAGCATGTCTCTTCGGGTCTCCGGGACTGAGTATTCTAGCTAATCTCAATAACGCTGTTGTCTGGATGATCTAAATTATGTCCAATTCCTCCGGTCTTTTTTTCCAAACGCTAGGGGACTGTTCCAAGGGCACCAAGTAAAATTGGTATCAACTTCATACTTATGTTGCATTTTTTTATGGTTCTCTAGCAAGATCCAAGTATTTGTTCATCTTTTTGTCTTCTTTCATTTTCTCTCTGTGATCCGCCAAGGACGACAAAATACACTAGTTGACCAGTTCTCTTTTTCTTATTAAGTAATGCTGGTCTGGTCTTCTGGCTAGGATAGGTTGATCTGTTTACATCTCCAAGGTCATTAGAATCTTATGTTTCTCATTATCGAGAACGGATTACAGTTACCATTTTGTTGTGTGGTTAAAATTTAGTTTCATGCATAATTCCCAGTCGATTACATTATTATTATTATTATTTATTATTATTATTATTATTATTATTATTATTTAGACATAGTAATAATTCGTCGAAGGAGGTATACTTTGATATTTTACAGTGCACAGCCATTTTCAACAATATACATCCCGTGATTTAATTTCCTTGTATCATTATCAAAGAAAAGCGGAAAAATAAGTAAAAAATGGGAGACGATGGCCAAGTAAAAGGAAATTGAGTAGCTGCGAACTACGACCTTTAGAAAAAAAATCTCTAATCAATATCTGTCTTTTCCAACTTAATTTAAAACGAAAGGAAAAAGATATTGATATGCGTGCTTACATTAAGTCTAACGCCTGCCTTGGGATATTTTGACATGAAAAAGCAGTTTATTCAAGAGGTCCTTGGTTCTAAATGATTATATATATATATATATATATATATATATATATATATATATATATATATATATAACAATTTCCTGTAGTTGGATTTGCAATTGAAGAAGCTGGGGAAAACAAAATTACGTCGTTTGACTTTGGCAACGAATCATCTCAAGTGACATACATTGATTTAGCCGTGGGGAAAGACGCTGAAGTATTTTGCTAAATTGTAAGTTCATCTATTTACGTCCCGTTCTCCTTCGTGCAAGTACAGCTTCTTCGGGTTTTTGAGGTGTTTTTTTCTCTCTCTGATCCTTCAAAACATTTTCCCCAGTTCTACACTTTTCACGTATAATAAACACGAAACACTTGTTCATTGACGATGAATGAAGATTATTGCCCCAATAACGCCTATGCTTTTACATTTTCATTGAAAGTAATCAGAGTCGATTTAAATTAGATTGAAGGTAGTAGTAGTAGTAGTAGTAGTAGTAGTAGTAGCGTCATATAGAAAGTCGAGGACTTTGAGTCTAAAGACAAGTAGAAATAATGATAGAATGTGTCAGATAAATACTGTTCTAGTTTATTTTGTTTATGGGAGCCATCACTGACTTTATTATATTTCAGTCAAAATAAGTCTGTTCTTTACTTTTCTAAGTAAGCTATTTCGTTAACAACCGAAAAGACAGGATTAGTTAAGACCTTGTTCTCGATTTTGGAAAATTTGTAAAGATTGTGTAGCGTCAGCTTGTCTGAGGATATATATCTGTGACATGCTTCCCTCAAACTTTGAAATCAGATACTATTGATTATAATTAATCTAATTATTAGCTTCTTACTGCTAATAGAAAATTTACAAACGATGTTCCTGTTGAAACTTCAATATCAATCATTTGGTGGATATTTATTAAGATTAGTTTAATCGGTATTAAGGCACTCGGGGAAAACAGAACTCACTATATGAGGTTACAAAGGGATGATCTTAGGCAAGGGGTCTAAACAGAAAGAAACTATGCAAAGGAATAAAATAAATGTTAACTAAAGTATCTGAGGCACCCAGTTACAACCAATCTCACTGTCCTAATGATTATTCTACGAAGCTATTCCACAAAACATCGTTCTACGATATCAAGAATATTTTTTCAATAAATACTTCAAGGAAGCAGCGATAAGGAATGAAGTGGGTGATATTTGAATTCATTAATGTGTGTATTTACTTAACATTTCCACCAGGGCAGAATGTAATACAAAGTTGATTTTTAAGCGGAATAAAGTTGGTTTAAATTCGGATTTTATCCTCGCTTAGACTGGTTTCCAAACCAAAGCTAAGGAAACCAACCTGTCCTATTATCTACCCATAGCTTTTGGGAAGAACAGATTGATTCATGACTTTCTTACGGGTATTAACGCAATAGCCTCGTACATGATTTGAACTTGGGTCCATTTCTACGATGATAACCACTGTGCTAACTAGTGATGGGTTATGTGATTTGTTTTCAAACCAATGCTCTACAGATAGTGCCCTTTTATTAACTCATCCACTGATTAATTCCTAAAACTTAATAGCCATAGATTAATTATATATTCCTTGTTCTAAAATGTCTAAATGTTAACCATAAATGCCAGTATTTGTTTGTAAAGTTTGAAATGAATAGATTATGTCATCATAGCAGAATAAAACAAATTTAGTTATTAACTTGACACTCCTGAAAATCGATGTCTCTACAGAATATGTAAGTCATATAATGATTTGAGTTCAGAAAAAAAACAATATAGAAGCAATCTGAAATATTCATCGTATTTATAGGATAAGCTCTTTACATGGAATAAACTGCCGAAATATTTCGAAAGATTTAGAAACGATTACTTCAGTTTAATAGACGCGAAACCAAAAGATCGGTGTGTTAACAATAACCTGCTTTCGTTTGAACCCGGCAAGAAATTCTACTGTTACGGTTGAATAATTTTCTGAAAATCTGAAATAAAATCATTTAATACTTCACCATTAGCTGCAACAACTTGAAAAGGAGTTTAATCCTATAAAATGGATTACCTATGATTTGACATATGCCAACCATAAAACCAAAAATGGACAATTTAGTTAAAGTAAAGGGGAAATATTATATTAGAATAACACTGTATCGCATGCTTCTTAGATGAGAATATAAAAATTATTACACCTTGTTTGAAACATGTTGACTCAACATTGATATTGCACCGTTGGATTAACATTTATTTCGGTTCTTACATAATTTTCTTAATGAAAACATTTCATCAACCTAAAATCATGCAAAAAGCCTCTAGATCAATTCTTAGTTGAGAAGGATATAACGTTGTGTGTGTGGGGGGGGATTATCAAGTTTTTTTTACAATGGCAGAACATCGTGGAACAAAACTGTAAATAGTTTGCTCAATAGAATTGATGTTTCAAATAACAAAACTTTTATTCTTTAGATGATAAACAGAAAAAGGTTTTTGGAGAGCCAACATTTATATCTAAATATTGCTCTGTTGTAGGCGACCAAGATAGTAAACAGACTTACTTTAGAGTTGGCTTCTTTGTTTAATTACATATCAATCTTTGTGGGTTATTTGATGCTAAAGCCATCTTTGTAGAAGAATAGTAGTGGTACTAGTTAACCTATCGATTGGGGTATGAGGCGATTTTATACCCTTCCCAAGGGCATTAGTCCAAAAGTGAACGTAATAACGCAACTGGAATTCGAACTCATTTACTACGATGTACTGTTTTGCACATTAGCCACTGTGCCGTAGGGACTCCTTTCACCCCGACTCACTTTAATCTAATACAAGGTTACAAGGATCAACAAGGAATTTGCTCCACTAACAATGGTTTCTAAAAGTAGCTTATTAACCATTGCTCAACAGTTTACAAAATTTCTATTTCTGTTCACAAATACACTGCAAACCAGACTGACATTTTTTCACACTTTACGAGCCAATTAAGGTGGCGGGAATGTGTTGTTGTTGTTGTTGTTGTTTTGGTAAGCAGGCTATATTTTAAAATTTTAAGAAAAAAAGAGATGTGAGACCATTCAACTGAATTAGAATTTTATAAATACGCGAACTCGAGGAAAAAGAATTTGTTTATATACAACAGCCTCCCAAGAGAATGTAAAAACGGTAGATTGAAATCTATCTTTATCAATCTTCCGCAGAATAGGTTTCCTCATTTTTCGAAATCAACTACACGCTCTCTTCAAATCTTTTTTTTTTTTCTGATCTCATATATTCAGACCCCACTATTCTTTAGTTAATTTACTCTAGAGAAAATATATAGGGCACCAAGTAAGGATCGATCTCTTTATCTGCAAAGCTACCTTCCTAACCATTGCTCTATGAATATCATTCTTTATATTTAATACTTAGTTTAATAATATTTAAGTATACAAGTATGAGGGACCCAGTGGTGAGAAGATTCATTTCAGTAGTTATGATCTGGTTGACTAACCATTGCTAACTATTGCTCCACAACATGACAATCTAATATAATAAACAGATCTAATGTACCTCTCTCTCTCTCTCTCTCTCTCTCTCTCTCTCTCTCTCTCTCTCTCTCTCTCTCTCTCTCTCACACACACACACACACACACACACGCACACACACACACGTTGAGTGACAGAAATTCCTCGTGTACGTTCAGTGAACCTCATTTACAAATAGACCAGATGTTCGTTTTCTTTAAAGTGTCGCCTCTCAAGGGAACTGCTAAAGTTGGTCAGCTCTTCCGCCGATTCACAGAAAACACGCATAAAACTGAATACGTTTCTTTAATATTCACTTTCATTGAAGATTGGGAGGAAGAGGAGGTAATAAAGAAAAACGTGAACACTAATTAGTAATACAGTAAAAAATAAAAGTACAGACCTCCCAATAGAGTGATCGTTTATAATCAAACAGGTATATTATGTATGTGACCTTGTGCCTCAGAAAATAAGCACATATTCTCCCAAAAATTGTTGGCTAAAAAAGCCATATCAAAAGACATTGTTTGTTTGTTTACTTCTCATACTGTCGTGTAGTAAAGTCACTATAAGTGGAATATAACCTACTTCTAGACGAACAAAAAATCTGGGAAAAGCCAGCTGGTGTAAGGGTTAGAGTCCCCGCCTGTCAGCTTGACAGTCAGGGTTCGAATCACACACAAAGCGGTCTTCCTGTCTATGTCTGCTGATGAGACCTAATAGGCCGAAATGTACATACAGAGATTGATTTTTCTCGATTTGTTTAGCCTTACATTTGAATAGGTATGCCCGCCTAATTCATTAATTATTAATTAATTAATTTTCAAAATTAGGTACGACTTCAATTAAGCATATATATATATATATATATATATATATATATATATATATATATAGAGAGAGAGAGAGAGAGAGAGAGAGAGAAGAGGGACCTTAATAAACTTAGCTTCTATTTATATGTAAGGAAGAAGGGCTGTCAGGATTTATTTAGCATATTTTATTTATTTGTCTTTAGGGTTTTCTTTGTTTTGTTTTTTGTTTTTTTGCTTCTTTTTTTGTCTTTCTTTTTAATGTTAAGCTCGAATGGCCAGGATAATAATGAGTTCTATCAATACAAGGTAACAATTAAGATTTGTGCTAGCTTTATTCGAGTATTATTCCTGAAATCAAGGGAAATTTGCCAAAAGAGTTGGAAATAAGAAGCACTGTTTAGAGTTTAACCTTTTTTCAATGAAAGTTATGGATCTTTCCATATCCCAGATGACTGTCAATATTCTCTTCTTTACCGACCAGAACCTTTTATTTACAAAAAGCTCCATTTACTGTCTTTTTTACTTAGGCTCCTAGTTACAAACTCATGTTTAGCCTATTTTCAAACATTTTCTTGACTAAAATATGTTTCTGTAAATTTCACATGGTTTACAGTTCGCAGCCACCAAATATTTTATGACAGTCTTTTATTCAAGCCTGAAGTACCCTGCTTGATTTGCCACCATTTTGAATTGAGTTTAGATTTTTGTTGTTGTTGTTATAAACCAATTTCAAACAAAGCAGAGTTTACATTGCGTTATTATTAAATAGGAGTTAACAGGCACAAATTTCCATTGTAACATTTTCACAATAAACATATCAAGCGATAGGTACTGCTATCCAGTGGTGAACAAAATGAGATTTACAAAGTGTAAACTTAAGTTTAGTCGAGTAATATATAAGCCGGGCAAGGCCGGATACACACACTTTCACGCACACGTACACACACACATATATACCCAAGTGTGTGTTTGTGTGTGTGTGTGTGTGTGTGTGTGTTTGCGCATGAGAGACAAAGAGAGGGATAGGGAGAGTATATGAGGGCTTCTCTTTGAAAAAGCATATTTTGGGGTTGTTTAGTAAATTATTTATAAAATGGTATATCACAAAAGCATATGAAGAATAGAGAGCTCATAATTCTTATCGCTTGTATCAAAATTATAAGAATGAATTCATAATGAAGTACAGAGTTGAAAGAAGTCAACTACAGGTCAACTTGCAAATCATCATAGAAATAAAAAAATATATAAAAAAGACAAGTACCACAGATACAAATCTATTTGCGACCTTTTTTTCTGTTTTTTCGGGAGTTTTTCTGTTTGTTTGTTTTTTCGTTTTTTGGGGGGGGTTTTTTGCTTATTATAATGATTTTGGTTGTTCTTTTTTAGTGTCTTTGCTCACCAAAGCATTGCGACCGACCACCACCTGTAGTTTCGAATTATGTGTTTTTTTCCGATTCACTGCGCCCATGTCAGACACGTTCTAACCCTTAATTCTTATGCTCTTTCTTCTTTTTCTTCTTCTTCTTCTTCTTCTTCTTCTTCTTCTTCTTCTTCTTCTTCTTCTTCTTTTCGTGTTTTCTCTTATTTTGTTCGTCATCGTCTTTTCTTTTTTTGTTAGTATATTCATCCTCATTTTCGCCTTGATAATCTATCTGTTCTCCCCCCTCATTGCCCCCTTCATTTTTTGCCCTTCTTCCCTCCTTGCTCTTCACTCTCATTCTATCTCTGCTGTTGCCTTAAAGTTCTTGCTGGACGCCTTATTCTCATAGAAAGACAACGAAAGATGGCAGTTCCCGCCAATTGTATCAGTTAACGTCTTGTCAGATGATATCAACATTGCGCAGCCAATGCTTTATGGACTCTCACCGTCTGTATGAATTAATCATATAATTGGCACATCTTGGTCCGTTTACTTCTATCGTACAATAAAACTCCCACCCAACCAGTCTACAATCTGCCCCTGTCGAGTAACCAGTAAATCAGCCACCCTTTCTTTCACTACCACTGTTGTTTGTTTTTTGTTGTTTTAGTGTTCTTCGTTCTCTTAACGTTATTCTTTCCTGGGGTTGTCTCTCGAACTGGATTCTCTTCAATGATTTTCTTTCTTTCTTCATTTTTTCTTTCTTTCCATAAAGTGAAATTCTCGTTTTTTTCTTTTTTTTAATAAAGCTTGTTTCTTTTTCTTCTCTTTTTTAGGTTACTTTTTCTTGCTTTCATTATGTCTAATTTTTCTTGTAAATCTGTTTTTCTATTTTCTTTCTTTTTTATTTCTTAATGTTCGTTTGTGTCTCATGCTTTCTTCCTTTTTCTTTTACCGTTTCTCTCTCTCTCTCTCTCTCTCTCTTCTCTCTCTCTCTCTCTCTCTCTCTCTCTCTCTCTCTCTCTCTCTCTTCTCTCTTCTTTCTTCTTCCCAAGCTTCCCTCTCCCTCAGTATTTATTCCTTTTGTTTTTCTTTGTTGTATTTTTCATGGTTTATATATATATATATATATATATATATATATATATGTGTGTGTGTGTGTGTGTGTGTGTGTGTGTGTGTCTTTGTTTTTTAATTAATTTTCGTTATTCGTTCTACCTTTTGTTTCGGTTTATCTATCCTGTTTTCTTTTTCATTTTCTCCCCCCTCTCTCTCTCTCTCTCTCTCTCTCTCTCTCTCTCTCTCTCTCTCTATCTATCTACCTATCTACGTATCTATGTATCTATCTATTTCTATCTCTCCCACATACACAATCACACACACCATGTTCCTATTCTTTTTGCTATACTTCATTCTTTGATTAAATCATTCATTCATCACTATAAATTCCTTTTTCTTTCACCTTCCCTTCTCCCCTCTTTTTTCTTGTTGCTCTCGTTCCCCACATTTATTTCTCTTGCTCTTATCTTTTATATATTCATCTTCTTTTCGACTTTCCTATGATCTGTCTTCGCTTTGTCTTTCTTATTTTTTTCTTATTTTTACCTACTGTTTTTATCTATACCTCTCTCTCTCTCTCTCTCTCTCTCTCTCTCTCTCTCTCTCTCTCTCTCTCTCTCTCTCTCTCTCTCTCTCTCTCTCTCTATGCTTCATGATGAATTTATTTATGCGATACTCTTTGCTAATTTCAGTTTCTATTATTTTTTTCTATTTATTTCTCTCTTTATATATTCTTACAATATGCACATGCGTGCATATACGCAAATGCCAAATGCCTACAAATCCAACAAAACACGTATACAAAAGCTGTAAACCAAACCCCAGTGACAGGTGACCACGAAAATATACTAATTAATCAGCCTTAGGCTTGTCTTAATCCTTTTAAAAAAAGCACTGATCCCGCAGGAACACGAGCAACGGCGTTGTCGTTTCTTTTGCATTTCTGATCGGGATTTTCTTTCTTTCTCAACATCCTTTTGTCTCTTGTTTTATTTGTCTTTATCAATTTCCCATTCTTTTCTCATTTGACCCCGCCGGCACCAGCTTCAGTCTTTTACTTCAAACAACATTCCAAAGATATTTCCCATTAAAAGAAAGGGGAAAAAAGCCAGTCTTTATTAACAATGACAAAGCAGCTTAAGTATTATTATGTTCACATTTTCAAATGGGTGCGGCCATGACACTTACAATAACACCCCGTTGGTTCAGAATCAACCTACGAGGTCTTAAAATACTTTATATCTTCTGCCAATCTTTCAGTTTCTAAAATAATAAGGCATTCTAATGAAACCACGGCACTGATGAAGGGAGCGAGGACACGAAGAGTGCTGAAGATATAAGAAAACTCGATTTTACTTGATTACCAAAAGCTACTTGAAGATATATAAAATAGATAGCACATGTTGCAGAGTAAGAGAAGAAATTCTAGACAAAATCGTAAGTGAAAGTAACAAGCTGAATCAGAAATTGAATAAAAAAACATGTACGATAAAGTAGGAGCAGACACTGGAAAATATGCAAATGACTAGGAACAGGTAGTACGAGTACAAATTAGTGACTATTTCAGAAAAAAAAGATCCCGACCGATCACCCTAGAATACCGCATCTAATTGCTGGGAAAATAAACAATAAAAAGTCCGTTAGATGGTAAAGGGGTCTGTGGCAATAGAACATAGAGTGAAATTAAAGAAAACGAAATTTAAAGTTTTTAAACAATTCCAGGACCTCATATCAGAATTATATGATTGAAGGATTAGAGACATGCTTATAATAATTGTCATATTTGTTCAGTCTCATAACACAAGAGAACAGATTGAAAAATAGAGATTATAGAGAATAAGACCACTAAGTATTGGTGTATCAGTCAGTTGGCGATCAAAGGACATTGCGAAATATAGACAGCAGAATAATGAAAGACATTTAAACAAGCAAAAATTGCAGCAAAAGTGACAAAAGAACAAATACTGAATCAAATAATTATAAATACCCATTAGTTAAAAAACGGAAAAGACAAAAAACTTCATGGATAATTCAAGAGAAAAACTCAAGTAATTATGAGCGAAATGGGACAGGAATTATTGTACCAAAGACACTTAGAGAGAGAAACTTATTTCTTATTAGCAGTGGCCGAGAACAGGTGTATTAAAAGTAATTATATCAAAGCTAAGACAGATTAAACAGAGCCGATTAGTAAATGTTGCTTGGGGGGATATAGACTAAACTGTCAATATGAACCAAGCTGGGAATTCAAAACATAATTGAATATAAAGGTGGATATTCTTAGTATTGTACTTAGTACTTGGATTATTAAAGAGGCTTTCTGTTACTTTATCACTAATTAAAACCAACAGATAGTACTATTATAAATATTCCACCTGTATAAAGACTTGCATGCGTATAGGCTATTTGAAACGAGAAACAGAATTCCTATCAATAAGTCATTTTGTCCATCTCGTTTCTTGATCTCGGTTTAGGTCTGGGCAAGGTTGTATGAAAGACCTAGCAGTTTTTAATTCTGCAGATCTCCCTCTTAATGACGCCGATGTTATTCAAAGGTGTGCAATATGTCACCGTAGAAGTTGCTTTGCCAGAACAAGACTGAAAACAATGTAGGGACCCCAGCTTTTGAATTCAATGTTTTTCCTTTTCCTAGGCTAGAGAGCTCAGCCTGGCCTACTATTTTACCCATAGCTGGGAGATGCTTTTCCTAAGGACATTAGGATGAGGTGACACACGAAAAGCTTCATCTAGAATTTGAACTCGGCACAACGAGTCTATTTTCGCCTTTAATTAATAGTAAACCAGTACAAAAGCATGAGGACCATTTATATATAGAGAAAATTTTACAAAATACTGCAAAATAGTAAACATTGTCTGTGTGCTGAAAAAGGGTGAGTAGATAGTTAATCAAATTAGAAGCGAATGCAAAAAGAAAATCTCCCAGAAGGTATATCTTGGTAAACAAGGAGAAAAAGTGTCAAATATTATCTGTCGCTATTTCAGCAGACAAACTGATGAAAAAAATGATCAGTATGAAGAGATGGAGTGGGAGTTGCAAGAGAGGATAGAATATGAAATAGATAATCGTATCGATCTCCTCTCAAACAAATCGAACCTCGCATCCTTTAATGTTTAGGTGTTATGAAATATAGACAATATTTTTAATTTTTTTAATATTTGATTATTAATTCCGTTTTGAAATATTTCGGTTATTTCCGATCAACTGTGAATATTGTAAAATGCATAACATCATCATAAAGAATATTTAGAGTTATTGATACTAAGTTTAACTTAAGTGTACATCGAACAAATGAGAATCGAAAAATTGTGTTACACTATTTTTCCCATTGGAGACGTCTTAAATAGAGAAATTTGTATTCGAAATCCTAGCGTTTGACTATCTCAGTCACAAGATAAACCACAAATATATCAAGTTCTTACCTGGGCCGGTATGGCTCAGTCGGTAGAGCATTCGGCTAGAAACCACAAGGTTCCTAGTTCGATACCCGCCCTTGCCAACTGAGCGTATGAGTAGCACAGGGATCTGTGCGGTAAAGTAAGGAGCTGATGGTAGGTGTGACGCTAAAATAATCTCCTTGGTCTAGCGCTAGTGAAAAGGGGATATACTCCCTCGCTGCTTGGCTGATACCGACATTAGGCCGCCCTGACGACTTACTACTAATATGAGAAGCCTAAAAAGACATATAAGAGAATGGTTTTAAAGATTTGATTTCGCCGATATTCCTATGATTGTAAATCTAAAAATTAGACTGCTAAGCAGAAATGCTCAGTTAAGCATATTAGTCAGTTTCAACTATCATCCCTTCATCGTAAAGTAATGATCAACAACTTAGTCTTGCGGATCAGTTACTAAGTGCTCCATACTAGGCTTAGTGCAAAATATAATCTATACCTAGTTTTTCATAATACATCGTTGTGGTATGATGGTAAACAAGTTAGTTTTGTAGAACACTTACTACTGAGTAGTGAGCTTGATCCTCACTATGTGTCCTATACTAGCAGATTTATAAACTATGATTAGGGTGTCCTGCATGGTGTAGTGGCTATCGACCCAGGCTAGCATATAATTACAAGAAAGTTTGATTCTTACTTGGCGGGTATACTTGTGACATACTAAGATGAGTGAATGACAACTCAACCTCATCTATCCGATAATGAAGACTGGACCTCTTCACCACTCAATCTCCTGTATGCTTCTATTAGCATTAAGCTAAAATCACAGTTGCTCCTATTCGACATGCCAAGAAGGAAAATAAATATTTATAACTACGAACGCGTGTTGTCTTCGTGTTAGCGAAGTGTCTTTTTATTGACGGAGTAAATAAGTCAATTACAAATCAAGTCGAAAACTAAAGAAACCAGGAATTTCAGTGCTGATTAACTGGAGCCGCCCAACCGGCAATTGTCCCATTATTGAGAAAATATCGCGTGTCTCTCTGAGACGGCGACTCAATCAGTTTGGATCAAGTTGGTCATTAAACTGAGATTGGGTCGGCTCAAGTCAAATTATAATCAGTCGGCATCGACTGACTTAGCCTTCCACACTGATACGGCGAGCTCACTGCGGCCTGTAATCAATATTTAACAGAGAAACTCTTTCGGCTTTGAAATAACTTCCCACATTGTTGGTTAAAGATTTTAAAGGCCGGACTTCATGAGCACTTAACGGAAACTATACTTGCTCTCAATAATCTGTGAAAATAAAGCGTTAACCAGTGCAGTAATATAAAAATAAAAGTATTTAGAATACACTATATGCTTCGGCACAAGGCCGTGCTAAGTGAGTACTCGATTAATACTCGATTTCAAAGTTTCTAGGAGACCATAAGTATAGGAGCTGAATAATCTTAAATGCTACTGGCTAAAATAATACATTTTTATTCCCATATTATTTCTAGATGCTTATGTAGACGTAAGTTTTTTTTGTTGTTGTTTTTGTTTTTTTCGTTTTTTTGTTTTTTCGAGTTCATCTTATTCGAACGTGTGTTCTTCAAGATTGCATTTAATCTTTAAACTTTTCACATGGAATCATCGTTGTATATTTTGCTGATAACTTTGTCTTGCTCGCTCTTAGAAATATTTACAAAACAGGCATTATATTTATGGAGAAATAAGAGATGTAAAAGCCGTCATCAAATAGACTTCGATATGCGAAGCAGATAAACTAGGAACTAAATAAAGTCTTTATATTGCGTTTGCAGGAACACTTTGTCATGTTACAAGTTAGTTACAAGTTAGTCTTGCAGATCCTCGTTAGGTTCCACATACCTGTGACCTTGTGTCAAAATCTAAGCTACGATTGGTAAATAAATATATTGTGGATAAATACAGAGTGATGCAAGATTAAAGACATGACTCCACATTTTTCCGTGATTCCATCCCCAACTTCCAAATATGTTAGCAAAAACATCTCGTTGATGATTGACAGAAAAATTGAGGAACACTTGGGAAATCCATTCTTGCATAACTAATTTATCCTCCCAGGTTGTAATAATTAAGAAAAATAACTAATTATCAATGTTGAAAGATGTCCTATTAAAAGTAATTTATTAGCTCCGTAAATGTTACCATTTATTAAGCTTTGCTTAGTTAGGCATATGTATAAATCATCCAGTAAGAATCGAATTCACTATCCTAACTTGGTAACAGCCAGTTCCTCGTATATATATATATATATATATATATATATATATATATATATATAATAATATATAATCAGAAAAATATTTTTAATCACAAATCAAGACTGTTAGTAAATTTAAGATATCACTCATTTTTCTAGAATGGTAAGTCTACCTTTTTTATTGAGCTCATTTTGTCTTTGTTCTGGACGTTACCGCCTTTTTCCGCTGACAATTGTAGTTTACCAATTATAGTCATGTCTTTCAAATGGCTACAGATGTAGAGTACCTAGTGAGAAACCAACTCAGAATGACAATGCTAATACGTATTCTAAGCTTGATAACCAAAACGAAGAAATGATCTGTAAGATATCTCGTCAACCATTCCTAAATGGTTACATTTAATCAGTTTTGGAGAATGAAAAGTGACAGAGTCGTACATGTCAAAGTAATCGTTTTTCACCTGATATATATCAGCCCAGCTGATCGCATTACGCTAAATAAAAATGAATACAACCTAGTTTAATGTTAGCGGGCCGTTTCTAAGACAACCGTTAGTTGCATCCTGGAAGTTTTTGTTAAACACAAATGCACAGATCGACAGTTGATGCCTAATACAATATGGATATACACACACAAAATAAATCGGCAATGTTTGTGCCAACGAACGAAAGAGAAAATCTCTGAATCATGGAGCAGATAGTTACAGAAAAAATCGCATTATCTTATCTTTGGAAGAGATCCACACGACACCAATAGCAATAAAATTGCTTGCGAAAGAGCCAGAGAAGAAATGAATAGACATAAGAGAAAAGGAAAGCAACCAGAAAAGAGAATGTGTGAGGGGAAAATAGGATATGGTTTGGGAGGTGCGAGTGGAAGGTAATACTTTCTAATATGTTTTAAGTGTGTCAGACTTCAAATATAAACGAATGTAGGATATTAGAATGTTAAAGATTGGCTTGAAAAAGAACCAGAAAACTCTTCAATACTCATCGGTGTGCTCTGCAAAAATAAAACATTGTAAAGGGAAAATAAGAAATTATAACTGAAGAAAGCAAGCACACATGTTCGTCATATCTGGCATTTTGTAGCCTTGAGTACGTATTACAATATTTACTGAAGTCAAAGAAGCTGTTATTATTAAACGTCTGGTAACATGAATCAGTGTGTGTGTGTGTGTGTATGTGTGTATGCACTCTCTCTCTCTCTCTCTCTCTCTCTCTCTCTCTCTCTCTCTCTCTCTCTCTCTCTCTCTCTTCTATCTATCTATCTATCTCTATCTATCTATTTCATTCCCTTAATATCTGTCCTCCACAGACACACACGTACATACACACAAACACACGCACACATACAAACACTCTCTTACTGTTTAAAAAGAAAGGTTTGAGTTTCTGTTAGGTTTCTCGAAATTACAGGCCAAATGACAATATTGTCAATAGAATATAACCATAATAAATCTGCGTATTTATTGATATTTGAGTGTTTTTTTATTTCAAAATTTTTTATTGGATAAACTTGCGTGCTTAATTAGACGTGTTAATATTATTTGTTATTAATATTAGTTTTGTGTGTTGACAAGTACATTATATTTGAAATCATGAAGGTGTTAGCTATATTAGTTAGCGTGAGAGTTATTCAACATAACGCAAGGAAAAAGTGATGTAACTTATAAGAGTGATATATATATATATATATATATATATATATATATATATATATATATATATATATATATATATATATATATATGTTGAGAATTAATCTTTACTTTTTCCTTAACTGAAAATTTACAATTTTAATGAAGACGTTGGATAGCTGAGCAAATTCTAAAGAAATGACTAGCAGTTTAAACTACTGTCAATTTTGAAAAAAAATGTGAAGCCATTTTCCATACTTAATGAACGAAATGTTTTTGGCAAAACACAGGATTGTGCAAGCAAAACTCTCTCCATACTCACCACACGTGCGGCTTTTTCTTATTTCCTTATTTGAAAATTCACTTCAAGGATAAGAGATTTGAGAGCGTGGATGAAATTAAAATGGATACAACAACGCAGTTTTATACCATATCAAAAGACGTGTATCAGAGCGGTTTCAACCAATAAAAAACTATCGGAGTAAGTGTGTTGAAAGCTAAAGAGACTATTTTTTTAAAAAACGAATGTTTCCTTCATTGTTCAATCTGTCTTTGTAAATATACTTTTAGTCCCAATAGTCTCGTATATACATCATGTAATGATAAGTTTATTAGACTATTGTGCGGTTATTTACTGGTAGAAACTCTTGGTTGACTATTTGTTAATGTTTAAATGACATTTCGGATAGTTTTTAGAGGATGTGCCTTGTTTCTTGATGATGTAATGGTATTCGTAATGTCAGATTCGTGGTTTGGCGTAGAGCCGAAAAAAGAGATGGCTTTGTTTACATGGCAAAGCTGTTAAAGAGAATTGGATGTGTTTTTATTAAATCCTGTTGATGCAGCAAATCCCACAACCCTTTGAGGGATATCAAAAGATGGAAAACACTAGATGTCTACCCGTCATGGCATGATACATAGAAAAGAGTTCAGTTATGCGCGTTGACATTTGACAAGTTTGAAAGAACGTGACCTAATACTAGGGTTCTACGTAACTCAAAGTTAAAGCGACTTGGTTTTAAAATATTTTTAACGTGACAGTGCTTACGTCACAGTACCTTGGGTGGGGGCATGTTCGAGTAGTGTTTCAAATAAACGTCTTTCATCCTGACTGAAATAAAAACAGATTTTTTTCGGCTTTTTTTATAACTCCGAACGTTACACCCTACTACGTTATGCGGTAAATCTGAAGAAGACCAGATAATCGAAAGTTCTCCATATATTAGATACAATATACCAAGAAGAGGGATGAACTTCTATGACGAGTCAAACACGCTGACTAAAACATAACTCCGCTACAATCTTCAGGAAATTTGATCAATGTTCCTGAAATCAAAAATTATTTCACTATGCATGGGAATACCTATACATAAATTTTGCACCTGAAAACCAATTCAGTGATAAGGAAAAAAGTGCCAATATATATATATATATATATATATATATATATATATATATATATATATATATATAATTTTATACTAGTTATTAACCGTGAAAAGAAATTATGTATCTATTGTAACTGTTATGAAAATTTTAGAAAAGAAACGTATATTCATATATGTATACAGATTTACAATAGGTATTCTTTAATTACCACATTCTTTTCCGATATCATAACGACGGATTCTTATCATTACTCGCTTCATCCATCTCTTTGCAAAAGGAACATTCTGATGACGAAGATATATATATATATAGATACACGTATAAACATAAAACGCATATGGCTCAGTAAGACACCAACCACTTGAGAAATCAATTAACTTCTTTTGGATCTCAGAAGACATTAAAAAATTAATTTCATATATAAGGTTTTCTAATAATTAATATTCAACTAACAGGCAAAAGTTGAATATTGGCATTATGATGGGATGCGTTATTTTTCCACTACTATTAGTAATGGTAATGAAGATGATATTGCAGTGCTGACACAACACCAATAAAAAAAAGTCCCATCTATTAAGGCTTTCATGGATGATATCATTCTAGTCGAAGAATCCAAACCATATATGAAACAACTAGTGACTCACCTACTCGAGCTCTTCAAATGAGCTGCGATTAAAATAAAGCCTTCTAAATGCCACAATCAATTCATAATTAAATGAATCTGCAAATAAATAAACTTCTCAGTCGATGGGGACAAAATCCCAACAATTAGACTTACATCTTAGTGATCAACATCGTTGGTAATAACTAAACAAACAGCAAAAGGATTGATTATGTACCATTGATAAACGTGACCTCCTTAACAAAGACAATAATGGTGTATTATTTTGGATTAATTCCTAAATTATCATTGCCAAATTCAAGTATATGAGGTATCACTTACACAAGTTGAAACAATGGAGCGTTTAATCAGTAAGTATATGAAAGAATGGTTGGGAGTACCTAATTCCTGAGCAAATGTGGCTCTATACAATTCATCAATGTGACTTTTCCAAATGCTGCGCGACTCTCGCGATCCACGAGGGAATAACGCCGAGACTTCCGTAATAACTGGTCGAAAATGGAAGGCGGAAAATGCTGTAGAAAATGCAGAGTTGACCCCCAAGATAAAAGAAATAATTGGCACTGTGGCAAATAGAAAAGCAGGTCTAGGTCTTCATTCACAGTGTCGGTAGACCAAAGAACCCATATTAAATAAAAGGAAAATGGTTTCGGAAGAAATTCATCATCTTGAGGAAGGCGTGTTGTTTTGTTACATCTGTAGAACAATGTAAACATGTTGCTTGGACCAAATGGGAATGTGCAAAAGACAGAGCTATCACATAAAGCGACATTAAACACATGGAGCCTAAAAAACTAAATTTGCTTGTAAAGGCGGTCCATGACATCTTACAAACATTAGTCAACCTACATGTCTAAGGGTTAGCGAAATACGGTCTAAGCAGAGCATGTGGGAAAACTGCCAGCATCAAACATATTCTCACGTATATGCTCTAAGAAGTTAGACGTGGAGGCACAATAAATTCCTGGCAATTTTTGCCGATGTTTCGAAAAGATGTTGATAGACTGCTGTAAACCTTTCAATAACATCACCAATAGATCGATATATTTCGTTAAAGAGGGAAATATTTCGAAACTTTTGCATGAAAGTAGACACAGATCATAATTGTTTTATGACTGCACGGACTGAAACGTTTTAACCGATTTTGAAAATCAACTCGTATTTCCAACTGAACTAGCGTTAACGACCCAGCGTCTTGATATTGTCATATGGTCCGTTTAGTTAAAAAATAGTTTTCGTCATTGAGTTAACGGTCCCTTTTGAGGAAAATTTTGACTGGGCGCATCAGCGTAAGTTGGTAAAATATGAAGCTGAGCGAGAAAGAATGTGTCAGAAATGGCTGAATAACAAATGTATTTCTGGTCTAGATAGGTTTAATTACCAACTCAACTTTTTCCATCAGACAAGAGGAAGTACGTAAAAAATACAAAATAAGGTTCTAACTGAATCGGCGTGGACATAGCAATCCAACAGAGGGATGACAATACAACAAAGTTTGGTGGTATCGTTAGATATTGCTGGGATGCTCTGGGCTAGTGGTAGTGATGCTTTGGAACTATGCCTTAAACCAGTCATCATCTGATAAATGTTTTATTTGGGAGCAATGCTGCTGTGCAAAACAGTTATTGTACGAACTTAGCAACTTTGATATGATTATTTTCGATGGATTTGTGAAACTCTTACACCTGTGACGTCATAGCAGTAGGGGAAAATGGCAATAAAAAAGAAAGAAAGAGATGAGACAAAATACATTTCGTAGTTTGTCAAGATTCTTCCCTAGGAACGAAACTGCTATGAAGCATCCCCACCCCTTTAGCTAGGCCACTGAAAAAGGGGGAGAAGGGACAGGCAAGACCGTCTCGTTGACCCAAACGTGGCAAAGAGAAAGAGAAAAAGAAGGAAAGAGAATGGGGAAATAACCTCACTTCCGGATGCGTATTGCACGTGACCGAAAAAAGACAACAGGATGTGAGAGAGAAAAAATAAAATCTTTCTCTTTTAGCGTTGGCGTTTTGGTAAAGGCAGACGCGAATCTGCTCGCTCAGACTTTGTCGTTGAAAGGGGCAGGGGCAGTCGAAGACAGCCAGTCTCTGAGGCCCTGAGAATCCTTAGCTTCAGAGATTCATAATGATAAAGTCTAGCTGAGATATTTTCCCCAAAAATAGAGGAGAAATAAGAACTGGGGAAAGAAACCGATATACTTCCCAAGAGAAAGGAAAGAAAGCAGAATAGCCAGATACTGATGTATAAACATGAAGAAAATGAAAGAAAATCTACGAGAGATGTAAAGAAGGCATCATCTCAACCTTAATGAATCCCTTGACAAAGTGAACTCCTCTTTACTTCATTCAACAGGTCGAATAGAATTATGGAATTCTAGACGACGGATCTGCGAGCAACCGAAACCAACGAAGAGCAAACCCCAAAACCGTTTTACTCCATATTCCACCATCATCAATTCTATGAACTTTCGTAAAAAATATTTTCATTACCTTCACCCCTTTTTCTTAAAGACATTAATAGAAAACAAATGACTAAAATATATATCTCACATACACATGTACCACAAAAGCATTTTATTTTCATATAAATAAAATTATAGTTTAAGTTGTATCCACGTGTTTGCTGTTCTTTCATTGATCTGTTAAAATGTGTTCCTTCGTTATATTGCATGTTTTCTTACTTAGACCTTGAAAACTCCATTCGACCAGTTCGAATGGAGAAACGAGCCAAAATCCGTAATGTTTACTTTTTTTTTACTTGTCCTACCAAACGGAATATCTAAGAATTATTATCGTAGATTCTCCATAGAAAAATGTTCCGTTGAACTCGGATGTAACAAATCCAATCTAATAATGCTTTTAAGCACACTCTTATCTTTGGTTGGTATTATGTGATCTCGCCTTTAATTCAATAAACGATACCATTTCCAACGAGAGACAGATTTCAGAATGCTTGATATTTAATTAAAAAAACATTGTAAAAACTAATAAGTAATCATTCATAAAAACATTATACGTATTTATTTTTTCCTAGAAAATACCTAACTGTTGAATATTTACAAATATATAAACATAATATGATATAGTAGGATACGAAAAAGTATTTTCTCTTTTGTACTTTTAGGTGTGTCTTTTTATACTTTAAGAAAACTTGGAAAGTTTCTTAAACTACATAGTGAATATATGAAATATCATGTAAGTTTCATGGCTTTTGATCTTAGCGTTTTGTTCAGGCGGATAATGTTTCAGTACCGCCTTCGTTGACCTCTCATAAGATCAGCCAGACTTCGAAAAGACTAACATCATATAGATTTTAGAAATGCTAAATGTCAATAATTATACCTACATCGAGCATAATACTCATATCTATGCAAATAATATTACAAAGGTATTAAACCCCCCCCTTGCCCATGATATCTTCTCTTGGGATATCCTCTCGGAAACTAAAAATAGATTATCAACTTCTTATCATATTTCATTTTAACTACATGCCCAGGATTATTCTTAATTGAAAATTAAAATTATGCATTCTAAATACTTTAACACAAAAACTGGCTGTATGTATTACTTTGTTTTTGGAAATCATAAATATAGATTAACCAAAGCAAAGAACTAATAATCCCGATTAAAAAGAATATTCATTTACCAAGCTTAGCAAAAGCCAAAAACATGCAACATCCAGTGAAAATCGAACTTATTAACAATGACCTCCTCGCCTATCTCACTAACCAGTATCCTAAGCGTAGCGCTTGAAAACGTGTAGGTTTCAAACTATAGTAAAAATAGTTTGCCATATCAAGGTTAAAGAAAGAACAGATTACTACGTTATGACTGCGAAAATCGTTTTCCGATACATGTTAAGATGGTATGTTTTTCTTTTCACAAATAATTTTGCCCATCTTAACATGGAAGTCGATACGGTCTGGGCAAACAACATTCTTCATTTAAGAGAAAATATTAATTTTAAAGATTAAAAAAATACTGACTTCGCTGCTAGTGTTATTTCATTAGTTACCTCTCATTTTGTTACATGATAGATTGGCGTAATATATTATTGGCAGGTAGAGTTTTAATTTAAAACGGAGCGGACACATTAAGGCACTTGGTTTGATTAATCGACGGTGACCCTAGGGGTCTTTTTAGGCCGTAGCTTTCATTGGTCGAAAGTCACAAGAGGGATGATCTTAGGAGTTTGGTTAATTATAATCGTTAGTCAATGAGAATTCGTTCACTAGAACGTTTAAGTTTCCATTATGCTCTAGTCACTGGTTCCCGACCAGTTCAGTGGGTAAAATGGAAGTCGTCAAGAAATAAAGGAATCATATTAACTTTTTTTTTTAAAGTGGTCTTGTGTCAATAATCTCGCTGGTTGGACAAGACTAAACATGACGATGACAATGACATGGTGAGAAGAACAAAATAGCGGACGAAAGAGAAAGACACATACAGCAACAATGACAAGAACAGAACGAGTGAAGATTTGGAATTCGGTCGATAACAAGAAAATATCATAGATAAATAAGAAGAAACTAGAAGATAAGTAACGAAGTACGTAACAGATATTACGATCTTATGTCATGCTGGTCGATCGTAAAAGTAAGGGCCATGTAACAATTTTTAAATAAATATAGATTTATATTTGTTTCCAAAAATTGTTTGACATAGAATGAGATTTCCATCTTTACTGGGCAACCCATTTATAGGATGTGACGTAAGGTATTTTAAATATGTGTATAGCTGGTTTAAATTGGTTCTCCTAATATGGTTGCCATACCAAGACGGGAAAAGTCCAGTTTACCCTATAAACATATTAACCCATATTGTATGGCGAAAAATGAATTCATGCCTTTCCCAAAGAGCAAAATGAAATACAAAAAGCCTCGTCTAAGAATAGCTCACCGAGTACATTTCATACGACGATAACCCCCCGGCTGTTCACTTAGTTACTCTTTGTCGTGCAAACCTATTGCACATTGGTTCTTTTGGGCTAGTTTTGTAATCTTTGTTGTTTTTATCAAAACGTTTTGATTACTTTACCCATTGGCTTTCATTTCTATGATAAAACGGGCCAGACAGTAGAATAAAAAACAACAAAGACGAGGAAACTCGTTCGAGTGAATTAATGTGAAACTGTAACAACGCTCCGGTTCCGAAATTCAGAAAAAAAAAACTGGTCTCTCTTGTTTTACATGTCACCAGTACGTTTACTATTTAATTCTTTGCCCAGTGAATCATTGAAACGGTGCGTTAACTAGAGTCACTGATGGACAACTAAAGAAGCAGTCTAATTTTAAGTCAGCACTAATATACACCAACAGATTCAGTTGCTGTGTACACATTATAGAAATAGTGTTTGAAATGTTAAAAAAATACTAAGCGCTGTCTGAATAGAAATGCGCTTATCCTTGTTCGTGAGATTGCTGTAAATTTAGCTCACAGGGATTCTTTTGCAAAATCTCTACATCAATGAAAAGGTGTGAGAGCAAGAAAGGCTATTAGAAAAAATATTTAAATCTGCTGTGCAATATTCAGGGAATTGAAAAAAAAGAAGGAAATATCTTTTTATAAGAAATATTTGCTGCATTCGTCACATTCACAACAGGTAATTGTCAAATCGCCTTTAGGTTCTATTATGCTCCGTCTTTAAAGATAAGAGATTCACTTAATATGACCATTCATAAAAAAAAATTGTCTGCTTTGCTTTTGAGAAATCCATCCGGAATTTAATAGCCTGTTCGCCACTCGATTACCACTATTTTTTCTGTTTTCATTTTTTTAATTTTTTATTCTATTTTTATTTTTTATTCTTTTAACTTTTTTACGAGAGAAGAAAATCTAATTGCCTACTTTAAAAAGTACGGCGATGGAATTTTAATTTCTAACTTTGCTTTCTTTTATGATATTTGACGGAGTAAACCAGGTATGACACAAGAGATTATCAATTAGTTCTCAATAAAGAACGAGCTAACTACCCATGGCTCAGAAAAATATGATGCTAACTTAAAAATGATGGGCACCTGGTATTGTTCAGTCGTACAAGGGATTTACTAGTCATTTACGTAAATAATTGCTGGTATAGTAATTTCGATCCTTCACTGAATATCTTACTACAGCGTAGAACCAAAGCTGAACCACGGATATGTTATGGAAGTACTCGTTATAAAGCAATAATTAAAATATTAGTCTCGCAAGCCATTGCAAGTAGAATGATTCAGTAGGTATCATATAACTTTGGCTCCATTCGAGACTAAGGTAAACTTATGTATCTAATTGCATCTACTATAGAATGGTAGTTGCCATTTACTAAACTTTGTTTAGTTCGTACAAAGCCAGAAGTATGAGGAACCCAGTGATAAACAATTTCACTAAAAAAGGCCTAAAATTCTAATTCACTAATCATTATAACAAGCCCTTCCTTAGAACAATAGTTAGCAAATGAGTCTGATAATTACTAGGTTAGCGAGTTAAATCTTTACTAGGTGTCCTATAATTATGGTCTTGAGCCCGACTGATCTCAGCTTAGTGAGTATCATTTCAGGAGAAACTACCATACAGATATAGCTTACTATCTCGCAAGCAGTTGTGTCTTTACCAAATGTGGTCTATAGTCAAAGATCGATACACTATCATATATATTTTGATAAACCCTGAATTTGACCTGTAGTTAATGAGTAACTGTTGCATAAAACCATGGCAAGGGCGTTCATGCCGTTATGATAACTCCAGGAATGTAGCTTAATGCTAAAATTATCTTTGCTCAATAAATATATGCCAAACATTAACGTATATTATGTGTTTGTGTTTGTTTGTTTATTTGTGTGTGTGTGTGTGTGTGTGTGTGCGCGCGCGCGTGCGGGCGTGTGTGTGTGTGTGTATGTGTGCGTGCATGCGAGTGATAGTTTTTGTATATGTGCGTCTGTGTGTGTGTGTATGTGTGTATGTAAAGTGCTTTCAATTATTCTACACATTACGAATTTGTGAATTTTGGAATCGACAAAGAAATGTGTCATTGTATATATATATATATATATATATATATATATATATATATATATATATGTGTGTGTGTGTGTGTGTGTGTGTGTGTGTGTGTGTGTGTGTGTGTGTGTGTGTGATAAAAGTTAGACCATTAAAAACAATAAATCAATTGCATCAGCTTACAGTGTCTACAGCCGATAAGAATATAGACATCATATGTATACAAGAACATAGATATTACCATACCGAACTAAACTTTAAATATCCTGAAACCGGTAATGGATGGATTTTTGTTGAAAATACCGTCAATGCTGCCATATGGGTGTAGGAATGTTTGATAGACCGTGCTTAAAAATCACTAAGCAGCCTAGAGAAAACCCAAATAATGTGTACTACATTTAATAGCAGCCCCTGCACAAGAATCGTCTTGTGCTACAGCGCAACAAATGTCAGCGATGAAACGCACATCACCATATTTTACAATAAGCTATCTTCCCTGGTCTGACACATTCCTAAACATAACATCCTGATCATTAGTGGAGACATGAATACTCAAATAAACAAATATCAAAACAAGAAATTCTCGTTTCACAACTAGCTAAACAGAAACCGTGAATATCTAACCGCGTTTTCACTCGAGAACAGGCTTGAATGCCTAAACACAAAATATCATAAACGTAAGGGTAAATTATGGACGTATATCTACCCATATAACTAAAAAGCACAGCTAGATTATATAGTAATGAGGTGGATAAACAGCACTATGAACTGCGAGGCATACTCCTATTCTGAAGGAGTATCACTGATCACAAATAGTCTCAGTAAAGTTATGCCTAAGTCTACGCTGGAATAAAAATCAAACCAGTAAATTTGTATATGACAGGTCTTCACTTGCCAAGAGTATTATATGCAATCGCTATTCAGTAACAGTAAGAAACAAGTTTATTAATTTTCAAGAAACATCAGTCCAGAGGCTGTTCCAAATGACGAATATAAAAACTTTGTCACCGCCCACTTAATACATACCAACCAAAGAGCCAAATATACAGACCCCTGGAAGACAAAAGCAGTTACAGAAAAACGAGATAATATAAAAAGGCATCCCTAAATAATGACAAATCCAACAAGCACCAATGTACAGAATCTTAAGAAAGCCCAGATAAAACTAATTAAAAGATACAAAAAAGAACAACCAGTATACATTCCCGTCCAAATAGATAAAAAAAATTAAAATCTGTAGAAGAGGGGCAATCACAATTAGCCTGACAGATAGAAAATGAAGTTAATGGAAGCACCTCGAGATACAAGCAAAAAGCTGCCAGCCAAGACGATAGACTTCTCAAGTGGAAAAAACACTTCAAGAATCTGCTTGAAAACTCTCCTAAAATCACCGATAACACTCAAAACATCATTAATAGCCAACTAGATATCAAGCTAGGACACTTTACGGAATGTGAACTCGACAAAGTCCTAAAAACAACCAAAAGTAGAAAAACTGTAGGACTCGACGAAATACCTAAAGAAGTATGGAAGACAAACGAATTTGACGACAGATTTGATTATGCAATGCAGTGCATAAACGAAATACAATAAAGAAATTGAAGAATGGCTGCATCCTTCCATTCACCAAGAAAGGGTAACTCGGAATCATTAACAACTACAGAGGTATAACTCTAAGTGCCATAGGTGCTAGTATGTATAATGCCTTCTTCTCAATCACATCTGACCTGAAATAGAAGAATACGTAGGAAAAATCAAAACGGATTTCGTAGAAATCGATCCATAACTTCTCAGATCCTTACTATTCGTCGAATTGAAGAAGAGGTTCAAGCAAAAAAAAATTGGGGGCAACACATTTGTTTGTAAATTTTTCCAAAGCTTTGGACTCTATGCAGAGATTAAATATGGAGGAATAACTACTAGCATATGTTCTTCTCTAAGAAAATGTTACCACTAGAATGGTTCTCTACAAAACAGGATAACAATGGTTCGTTCGCCTGATGGTGACAGATTTTCAAAATTCGTTATTCTTATATTTTTCATACGCCGGTTTCGTTTCACTCGAAGCTTCTGTCTGCCCAGGATCCGGTAAGTTATAGTGGTATGGCCTGTGCCTCTATAGGTATCCCGTGGAAGCCACTCACTGGATAATACAAACGTTTCTCTGTGTGATCCGAGGAGGCCCCCGGCTGATAAGCCGGGCTACTGTAAAAAAATCATCGACGATGAACAGTCGAGGACAATGAGGCTCACGAATATGGCTGGGGTGTCACTTTCGGACACTGATCCCCGATAGATTTCTCACATATGTGGAGCCAGCTTAATACAAAATAAAGCCAGCTTAACCCACATCAGGTGAATGTCGTCTCACACACAGACACACACACACACACACACACTCGAAATTTCCTAATTTAAAAAAAATTGAATTATTAGATTTTTAATATTTTGCAAACATTAATTGGCACTCTTGAACATTCTTGACTTTAGATTTTTTTTCGGTTGAGCGGTGTTAAGTGATTTTTGTACCCGAAATGTATAGCTTGTAACTGTTTTGCTGTTCACTTTTGATATTTCCATAATTTTTCATATTTTTGAACATTTTTCATTATTTTTATCATGAATTTGTTCAACTTGAATTACCTTGTTCGAGTAGCCCTATGACTGCAGAGATCAATGAAAGCCTTTTTGTAAGACGAAACTATATTAGGAGTAGATTGACTAAACAGCAATGTGTTTTCGGGAGGATACGCCGCAAGAAAGACATATATTTCTGTATGCAGTTGCAAACAGAACAGCAGCCATTCTCCTACCTATAATCGAACTGTCTATACGTCCAGCTACTACGATAATATCCGACCAGTGAGCAGCCTACAATTTCATCAATTAGTTGCTCAACTGTTACATTTACCAACATGTGAACCGTTCGTTTAATTTTTTGGATCCGACCACTGGAGTCCACACACAAAATGTTGAAGGGTTATGGTGCCATGCAAAGAATCAAAATAAAAACCTGTATGGCATTCAGGCAGAAATGCTAGATTCATATCTTTGTGAATTCTTGAGGCGAAAGAGCAACGTAGTTGGACAGTGGTTAGTGTATTGATTAGTAATTGAATCATTTTTTGTAGATTCAGTACATTTTTACGTAAATGTCTTATCAAAAAACACTGATTTGTGGCAGAGTATTAGTAGTCAGCAATTTGTAATGGAAATATTACAATATTAAACAAATAAATACCGTTTTTACTACTATTATATATATATATATATATATATATATATATATATATATATATATGTTGTGACAGTTTAACTGGTTGGTGAAGGTTCGGTCAGAGTTCGTTGGCTGCGGGCGAGGAGTGAGGCTTTCTTCGTAGATCGGTCAACGTACACGATTCACCGCTGCCATCTATGACTTAGTCAAGGGAATATACGTTGTGAGTTGTTTCCAGTTGAACTAACTGATGCCTATCAATTTTGGCACCTTTTATATGAGAGTACAGTGAATCCCAGATCAGCCTAAGCACAATGAAAACTGATTGGGTGGAATATGTATTTTGGCGCCGAGCTTTGTTTATCCAGAGCGGTAATGTGCCAGGATCCTCTTAAAGTAATGAAACTGTTTTACTGTCTCGACCGTACGCAGTACAAACTTTCGATATATATCAAGCGTCCAATTCCACTATTTTTCCAATGCCCTACTGTAAATTCTTCATAAATCCATATTAATTAGCAATAACAACGACTGTATTCATTGACATACAGAATATTTCCCATCTTGTGTTATGGGAAAATGCTCGGTTAAAAGTGTCTGTGATATTGTTGATCCGTATTTTCAAAATGCTGCCATGCCAAATTACAAATACGTTTGTAAATAATTATATTTTAAAATGTCCTCACTAGGAATAGAAATTTAATATAAAATATATAATAGTCATTTTCTTTTTCAATATGTCTATATTTTTACTTTTAAAGCTGTTATTGGAACCAATAGATTTTTATGGACCTCGACATCTGCATAAAATGACAATCAAGATGATAAATTATGGGACTGGGCGTAGGGAATGTTGAAATAATGCTTTTCTGAAATAAATTTGCAATGGATTTAGTGGTTGTGAGTAGAACTTGAATTCATTACTTTTCCTAAAAGTTATCTAGTTCATAATTCAAAACTTTATAACTATTATGAAACTTTTTTATAAAAACATGTACATACACAGATAGTTAGATTATTAGCAGGATAATTATATACGCATGTAGTGATTGCTTGAGTTAAAGAAGTTGTTATCTAAACGTGTAATTGTGCCTGACAACAATTAGTAACCTTCACAGGATAAAACAAAAGAAAAACGAGAGTAAACAGATTCGGATAATGAAGAAGCAGGGAATAATTATAAATTGCTATGGTAGAAAATATAGCTGTGTGGTGGATGTTTCCTTTATTGTCATCAACATTTTGTGTGCAATATGTCATAAGCAAAGACAGTACAGCAATTTACATTTCAAAATAAAAGGACAATAAAGAAAAACCTGTGAAAGAATTGGATCATCTCATGAACGAATTCCCAAAGAAGTACAGAAAAGATAAAAATGAAGATCGAACAAAAAAGATGAACAACAGTTGGAAGAAGGGCCTAAAGAAAAAACTATGTTAAAATAGAAGAAGAAGAAGAAGAAGAAGAAGAAGAAGAAGAAGAAGAAGAAGAAGAAGAAGAAGAAGAAGAAGAAGAAGAAGAAGAAGAATTAAAGGAGAGAAAAATAATAAAAGGGGAGAAAAGAAAAAGGAAAAGAACAGAATAAATGAAGAAAGACAAACCATTAAAGGGAAGGGGAAAGGAAAAAGTTGGTAAAAAAAGGAGAATAAACACAAAAGGAAAATAAGAAGGAAAATAAGAACGCTAAGGAAACATTATATTTAAAAAGGACAGTGAGAAGAAAGCAAAAAGGAGAAAATATAAGTAAAAGATGAAAGGCGAAAAAAAAGAAGAAAGATGGAAAAAGAAAAGGCATAGAGCGAAAAGAAGAAGCATGGGAAAAGAAAGTGAAAAGAAAGTAGAACAAATGAATAGAGACAAGAAAAAGAGACATTGTAAGCAAAAAAAAGTTTCTATAAGGAAAAAAGAGAGAAAGATAAGAAAGAAAAAGAATATTAAAGAAATAACTTCAGGCTTATCTATATCACCTGTTCTTCGTTGATCAAAAAAGCTGGATTGATAGCCACAAAAATGACGGAGGCCCGGATGTATACGAGCAGCAGGAAGTGAAATATTAGTGTAAATAACATTCAATTGCTTTTTCTTTTTTTAAGTTTTTTTTCTTGTGTTTATGGGCGCGCTTTTGTCAGAAGTGCCAGTAAATATTTGCTGGTTTAGCTCTGCACAAAACAATAAACACTGAATGAATATGAGTTGGCTTGCTTATAAATATACGTATAAATAGGTTACCATTTATATAAATACATCTCTACATACTTGCATATATATATATATATATATATATATATATATATATATATATATAAAGACGTATGTGTATGAGTACGTTTCTGTATGTGCGTGTACATTGTCAGAGACACTTAAACATACAATAAAGTGTATTGTTTTTTTTTAATTACGCGCACACGCATATATATATATATATATATATATATATATATATATATATATATATATATGATGTTTAAACAAACGTTCTTAGTACCAACTATTGCATAATGTAAGAGGAATCCTTGAAGTGTATTTGAAACTTAGTCAGCTATTTATTGTTTACGCCTGCAATCACTTTATGAAAATTGGAAAAAATTATGGTTAAATAGAACAATGTACATTCAGGTTTAATGTGGGGAAAAGGTGCAATAAAAGCTAACTAATGAAGCACTGCAGATTAGGAAAACTATGCAGTCAGTGCAAGCACATGCAGGAAATAGTTTACGAAATTTACAAAAATACATTTCACAAGTCGGATGACCTCAGATATTAGTACTGATAAATTAAAAGGAGTATTCAAAGAAGATTAGAGGTGATTAAGTTAACTCGTTTGAATGATGTACAAGAAGCCACAACGTGTGTTTTTCTGTGCCAGAAAGTCGATAGATGATTTTATTGCCCAACAATTCTCGTCCTCATATTTCAAATTCAATGTAGCCAACTATAATCCAGATTAGATAAGATACCCTTCCACATGCTGCATACCATTTCAAACGGATTATCTTCAGCCTATCATTTGTTTCCTTCCATACAACATGCCTTGTATCGCCAGTTGTTCCCTGACATCGAAAAATTCCTCGGATCAAAAACAAAATTGTTATTTTATTATGGATAACACAATTTAGATGAAAAGTAGTACAAGGTAACAGAAAGTCAGAAAAATTAATTGATTACTAAACAAGGATTTTATGAAATTTTATCAATGAAATATTTAGTCCGAAATTCTGTTCTCTATTGCACTTTCATTGTATCTTTTTGATATGTTAACTAAATAAATAATATAATGATATTTTTCTATCGATTCGATGACAACCATTAACTATGTCAAATCTTATATATGGGATTTATCTATAGTGTTGAAGTCTTGCATAGCACCCTCTACACTTTTGGAATGAGCTGATAACAAAAGAATGGTGCACCACTATGACACAGATTCTTCGAAGATCACTCCTCGGGTTTGGAATTTAGTGTTTTTCCTTCTTAAAGACCAGTTAGCTTAATAGTCCAGTCTGTCCTACTCTTACCCATATCGAGGAGAAGAAGAGATGGGTTCATGTCTTTATTAAAGGCATTGCACCACAAGGAAACGCAAAAAGCTTCATCCAGGATTTAAAATTGGTTTGTCCAATCCATTTTCAGCGACAATAACCGTTACGTCTCATGCGTTTCCTGGTATATAAACTACTTAGTGGTAAACAAATTTTGCATAACTTAATCCATCATTTTATACTTTAAATTTTAATAAGTCATTGCCTTCTTTCTCTTATTATTTAACTTGTTCCTACCTTCCAACGTATGTTATGCTTTCCTTGTATGCTCTTGTATCTACGAAATAAAAGAACACTACAGAATTCGGTGCATTACGATTAAATGATGCTAAGTTATATTAGCTCAGTGCTTAGTGACTGAAGTTGCGTAGAGTTAGTTATGAATGTGTATGCTGTTGAACACAGTTCTTATAAAATTTTAAATATAAAGATAAAATATTCAATTTACATTATATGATCTTACTTTCTTTTGCAGAGTCGCATTGTCCTGTTAAAAGATGCTAGTGCTATCGTAGAAGTCTGTTATAATAAAAAGTGTGCCTGGTCTTCAGTGAGGTTAGAGTAATTGGTACACAACAAAGTACCATTGCTTCCGTAGGATTTCGACGCACATGTGCCCCGCCATCCATTTTACTCAGGAGAAATCGAATCTCATCGAAGAAGGTGGCCTTTCATTAATACATAGTCCATTTCGTACGCTAGGATGGTTTCGTCAACAAGAATCGGTTAATATTTTTTCTTTGATTAGCTACGGATATACAGCCTCATACGCAACAGGGACCAATGTACGCATTCCTTCCTTTACCTTGATGACAGCTTTTGTAATGTGTGCTACTGTAACCATTCTATTGGTTTGTAAGTTTCTGATTTCTTTTTGTACCGATAAGTCTAGTCTGAACAATGTCTTGACTACTGCCAATATGTACTCACCACATTTAAACGTGAGCACTCGTAGCGTTACGGAAATGTTCTAACCTAGTAATCTGAATGTAATTATTTGGTCTTCATATCAGCTTAAATTGTTCCTGCTCATGACTTCGACATTCAACACATTGATCTGATTCTATATCTCCGAAATGTGCAGTTATTATAAGACAGTAATTCAAATTCTTGCCACAGGTTGATAATCATAATGTTTTGGTTCATCTGTGTATAAGTGTATATGTTGATTGCATCTTGACAGACTAATGCCATTTCCTCGTTCATTGATCGTGAGTAAGACCGTTGATGGATTTTCATTTCTGCAAGCGACTTGCATATCTTACAGCAGATATGACAACCGGCGTTGATTGAGACAACAGGCACAGTGTATGCATCACTGTGCACTTTCCTGTGACGTTTGAGACCACCAGCTGATCGGCACACTTTAGAGCAGTTGGAGCATGAAATGTTTCCATGCTTGGAATCAGTGTGTGGCATGGGAGAGACAACCATTGTTTTCACGCAATTTCGTGTGATTAAACAGGTCTGCCTTTAACAACAGGGCCCGATCACACACCTCAAAGATCCACACATCTCCAAAATTTGCTGTTTCTGCATTCTCTATTGCCCAGTCTATCTTGGCTTCTTCAAAGAATTCAGCACCTCTGCATATCACAGCACTACACTGTCCACGATCAGTCAGAGACGCCCAATTATCACCAGGAATACCAAAATTCGTCAAACTCTCCTTGACACTATCTCGAAACCGTTTTTTTTTCTTATGCTTTTCATCTTTCACCAAAAAGAAGATCACCATAAAACAGCGGTCTTGGAAGTCTTGTCATCAAGCCGAAAAAGATGACCCGTCCAACGCATCTGATCCTTAATCACAATTGTAGTAATGCTGGTTGTTTTTGCTGTGGTCAAGATACCTGTATCTAGAACAGGACTGCCCCACTTCAGACCAAGGATATGTCTAAAACATTGCAGAATGAATATTTTAAGCTGCTTTATATGAGATTGATGCAAGGTCTAGGTTTGGGAAGCATAGACCAAGGATAACAAGACAATTGTTTGATACACAGTCACTTTGTTGCCAGAGTTAGATCACCATCGGACCAGACTCTATATTTTAGTTTACCAAAGGACTCAGGTGCCTTGCTTATTCTCTGTTTGATTTCCACATTAAGAGAACCGTCATTAGATAAAGTACTAACAAGGTAGACAAACTCTTTGACGGCTTCCCATAGATAAAGATGTCAGATTCCACATAAAGATCAGCAGCAGCGGGAGTGTACACGACTTTGGTTTTCTTAATGCTGTCAGACCAAGGTAAGTACAAGCATTAGTAAAGCGGTCCATGACTGACAGCAACCAGGTTGGCATCATCGGCATATAAAAGCTCCCTGACAAATTCGTCACCAAGAAGGGTTCTGGCTTGGAATATTATTAAGTTGAAAACTTTTCCAGTTGTTCGAAATCTTATATAGATACCACAGCCATGGGAGACATACTAGAGTACAGTTGTTAGGTAAACTGAGAACAATGTTGGAACACGTATATCACCCTGATCCACTCCATTATCAAAGAGAAGTTACTCTGAGAGCTGATCATTGAAATTGACACGACATTTCACGTTGTTGCTTGAACTTTTCAACATAAATTTTTGTGTACATACATATATACATACGAGAATACATACATATATAAATAAGGGATTTTTGTAATTGCAAGGTTTCTCAATTTTTTCTATGAATGCAAACTCTGCATTGTTTCGAATTAGTTTATAGCAAACATCATTTTAATCTTGCAAAAGTATTTGTTTTGAGGCTATTCAAAATGGTGGCAAATCCAACAGTGCTTCAGACTTGAACAGAAATTTTTCATTAAATTTCTGGTAGCTGAGAAGAGCAAACCATGTGATATTTACAGAAACATGTGTAAGGTGCACGGATAAGCATTTTTTAGTCAAAGAAATGTGCTAAACATGCGTTTGCCACAACGATCCCGAATCGTAAAGGCAGCCTATGGAGTGTAAACACACTGGATCTCCAGTATAGAAAAAGTTTCTCGTGCAGCAGTTAGTAAAGAAAGTACCTTCCAAGAGCTAGACAATTTTGAAAATTAGTATTTACCTGACTTTAAAGTGAGCTCAAATACTGACAACTGGCGTCAGTGGGAAAGACACAACTACCACATTCAACAAGCAGGCCCAATATATCTCTGTGTCTGTGTGATGAAAAGAGATATATGATATTCAAATGCACGCACACACATTTACACATGACATGTATTGCTCATTTACCTATACCTCCTAACATATTTATACCTCATCTATCTTTCTGTTTTCACGTTTTCAAATTTATATCAATCTCTGTCTTCGCAAAGATATTTACGCCGAACGCATATATGTAAACATCTCCTATTGACGCCCCAACGTATTTGATTGAATGCTTGCAGGCAAACTCATTTTTCTTGGAATTGTTGCATAGTTTCCAAGTGCAGTTTGCTTCGTTAGGCACAATGCCATGGAAAATTCACAAATGGCCAACGCTTCCCGTATCATATATTAGCAAATTAACGTAAGGCATTTTCTTCATTTTTTTTCTTTTTTCAATTTATATTCTTCTGAAAACCATAGAGCCAATGCCACTGTAATTTAAGTAATTGTTAACACTCTTATCTAATCGTCTAACATATTCATCAATATGCCGTTTCATGTTTAGACAAGTTGTTAGTGATTGAGGAAAAAATACAATAAGAAAACGTGAGGAAATCATTTATATTTTTCAAACACAGTTTTGTAACAGATACAGTCTCCTCTTAAAAATGCATACACACTTTGTTACTGGGCAGCCACGGTAGTGAAAAGTCAACATTATCCTAAATAAGAATAAATCTATAATTTTTATCAACTAAAATGTTTCTTGTAATTTTGCAATATTTGGTTTTGATAAAAATGTATGTGAATATGGATACATACGTGTATCCACAATGACATTTTAAAACAATCATTATTATTACCAATTAAAAGTTGATAAAACCATTTCAGGATTTAAAAAAATGACTGCAATGATACATTTTAGAAAGAAAATTATTTGAATCTATTGAACATCTTTTCCATGTTACATTTATGTATCTCTCTCTCTCTCTCTCTCTCTCTATATATATATATATATATATATATATATATATATATATATATATATATATATATATATATACATGCTCTATCCATGATATTGAGCACTATTTACTTATAAATATAGCACCTATATTTTCTATAATATATGTATATATATATATATATATATATATATATGTGTGTGTGTGTGTGTGTGTGTGTGTGTTAATCAGTTTCTTCTTCATACCTATTCAAAACTTTTCATTATGCAGTTATCGTTATATACGTGTGTGTGCGTAGATATATAAGATGTATACATACTTTGTTAACTGGAGAAAATTCTTATGAGCTGAAAATTAATTAAACATTTTCATGATTGAAAATAAATGTTACAAGAACATTGACTAATGTATTTCTTTTTATCGTGTGCTGAGTTCTGTCACTTAAAATGTTTTACAGAAGCAAAAATGGTAGATTTTTATATTTAAATTACGCTTTCAAAATGTCCAGAATAAACTATAACAAAGATTGTATGCATTTCTTTGTTGGTTTATTGATTTGTTTTACAGCATGTCAATTCTTGTAGGATTGAGGCCGAAGTCAATCATTTTCGCTAGCAATTATATCATAACTAATATTTAGAATTATTTGTAAACAATTATAGTTTCAAATAACTATTCTTAATACAAATAATCTATACAGAAATATATAGTTTCAAGTATTCCTATCTAATAATAATAATCTATACACAATTGCTTGGTTTCAAGTAACTATTCCTATTAATAATAGTAATCATGTGTTTGTACACAGGTATATGGTTCAAAGTATCCCTATCTAATACTAATAATCTGTACACAATTATATGATTTTAAATATTTCAAGCAACTAGTAACTAGTAATAATAATCCTTTGTAAACAATTAAAACTAACATAATGGGATGTCAGAAAATGCTTACTATTTTATCCAAATATTTTTAATTGATGTCATCCCACAGCCTCATACTTTGTTATAGACGATGTTTATTTTAACATTTACTCTTATCATTAGTGTTTAATGTATTCTTTGATAATTATTAATCCTTTGTTAACAAAGTCAATTTATATAAATATGATGATAAACTCTATATTTGTGTTCATACTTGAATGCGCATTAATAAGGTTTAAATTCTTATAGATAAGTGGATAATAAGTGTTAAATGAAGTGGATATCTGCAAAACTCAACCAACTTTGACATTTATAGAGCAGTCAAGAACGAAATTGCTCTGAAAGGTTTTCACGAAAGGCGTGTTAACCGCAGTAAAAAAAAAACTGTACTTATTCTTGATACAGTATCAATGATGTTTCTCATAGTTAAGTCCCGCGTTAAAAAAAGAATTAAATAAGGCATTACTGCATAATCGTTTCCATAGGAACAGGGCTTCATGAGACAAGTCTTAACTGTGAAAACGTTCCTATACCACAAATATAATTTCATAAAACCCAAAAAGAGCAACATAAAGAGTCAAGGATTGCATTTAAAAACTTCTCTTATCTCCACCTACGTCATCTTTGGCAATTAATCTTCATTTATCTCATCAATAGCCAGTGTAAGAAGTGAGCTAATCCGTTTGGAAAACGAAAAAGATTATAGTTAGCTCTGAGGTGCCTTAATCCGGACACGACAATGGAGAAATGGACATGAATTTGACGGATTTTGTTATTTATACGAGATATTTATGTAACATGTAACATCAGAGGTACGATTTATTGTATGAATATATACGTTGGAATTTTCATTCATTCCAATAATTACATATATAGATATTTCTTCGAATCAACTTAATCTGACAGAATCCATAGTATGGGGCACTTAGTGAAGATCAAGCTCACTAAGTTCCGAGAATATCTCTCTAACTATAACAGTAATTACAGTAATTACGATTATATTTTAGCATTGAATCCTGTTAAAGTTTTATTTCAGCATTTGAATCTTGTTAACCATTTTCCCCAACTACAATTGGTATCAATGTCATCCTTATGTCCGACAGTTTCTTTTCAGTTCACTATCAAAGTCCAAGTATTTGGCTATTTTTCGCTTTCATTTTCCCGCCATGGTCCGCAGGAATGGCAAAATTCACAAGAAAATAAGTTCTATTTTTCTTGTTCATTGATTCTAGGTCTGGTCTTCTTAGGTGATCCGTTTGTATCTCTAAATACCAGATAATTTGATGCATCTTATTCTCTAAGACGGATTATGGTTTGTACATATATTATTTGGTAGAATTTTCAAATCTTAATCTCTTGTCCAATTCCCAGTGGATCACCTTTCCTACCCAGTCGGGCCTAGTCTTGTACCTCTTGTGCTGGTTTGTTGCATTCGCTTCTTATGATTAATCGTTTCCTTTCTGTTGTTATTCTTTTACCAATGCCATTATCAGCATGACACTTTTTTTCAATCCCAAATTCTATTCCTATTTCCTGGCTTATAGTTTCTATAAGGGTTTCTAGTAGTAGTAGTAGTAGTAGTAGTAGGTAGAGGAGGATAGAAAAACCAGAAAGTGTTTTGATGGTGGGGTTTAATCTGTGATTTATTATTATTATTATTATTATTATTATTATTATTATTATTATTATTTGACTCCACGAGAGTTTTTCACACTCATTTTAGCTGGTAGTTTACTGAAGGCTGGGTGACAACAAGTATCATCAGGTCTTCAATACTCTTCTGAGTATTATAGCCTAGTTAAACAATACTGCTGTTTGGATGGTCTCGATTTTTCCTCTTATTTCCAATTCATCCAGACTCTTTTATAACCCCTGGGAACCGTTCCGAGGGCCCCAATTAAATTGGTACGACCTTTACCTTCAGGTCCTACAGTTTTGTTTTTTCAGTTCTTTGGCAAGGTCTGAGTATATTTTTATCTTTTTGCTTTCTTTCATTTTTACTCGGAATGGAAAAATCCACGAGATAACAAGTTCTCTTTTTCTTGTTAATTAAAAGTACGTTTGGTCTCCGAGCCGGGATTTGGTGATCTTTGAGATACAGACAGTATCTCAAAGTCCCAAAGAATTTCATGCATCTCATACTCTAAGACAGATTCCGGTTTGTGTATATACCATTTAGTAGCATGGCTAAAAATAATTTCTTTCACTATTCCTGATGGATCACCTTTCGCATCCAGTCGTGACTAGTCTTATACTTTCTTTGTGCTAGCTTGTTGCATTCGCTTATTATATGATTAACCTTTTCGTCTTTGTCTCCACACATTCCACACTTGCTATTCTGCAGCGTCTTATCTATTTTTGCTTTGATATAGTTTTTTCTTGTGACTTTATATTGGGTCGCAATTATGAGAGATTCAGTTTTTCTCTTGAGGTTTCCCCTTCTTAGCCATGTTCGGGTCTTCTGATGTGTGATCTCTCAATGTTGTTGCTTGAAGTATCCATGTAGTTGTTTTTCTTTCCGTTTCTGTTTTCCAGTTTTTTGTTGTACTTCTGCGTGTCCATATGTTGCAATTGCTGTTACTGGCTGCTGCAATTTATTATTTTTTTTGCATATTATTATTATTATTATTATTATTATTATTAGAGTTTTTCACACCAGCGTTAGCTGATGGTATTTCACTGGAGTCTGAGTGACAACAAGTCTCCTCGGGTCTCTAGGACTCTTCTGGGTATTCTAGCCGATTGCAGAAATGCAGTAGTCTGGATGGTCTCAATCCTTCCTCTAATTTCCAGATCCTCCAGTCTTTTTTTTTCAAGATTTTTGGGACCGTTATTATTATTATTATTATTATTATTATTATTATTATTTTACTCCTTGCGAATTTTTACACCAGTTTTAACTCAATAAAGTCTGAGTAATAGCAAGTCTACTCAGGTCTCCATGACACTTCTAATTATTATAGTTAACTTCCACAGTGCTGTGGTCTCGATGGTCTCGAATCTTCTGATCTCCAGTTCCTCCACTCTCTTTTCCAGTTCTTTACGGACCGTTCCAATGGGACCAATTACAATTGATATCACCATCACTATCATGTTCCAATGATTTTTCAGCTTTTTTTTCAATGCCTTTTTGAGTTCGTTCCAAAGGCTTGAACTACAATATTTTCTTTTATTTCTGTTTTTTCATCTCCTTACCCCTTTTTTATTATTTTTTATTATTCTCTTTTCTACTTCAAATTTCTTCTGTCAGTTATTTCCATATCATAGCTTTTACGTTCTCCTCTTCATTCATGTCCTCCTTCTCCTCCTTTTTCGCCTGTCTTCTCATAATCTTTCTGATTTTCTTTCATCTTCTCATTTTTGCTTTCTTTTTGCTCCTTGTGAATTTTCACATCAGTTATAACTCAATAAAGTCTGAGTATTTCAAATTTCAATTCTTCCCGCTTCATCAAAGATTTTGTTTATTGATACACATTCTAACAACCAGCATAACATTCCATCATAAACCGCATTTACACAATAGAGTCTACTATCCGCAGACCAACCAATGGCACTTAGGTTATTAATTTGACCTGGGCTTACAGGTCTCGCCTGAACTTGTATTATGATGGCACCACGGGAATATGCAGGTCTGGCCTTTGTTTTAAGGAGCTTCGATAAATGGACAGCCTATTTGTATTCGCTCATGTTCCGAAAGACTAGGAGACGACTTGTCATGGCGTTTGAACAAAGTGAATTATAATAAATACAAGATAGAAATACGAGACTGACAGATTAACTTTAGTCTATAAAGATCACCGGAATAAAGGAAAAACATGTCCTTCGTTATATCTACTGATAAATGTATATTTCAAACAAATAAGTTATATAGAAATTATCAGTAAATTTTCCGTAGTAATATGAAATATTTAAAAGTTATTACACATATTTTCCTATTTGAAAGTGCATCGTATTTTATTTTCTAAACGAAATTTATAAAACCTAGCTAATCTTAAAATATAATTTTTTCTCATATGGATTGCTTAATAACGTTATTCTCTAATATAATGATACTTAAGCTTACTTATAATTTTTCTCAAAACTCTTTCAGCCCTGTTGGCTGCGGCTTTAGAATACACTGACTACACCTCTACAGAGAAGTAAGGCTGTGGTTGAGCAGTCCATGACATGTAACACGCCACTTTGGTCCTTACTTAGGCTAGACAGGTGGTCGGAGAGGCCCCCTTCGATCAGTCGGCTGGTCACGTTAAGCCCTATCACCTATATGATTGTTCCAACCATACTGTCTTTATGGCAAACCCCCAACCTTTTTAATCATATATGTGCTAGAAGGCGGTAGCTGAGGGTATCAATGTCCTAGGGAAGTTCTAATTCTGGAGGTCTGGGAAATGTGGATTACCCCTTCATCAACCATTACTCCTAGGTCCACTCTGACCCAGAGTGGTAGTACTTTTAGGGTCCCATCTATGGGTTAAATAGAAAGCATGTCTTAAAAAAACGTGTTTAAAAATGAGTTTTAAAAAATTTTGAATACTCATCAAGACTGAATAAAACAAAACGTCTTCCGTATAAAATAACCCAACAAGGGTTGACATACTGTAAAATCCAACCAACCAACCATCAGAACTCTTTTTCTCTAGTTTTCTTATATCTCAAAAGTGTTTCTCTCTTTCTCTTTCTAATCTCTCTTTCTTTTTTTCTTTCTTTTCTATTCTCCCTTTTAATTATCTATTCCTATATTCCTCTTCCTCTTCCTCTTTCTCTCACTCTTCTTTAAATCATTCAAATTTTCTATAGTATTTAAGGGTTTCCATTATCAACGTTCTATCTAATACCTCACCCTTCACGCGTATCCATCTTTTCCACTATTTTTACTCTTTCTTCTACACTTCTCTGTCCACCCCCTCTCTCTCTCTCTCTCTCTCCTCTCTCTCTCTCTCTCTCTCTCTCTCTCTCTCTCCTTTTTTTACTTTCGTCTTCCCTCTCTCTCATTATTTATTCATTTTGTTTTCTTTGTTGCATTTTTCATGGTTTACGATCTTCTTACATTATTTAGGGTTTTGAATTATCTACTTTTTCAATCTTCCCCTTCTTTTTTATACTTTTTTGTTACATTATTCAATTTTTACTGTACATAGTAAAAAAACTGACCTGAAGGTACTGTTGCTTATCTGATACACAAATGCAAAATATACCGTATCCCTAATCTCATCTCATTTCATTCCTCACAAACACCGTTAGTAGTAAGATTGGGGTACATACTACTCGCATAAATCCCCAAATGGGTTAAAAGGGGCTCCTTAACCTTGGTCGGCAATCCATCTAAGTCAAGCAAAAGTCCGAAAAAAAACCTCTGCTGCCTTTCAAGGAAAGGCTAGGGGAGTAAACCCCGAAAACAAATCAGGAGCCGGAGTCCCTAAGATGGTGTGATGCTGAAATCCAGCCCTTCAACTCCTGCGATACTACCGTTGCCCAACTGCATTAGTTCCTTACCTTTCCTTTGGATCACAACGGCAGTGTGGAGCATGGGCAACAGTTTATCCTCCATATGAACCAGCCCAGAAAAAAAGAAAAGAAAACTTTGACACTACTCCATCGTCTCTCGTAGACAGAATGCTGCCAACAACTGGAAATAATTCTTAGAAGAGGACTCCCTTCAAAGTAAACCATATAAACAGCATTAACATCTTTGGTTGAAGATCGTCGATGTAAGACTACTTAGATAAGAATACGTCAATTTTGACATTTCACAATCCCATGAAAAGTTATATTTTTAATGAAATTAGTTTAAAATAAACGCTCCCAATTCCATCAAACAACGCATAAAGAACGATCTGTCTGTCAAGTTCAATGGCAATTGTCGCCACTGGTTGATGTGAGTAGTAATGTTGGCTTTTGTCAGCCGCTGGTTGTAGCAGTGTTGGACGTATAGTTATCGAATAGCCTTTTCAACTAATGATTGTAAGGTTCAATGATTGAGTGTGTGCGTGTGTTTAACACATATAATCTTCAACGCTTCAGCTGTCAGGAGAAGGCGGTTTTTTCAGGTCAAGTTTATATATGTTTTCTGAGCTATATGCTAATCAGCTATTCAATAGATATAAAGAAATAAAAAGCAGTTACGTTAAAGGTGTTATGTTTCTTAGTGACATTTTTAATTTCTTTATAAAGACAAATTCGGATAATTTTTACATTTGTTTGTATATGTGTTGTCATTGTTAGACGCATTTTACCACCTTTCGATCTGGTTAGGTCACTTTTGAGACTTTTGAGTAGTCATTTTAAAACACAGAATTTAAAATTTATAAGTAGTGTCATGGGTCTTATATTCATTTTTTATATAAGAATAAAGCAGAATGAGTGCCAGATATTAGCTAATATGTTCCACGATCTAAGTATCAGTTTTGCTGTTCATCTATTATAAACTGATAATTGACTTAACCACAAAAGCAATACTGACGATGTCAAAATGGTGTGTGTGTGTGTGTGTGTGTGTGTGTGTGTGTGTGTGTGTGTGTGTGAAGGGTCTATGAATATTATGTTAAGCTGGGGGGTATGAATATTATGTTAAGCAAAGAAGGCTGTCTGCCTTCAAAATCAACACGAAGTTATCTAACCTACCAACCAGGTCATTTTATTTATTTATTCCTATGTTTTGGAGAAGTGTTTTTTGAGTGACGAAGACGGTGAAATTTGCCATAGGAAATGAGCGAACGATTATCAGGGTGGCATCTTGATAATTAAAGAAAAAGGAATGCAAAACTGGAATAAAGGATGAAATAAAGTTTTTTTTTTAAAGTACCGAAGACGAACAAAATCCTAAAAGGAAATATTTACTTTTCATCTGGTATTTTTTTTTAATTTTCCTCAAGTACATGTTCGCGAAAGCCGTTTTTCTTGATCAGATTGTTTGATAATAAGACACGTGGAGGAAAATGATTCAAGTTTTCACGATACAAATCTTTTCGCTTCAATTGTTTGATTTTATTTCTGTCCTTTTTTAACATATCTACCATTCTATCTGTGCGTTTGTCTATCGGCACATGTGTATATCTGAAATCATAAACAGAGATGATGCACTAAGTATAGGTGTAATATCCTCGGAGCAACTCTTGCACTTTAAGAGATACTGATATTGACATTACATACAGGTAAATAAATAAATTTCCACTTGACTTTATAAACACAGCCTCCTCGCGCACACACACACACACACACACACACACACACAATATATATATATATATATATATATATATATATATGTATCAACTGAAAATTAACAAGCGCCGTTGACTTTATGTCTACGCTACCTAAATTAGATATATGCTCTATCGCTAATATTGAACAATTTTTATTTATAAACATAGCTTTAGCCGTGCCAATGCCACAATACGGCTGCACCACTTGAAAACGCTTAGAGAAAATGCTATATGGGAACTGCACAAGGATGCTGTTTGGTGTATTATATATATATATATATATATATATATATATATATATATATATATATATATATTATTACAGCGTTTTTAAATGCAGGGGACCAACTAATTTTATTACGAAAACTTGGGTGCAAGGAGTTACAAGAAAAAAATGTTCTTGACCAAATTTTTTTGTTTGTTTGTTTGTTTTTTTTTGTTTTTTTTGTTTTTTCAATTTGTGTTTATTCATTTCTTCTTTTTTTGGGGGGGGGATTTTTTGAGGAGGTACTTTAGTCATTTATTTTTCTTCGTATTGCTTAATCTTCCCATCCATTTTTCTAATTGAATTTTCTGAGGATGCTATTTTGTCAAATTCCTTAAGAAAATTAGAATTAGAAAAGGCCTGACTGGAAGTCTCCAAATAAAAAAAATTAAAACAACTGGAAAGTGAGCAATCAAAATACTGCTACCATTTATAATCTTCTGTCTCTGTGTGTCTGGATTCTCGATTATAGTGTCTACAAAATACAGAGTTGCCTGTCGACTCTATTCTTGTTCAACTGCAAGAGAGTTTCAATCTTCTAATCTTGTAATAAATAGTGTCCAATATTATATTTATTTCTATCTTTATACTAAATAAATTTTGATTGAAAGAATTGGGTCTCAGAAAACATAATGAAATAAAGGCGGTCACCAATTGCAAAAGGTTGAGAAATATTTATTTCTTATAAAAAAAGAGTATGTTTACACGCTTTTATCATAAAATTGTATGATGTACATTCCCCGCAACCGACCTACAAACCCGGCGAAGTGTGACTGAGCCTACGTATGCATTTGAAGTAATTTTCAGGGGAAAAGATCATAAGAGTATTTTTTTCAACAAAGATAAAAGCCACACAACAAGTTGAAATTGATGTTAACATTAAAAAATGTAATCTAAAAATTACCATTCGTAGACGCCCAAAAATTCACAACTTACTCCCAACCATTTCAAAATCTTTGACAAGACCAACATTTGCAAAACTCTTTAATACATTTTTATTTTTCAGGGTTTTTTCGGGAAGTTTTTTCTTGTCTCTTTATATTTTTCTTCCTTTTTCGCCCACTGTTTTCAGAATATTTTAATTTATAAACAAATAAATTACAAGATATTGTCTTGCCGAAGGAAACTTTTCTTTTCAATTAGCACAATTGAGATTAACTCAAAAGTGTTGCGATTGATAAATTCCACTTCGTGTGGCACAAAGCTTAATAGACGGTTTAATAGGAGTTGAAAAGTTGGCGCAAGAGGAAAAGAAAACATGACTTACAATTTAACATTTAAAATCGTAGCTTTTAACAGGGCTCCAATACTAAAAACAATCAACATTTTCTTTATTTATCAGGTTGTTTTTAATACTTTAGAGGGTCGTGTAAAGCCGAGATTAGTTAGGCACAAAATTAAATGAGAAAAAATGCTTAATTACTAATTTTTACTTAGTCTGTTACAGATAACTTAGGTTGCTTATTGTACTTACCGTTATCTAACCTCGGTAATCTGCTGGGACCTGATGCTTCCAGCATGACTTGATCGTATGTCAGAAGTGGTAAGATCTTGCATCAACCAATCATCCGAGTAAGGTGAATTTTCTTGCCTGGAAAATCAACATTCAAATCGTAATTTTTACCTGAGCTCGAATAATGACATCAGTTTGAAATACGCAACTACTATTCGTCTTCTAATATTTTACAGAATTTATGTAAATTTAATGTTGGCATTAAGCAAGATCATCTATGTTCGACATATGGGCAAATTAAGTTAAATGGGCTCACCATAAAAATCATCATTCGAGATATTAGCTTTTACTTGGCTTGAAAAAGAACCAGAAGTGCCTAATATTTTTAACTTGTTACGTATCGGGGTATTTATATATTTTTCTTCATGTTACCAAACATAGATTAGTATTGCACAAATATTGATTATACATACCTCTGTTATCAATGTAATACCAGGCCTCGAAGAAACATATTTTATTTTAAGACAAACATCGCCGTGAAATATGGTAAATATATATATATATATTTTTGTGTGTGCGAGTGTAAGTTTTTTGTATGTGTGTGTGTGTGTTTTTATTATCTTAATAGCTCAGAACCTTCAGGTGACGAGTTTGATTCATTTTACTCGAGTGTAACAACACTCCCAATGGATACTTATCAAGTTTAAATCTCTCACTTATGACTTTTTATGGATGCACCTGATCGCACCAGGACTTTTTCAAACTAGCACACAGAAATTTATAAAAAGGAAAGTTTTTTGTGTTTTTTATTGTTTGTTAAATGAGGAAAGACAATTATGGTGACATGTGAAAAGCCGGTGAGCCATAATATAGGTTAATTTGAATTCCACTTTCTTGCCTCTCCATAATGGCAATGTTCGCACACTTGCGAACACAGTGGCGAACAAATTACCCGAATCAATAATTTCAGATTGAAAAAAAGAGAAAAGTAAATAAAAATATTTCTCCAATTTCGTGAGCTAATCAGAAGTCTTGAAAATGTTTACAATCATCTGTCTATATTTCTCAGTTCTTTTACGTTTTTGTAGTTGCGCTAGAC